>CM052215.1:9072918-9407533 GCA_028454225.1 Lasioglossum leucozonium
AAGGAACAAACTGAAAATGAGAATTGTGCGCAATAGACTCGCTGTGTCTGGTCGTGAATCTCGATTTCTCGGTTTTCGTTTCGTTAGATAAACTGCTATGATTTTAGCCAGTATTTGTGGCTGTTAAGCCGACAGTCAATTTCAGAAGATAGCTTGACATTCCGTTATATATGATGATCGTAATCGATTGAAACTTGAAATATCGTTGTGCTTAGTAAATGCATAAAATCCGCAGTCTAATGATAATATAATAAAAAAACGTACCGTTCCCTGTAGCAGAAAAGTGTCCGAGGCCGTTGAAGATCGGATGATTTGAGCGACTGCTGTTCAGAACTTCTTTCAATTTGTTGACGATTGGAGAGCTCTTCGACAGTGGACTGCAAAGTACATTGCTGCCCACGGTCAAGGAAACGACGACGAGGAAGAGCGACATGGCGTTTGGGAAATTCATCTTGAACTGTGCAAAATTTGTGTACCCTGGGCTCTTATATACGTTCATCCTGAGGGTGGTCATTTTACTAACCCCGACGCACAAGGCCAGGGAGTAATGGTACATTCCAAGGGAAAGATGCACAGAACGCATCCCGAGAGAATAGAAACAAAAGAGCCTCCCCGTTAAGATCTCCGACGCCGTGTCCAACACGTCAAAGATTCTTCGACGGATCTGCAGTTCCATGGAATGACTACCTGGCTTGATCCTCTGGTCCGAAAATTTTATCGGAAATGGAAATGGTAAAATATAGCCTGCAAAAGTTAATTCGACAAGCTTGAGCAACTTTGCAGATACCTGACGAGGATTTCATTCTATGTATACCGTTAGGATAATCCGAAATGCGTTTCTGCCCTTGGAAACTAATTTATCTTGTTCCTTAAGTGGTCGCCCCTCTTCGACAACACCATCGGTTTCCCTTCTCGACACGCAGAAATCGATTTCTCTTTTTCATTGTCGAATTGATTTTCCGCCACCCGGTACAAGAATTTGCTGATGTGTACCTGCAATCTTCGACTCATAATAGCAGAACACAAAGATTCGCCGCAGTCTGTTCATTAATATTTATACGTTTTAATTTAATGTCGAGTTAAATAAAATTACTAAAATATCCATGTACAATGAAGTATTGTACCAAATTACTTTGATATAGTCGTATCTCTACATAAATAAATTTATTAAGGCGGTATGATGTTTTTTAAAATTCATGTTATTTCCATTCGATAATTACATACTATGTTCCTGATTTTTGTAAAGTATTTCATAAGTTAGAAAGACTTCGGTGTGACGTTTGACCGTTTTACGACGCAACACATCCTTTAAACGGAATCAGTTTAGAAGACCCCAGACCTAACCCAGACCGAGTTTATAAACTTTACTGATCCACAATGCTAAAAATGAAATAAGGATTCTGTTTATTTTTTGTTCATATACGTTTCCTCGGTCTTCTCGAGTTTGCACGTGCTGAAAGTGTATAAAGATCATCGACCACGGTCAATACCGGTTTTACGTATCACAATTATGATAATGGGAATTCATTTATGGAAAATAATGGTATAAGTTTTCTTGTCAAAGCATCTATTATATTGAAAATTACGGACAATGTGAATTTTAGCGTTACCATTTTTATAAGGCAACAATTATTAGATACTTTTAATGCTTGGTAGGTTTAGTCATATCTGAAAGGAAAGAAATATGTATCGCCTTCTAAGATTCCTATACATTTATTTTTAATAAGTGATAAATAAGAAATAAAATAAATTTATTTCTGCCCTTTCAATACGTCAACGACTCCTCTGGAATAATTAAGCAATATTTTTATATTTAATTTAGGAGATATACGAGTCAAGATTTATTCTTTAAATGTATATTCTGTGTTCATTTATTTTATGTCTTTGAATGCATATACATTCAGCTGGTTATAATTTACGAAATGAAACACAGCGAAAACAAAAATGAGAACCATCAATGACAATATATATTCTCAAATGCTATGTTTATGTTTATAATATGGCTACTGAAAAACATCATAAAGGGTAGCGTTGAATATACAGTAACCGAGGTCGTTGAAATTTAAACCATAAGCTATAACTTCATATACATTTCTATGGCTGCTAAAATTTCAATACATGCTATCAAAATTATTATTTCAATAATATACATTTTGCTGAACTTATAGAAATAAGAAATATTTCTCTTGTTCTCTCGATCGTAATTAAATTAATATAGAATTAGCAATAATTCTCGGCGCAAGGTTCGATTATATAGAAATAAGAATTCGTATAAATGAAATCAGATTTAATAAACTGCAAAATTTGTTTTTTCCTCAACGATTAATATACGATTAAAATAACATATAGTTATAATATAAATTAAAATAAAGATATGTAGGACGTGGGAAAGGGATTTGACCGAGTCAACGCCGGTTAAAAACGAACGATATTTATGTAATAGCTCTTCTCTGTACGGCTGGCACTGTCTCCAGCGGAGCTGCTCCAAAAACAAAAACCTTGCTTGTTCGAACAAGTGAAACGTTGTACTCCAAAACATATGAAACCTTATATATTAAAACATACGCAAATTATTTAAGCGATTGATCATCGACGACGGGCATGTTCCCCCTCATGTTCTCCACACTTACAGATAGTAAAGATTAAATTGAATTTCCGGTTGAAGGATTAATGGAACGAGGAACGGTTGGAAATTGATTCGTCTCGCTTGGTGAACAGGTTATGCGTTCATACGAACAATAAATGTTTGTTGTAGAAGAAACTGAAAGTTGCCAAGCGTTTAAACGATTTGGTGGCCCTGAAAAGGGCCGATTTTATTTTGTAGTTGTTTGCTGATAAGGCTTAGCCTCCAAAACCGTAGAGAGTTCTGCCCTGGCGTTTCAAAGCGTAGACGACGTCCATGGCCGTGACAGTCTTCCTCTTGGCGTGCTCGGTATAGGTGACGGCATCTCGGATAACGTTTTCCAGGAACACCTTCAAGACACCGCGAGTCTCTTCGTATATCAAACCGCTGATTCGCTTGACGCCACCTCTTCTTGCCAATCTGCGAATGGCGGGTTTGGTGATGCCTTGGATGTTATCACGCAACACTTTCCTGTGCCTCTTGGCGCCTCCTTTTCCCAAACCCTTTCCACCCTTTCCGCGTCCAGTCATCTTGTATCAAATAGTTGCTTCGACTGTGAGGATCAACGAAATATGTATGTCGAAAAACTTCCAGCGGCCGTTTATATGTTTAAGACCCCACCAGGTCCCCCCACCAGGGAACGCGCGACATCTGTTCGTTGGTAGTTTCCCCACCGCCGCGCGACGGACCAATCGGTTGCGGCCAACTGCTGCACCACAGGCCATATAAGCGGCCGTTTTATGGATCCGACCGTAGATCGACTGTGTGCGCTTTATGAGAAGCAATTCGTTTGATTCCTACTTCGTTTATACAATCGATATAACGCGATGGCTCGTACCAAGCAGACTGCAAGGAAATCGACTGGCGGCAAAGCTCCCCGCAAACAATTGGCGACAAAAGCCGCTCGTAAGAGCGCGCCTGCAACTGGAGGAGTGAAGAAGCCTCATCGTTACCGGCCCGGAACAGTAGCACTCCGTGAAATCCGTAGATACCAGAAAAGCACCGAACTTCTGATCAGAAAATTGCCGTTCCAACGACTTGTCCGTGAAATCGCTCAGGACTTCAAGACCGACCTTCGATTCCAAAGCTCCGCCGTCATGGCCCTTCAAGAAGCCAGCGAGGCTTATCTGGTGGGTCTTTTCGAAGACACCAATCTCTGCGCTATTCACGCTAAGCGAGTAACCATCATGCCTAAGGACATCCAGCTGGCACGACGAATCCGCGGAGAGAGAGCTTAAATTTACTCTCAATACTAGCATTTACAAAAAACGGCCCTTTTCAGGGCCACTAATATTTTATCGAAGGAACAAACCTCAATTCGCACTTTCATCACCCCTGATTTCCCTGATGATATCCCCGCAATCGAAAATAAGAAATTTATTCAATTTTTAGCAGTAATTGTTAATGCTATATTGTTCAGTTACAATTTTAAAGTATAGACAAGTTATTTCGAAACATATGCTGCTTTAGCAGGATTTCAGCTGTTGGCCAACAAAAGCGCGGGAAATTCTTCACCCGTGGTCGCTTCCGCCATTTTCTTGTTCTACCAATAGTTACATGTTACACAATATCTTCGCACAAAGCAGTATTTAGAATTATTCCAATGAAATTTTTTAATTATTTAGTATCAAGTTTATTTATATTTCTTGCACTTTGTGCATTTTAATAATTAAGTAGAAGCCTACTTCATCAACCATTCAATGTATAAAAATCAGTTAACCTCATGGTATCATTTCTTACACATCGTGCATGTTACGCGTTGACATTACTTGATATAAAATAGTTAAACTTCGTACTAAATGTATAATATATATATATATATATATATATATATATATATATATATATATATATAATTTATGTAATTTATATAAAATATTAATACCAACTTTAAATATCGAATATATATATATATTTTACAAGTTTTAATTGTCTTATTTTTCCCAATGCTTAGTAATTGCTTACAATTAGATATTATTTAGTTATTACTAAACAGCGGACTTTTATGCAAAAGAAACATTTTCTACCTGGATTGCTTAATGTGTTTAATAGATTGAAAATAACATAACGGTATTTATAAATTTTCCAATGTTTTTACTGTTTTAAATTACACCTACTTAGTTTTGTCATAATGCATAAAATCCGTTGACTATAAATATATATCTCTTGTAGGTATTACGGTTAGTTTATTAAATATATTCGTTAAGCCATATAAACACCTTTTATGTAAATATACACTGGTATACCAGTCTAACAGAAAGTACAAATTGAGCAGTATTAATCGTAGAATTGATTGAAATTCCAAAGGTAAATAAATACACTTAATGACTATTTGCTATTTATCCATATAACTCGATGTATACTTTGTTTATTTCATATTTTTATCGATATAAGTATTTAGAAATAATATAAATATTTATAAATATATAAATAGAGGTTATGGTACAAACCCATGTGTTCTCAATGTGGCGAACGTAAATAATTTAAATAGATGTATCTTTAGCGAAGCATGTAATTGAAGACCTTGGGTAAATTCAGATATTGAAAACTATTTAATTCTTACACCAAACGTCAGCAATAAGTGATAATATGTTAAAACTTTTAACAAATGTAGCTTTACCAAAAAGCAGACTTGCCTGGTTTTAGCATCAAGTTCTTCAATTCTATCTCAGTCTCTTTATCTTATACAAATGTTAACAATAAAATGAGTAAAAACAGTGCATTTTGTTTAAATGTTTATGAAGACAAATGGACAGCCGCCACAAGGATCGCATTGTCTGGATTGACACAGAGGTAAATTGTAGAAAACTGTTTACTCGATCGAATTTTTTACCTGTAGGTAAAAAGTATTTCTCAGTTAACAGGTCTTAACATAGAAAAAGATACTATCTTGGAAATTGCTTGTTTAATTACCGACAAAGATCTAAATGTAATTAGTACAGAATTTAATGTTGTGATTAACCAGTCAGATGCAATATTAAGCAATATGAATGAGTGGTGCACGATTCACCATGCAGAAGTAAGAAAATTTCTGTAAGAAGAAAACAATTGTTTTAGTCACGCTTCTTTTCTGACAATGGCCATATGTTTGTTTAGTCAGGACTGATAAATGAGTCGAAGGCAAGTAAAGTCACCCTAAAAGAAGCTGAGCAAATGTTACTTGATTTTTTGAAGACATATATATCAAAGGAAGTTTGTCCAGTAGCTGGTAATACAATCTACATGGATGTTATATTTTTGAGGAAACACATGCCATCGATCTCTGAATATTTACATTACAGAATCATTGATGTCAGCTCAATTAAAGAACTTGCAAGGTTGTATTATTTATGTCATACAGTGACAGTTTGTGTATAGGTACTGTCGAACTGTAGCACCCTCTATTTCCATTTGATATTATCGAGAACATTTAATATAATGAGTCTTTTTTTCTTTAATCCTGTCTTTATACTTGTACAACATATAATCCTTAAGCTTAATATCAATAGCCATCCCCCCTTTTATACAATTTTAGAACAGACTAAACATTTTTTGGAGCAGCACTCCCACTTATTTTAACTACAAGCTGCTACTGTATTTACAATTTACACTATTCGTATATTTCAATTACGATCATGTTGCTTGAATATAATATGAAATTTATTTGTAGGAGGTGGAATCCTTTGATTTATAAAAATGTACCTAAAAAGACATTATGCCATAGAAGTTTGCCAGATATACTAGAAAGTATACAAGAATTGAAGTACTACCAAGAGAATATATTTTTAAAAAAATAATAGTAGAATAATATATATAGTAGCATAATAGAATAGGCTACATTTTATTTATGAGATCTAAAAGTCTAATCATCGTTTTCTGAAAAATATACCAGATTTTACAAATTTCCTTTGGAAAATTGTTGCAGCATAAATTAATGACATATTTATAAGCACCTATTATAAATGAATGAAGGACGTTCAGGAAGCAATAAATGAATGAATTGACGAATAAAATAGAAATGTATATAACAATGAAACAGAATGTATATAATGCATAGAATGTATTTTATTTTATTTAAAACAGATACAGCATAATAAGTAAGCAATTACTTTACTTTCTCCTATTTATGCTTTCAATATTTAATATTACTATTGAAACAATTTGAAAACAGCGTTCAGAAGAGCTTATAGCGAAATGAATGAAACACTGGAAACTGTAAATCTTGCTCCAAAAATCTTGTTGAAAAATCTCCATCAGAATGTATACTTCAAAGGTACAGAGAAACGCTCAATGAATTAAATACTCAAGAAAATGAAGTAAGAGCTTTATTATCAATTAAGTCTCAGTGAGCTTTATACAGATAAAAATGGTTCGTTCAGTAAAAGCAATGCTTTTCCAACAAATCCCATTTCTGAGTGACAATACATCCATCAAGGAATCTTTGGAGGAAAACTTGAATGCAAGCTGAGGATACATAACGCAAATCATTGTACTGTAAACTTTAAAGGATAAGTAATGTTTTAATTTTAATGTATGTACAAGAAAATTAATACGATGCATTCATGTACTTGCATGTAAACATGATGAAGTGACAAAGTATACTTTTTTATACAATTTTTATTTTTCTTGTATTTTATGAATAGATCTCTGCAAAAAAAAATAAAAATTTTTAGACAAATGAAATTAAAGTACAATTTTTCTTCATACCTTTTCCCTAATTTATCTATTTAGTGTAGTTCATGATTTGTTTGTATAGTTGTGCATTACGAAAAATAGAAAATGTTTCTCGATTCGTGAGTTAAAGTTAGATAATGTTATGGTACTCCTGGACAAAAAGTAATAAAAATATGTTTCGTATAAATAGAAGTATTGTTTTTCTACCGATTGGTGATCGGCAATAAAATTTCAGAATCATTTATTTTTTTTAGGCTACCAAGTTTTTAATTAAATTGATTGATTAAATATGATTCAAATCCAATTTTCAATTAACAAAATAATAAAGAGTAGGAAAAATGATCGCTCATGTTGGCGCATGTGGCACTTTTCGTGACATCCATTACGCTGCCCCGTGGATTGTTTTTATTGTTGGGTTCTGTCAAATATTAAGACAATAATTCGACGCTTCGCGATGCGAAGTGTGTGCCACGTAGTTAAAACATGGGTTTCTTGGAGGATACGTTCGTGATTCTTGTTACGCAGGTGTATATTTATTTCTTCTAGTATTCATACATATGCCGGTACTCATAGACGTTACACAATTAGGTTATGAATGATTAATTTTCCACATTTAAAAGAAACAACAATTGTAACCGTTGTCGCAATTGACGATGCATTATCGTCACTGCAAATAGTGTCCAAAATCCTAGATTTTTAAATAAATATTGTATGATATTTTAATTAAAAAGTTCAATCATTTAAAAGTGTTCTAAGATTTACTGCAGTCAGAATTTGTCTTCGTGTTAAATTCGTCGTTATTGTATTAAATAAGATAGTAAATTGTACTATTAACATGTAATTTATACTGATTGTACTAATGCTGCCGCAATAAATTGGTAGTTTCAAATTGTGTGGTTTATTTTACAATTTGCTACATGTTTTTAATTAATCTTGTGTAACTAGATTGTGTATTGTCAAAGTTCAACAATTTATTTATGTGTGCGAGTCTTGTCTTATTCATTCATGTTACGCATTCCAGGTCATCTTCTTCTTAGGAGGATGGGTATTTTTTGTAAAAAAATTGTTTCGAGACTACGAAGTTCATCACAGATTAGTACAGTTAATTTTTTCCACAACATTTTCATTGTCCTGTACTATGTTCGAACTAATTATTTTTGAAATAGTAGGAGTCCTCGATTCTAGGTAAGCAAACGTTATCTGGTCTCTCGAATAATATTTCTTGACACCACATTTCATTTAGTTCTAGATATTTTCATTGGAATACTGGTCTCTATATGCTCCTATTTATGGTAATCGTGTTGATTCCATTTTATATAGCATATTTTATTATCAGTAATATAAGATTTGGTATGTATTAATCGCAAATGATTGCGAGACTCCATGCAAGTTTCTAAAATATAATAAAATGTAAATAGAACATTAATAGAAATTATACTTTAGTCAGTGAAAGAACTATTTTTCTTATTTTAGTATTCGTGAAATTAAATATGAAAATGGGGATTTGCATGGAGATCTTTGGTCTAACGATCGTACTGGTATTATCTGTTATTATTACTGACTTTACATTTTTCCTGTAGTAAGACTGAAATTAATAAGGCCATTAACAGTCGTTGTATATCTCTTTTATCTGTATCTGTTCTGGAAAGTGGGAGATCCTTTTCCAATTCTAAGTCCAAAGAAAGGCCTACTGTCTATTGAACAGGGTGTTAGCCGAATCGGAGTAATTGGAGTTACTGTGATGGCACTGTTGTCAGGATTTGGTGCTGTAAATTATCCGTATACCTCTATGGCTTACTTTATGAGGCCTGTAACATACACTGACGTACAGGCCATAGAGAAAAGATTACTGCAAACGATGGATATGATCGTTGCCAAGAAGAAAAGAATAGCACTAGCTAAAAAGGGAGAAGTTGTAGGACATACTGAAGCACGGTCTAGACTGTGGGGCATGTTGGGCCCTTTGAGCGGTGCTAAGAGTAATCAAGAAAGTATGTATTTTATTTTCGAATGTTCTCGAAAGATGGAATAACGCGTTGCATAATAGTATGATCGTTTAGGTATTAAACAGTTGCAAACGGAAGTGACCGCCTTAGAAGAATTGTCCCGCCAACTGTTTCTAGAGGCACACGATATTCAAAACGCGAGAGAACGTTTGGAATGGGCGGCTACTTGGCAAGGAAAATATTTCAATGTTTTGGGATACTTCTTCTCTGGTTATTGTACTTGGAAGATATTTATTGTATGTGTTAAGATCAGTCGATTAAAAGACCACATAGGATGCTTTAATATTCATCTAACATTTTCATGCAAGAATTTTCACTTTTCAGTCAACGATCAATATTGTTTTCGATCGCGTGGGTAAAAAGGATCCCGTGACCAGAGCAATTGAAATTGCTGTTCACTGGATGGGATTTAACATCGATGTTACGTTTTGGTCACAACATATTTCGTTTTACCTCGTTGGCTGTATCGTATTGACGTCCATCCGTGGATTATTACTAACTCTTACGAAGGTATGCTCAAGAAACATCCCCTAATTCTGATAGAGTGGTCTTTGATATTTATTAAGTATAATGTGGTATGTACATGTTACATCAACATTGTAAAATACGATTGATACGTCGTTGGATCATCAGTCTTAGAAAATGCTTATTAGGCGGCTAATCTTATTTCGTTCTATTTCAGTTTTTTTATGCTATATCGAGCAGTAAATCATCGAATATTATTGTACTTATACTTGCTCAGATAATGGTAAGAATTACCTTCTTTAACGTTAATATATTGCAGATATGTTTGGTAACGCAATTATGCTCTGTTTCTTTGTAGGGTATGTATTTCGTATCTTCTGTACTTTTAATGCGAATGAATATGCCAGCGGAATATCGTATTATAATCACCCAAGTACTAGGAGAATTGCAATTTAATTTTTATCATAGATGGTTCGACGTAATCTTCTTGGTATCCGCATTATCTTCTATAGTGTTTTTGTATTTAGCACATAAGCAAGCACCGGCAGAACGTGTTTAACGTAATAAAATGTTTTTTAATGAAATACAATCATTTCTCTGCATTTTTTTTTACCGTTCCTTCATACGAGAATATTGTACGACTAAATGAATTTTTTGTTCTGGAATACATTCATAGATGAAGACGGGCAAAATTACGAAATATATAGGCAATACAGGATTCGATATAGATTAAGAAAGAATCTAAATATTTTTTTTTAGAAACATGTTTATGACGCTTCTACTTCTAATACATTTAATTATTTTATCAAAGATGACGTTTATGATTATAAGCTTTAGCGATCGTAAAACGATTTTTGTTACTGCCAACCACTCGAGTAAACAGAAAAGATCTTTTTAATTCGCTAAAGTAATAAGTATGCCGTTTACATAATATCTCTAGGTTGTATTTGCTCCGTTATAGTATACAATGTCCCCTTGATCACAGACAGCTGAAAAAAAATGCGCGGATAAAAAGAAAACTGGCATTATTGTATAATTACTAAGATTACGATGGATAGTTCTGTGATTCTAGTAAATTAATTCGATCGTCCATTCTTCTCCCATATTTACACCTGGTTTCCGCACGGTTAATACGTTATTATTTGGATTGTATTTGGCTTCCAAAGTTACTTTTCCCAAACCTAAAACAAAAAATAATTGTTTCATTTAATAAGAAATTCGAACAATCGAGCATACATTTAAATTACAATTACTTACTGCGCGATGTCAACACGGCAGACGTTACACCTCGCGATGGATTGGCAATGTCTACTCTCTCCAACCAACTTTCCGTTCGATACGAAGCTAATTTATCTATAAAAGACGACGTCAGCTTATTCCCCTCTAAATTGAATTTCAAATACAGATATTTTCCGTGGCGGTATTCGAAGCTGGATTCGTCATCGATATACAATGTGCCATTAGCTTTGCCGTCAGAATCGGCGATGACTATCAAAGTGTATGGATCGTTCTTCATGGGGACCGTACTGCGGCGTATTCTCATCTTGCGCGAAATTATAGAACCTCCTCGTTGAAACACCGGAATTTTATGAAGGGTCACGGGTATGTTAACGGAACCTGATTGGGCATAGGGTTGCATGGTATCGATGTCGTACCAAGTTACTTTGCCCTCGCCAGGGAAGTAAACGTTAACATCGGTAGTAGACGGTTGAAAAACTGGATGTACGAGAATAGAGTCTCCAACGAGTATTTCATCGTCGATGGTGAACGTATTTGTCTCAGTGGGGTAGTGAGTCCACAAAGGTCGCACAACTGGAGTGCCGTTCACTTCGTGTTCTCGGAAGAGTGTGTACCATAAGGGTAAATACGAGTATCTCATTCTGAATGCTTCTCGAACAATTTGGACAGTTTCCTCGTTGAACGTCCATGGCTCGCGACGCTTAGTTTCGATGTGAGAATGTTGACGGAAGAAGGGAAGCCAAGCTCCAGCCTGATTCCACCTGATGAACAGTTCCGAGTCTGGGTTCTTGAAGAAACCTCCAACATCCGCACCGCAGAACGACATACCGGCAACGGCCATACTGAGACACATGGGGTAGCTAATTCGGTAATGGTCCCAGTCAGCCGCGTTGTCACCGGTCCACATAGCTGCGTAACGTTGCGACCCAGCGAAGAAAGATCTTGTTAGTATGAACGGTCTTAGAGAGCCTCCGGATCTTCTGAACAAAGCATCGTACGTGATCATGTGGTAACGGAGTCCATAGATATTGTGGACACTTCTGTGCTCCCAACCACCATAATGGACGAGGTCCTTGGACATTGTCAACTCGGGGCCATTGAACACGCTCGGTTCGTTCATGTCGTTCCAAATATATATGTCGTTGGTAGTGCCATGGAATTTGTCTAAGCTGTACTGCGCCATGTAGTAGTCTCGTACTTTCGGGTCGAAGTAGTCCAAGTACGAAGACGATCCTGGCCAGCACCAACCCTCGTAGTCCTTTCCGTCTCTCGTCTTCACGTAGTATCCCAGTTTGGTTGCGTCGTTGTGGACGAAATAGTTTGAATCGCGTTTGATATGCGGATCGATGATGACAATCAATTTTCTACCCTTCGCGGTCAAGTTATGGATCATTTCAATGGGATTTGGAAATTTCCGTGTATCCCAAGTGAAGTACTTTTTGTTATCGGTGTATTCAATGTCCAGCCACATAGCGTCCAACGGTAAGTCGTACATATCGAAGCTGTCCGCGATTTGTATCACGTCGTCTTGATCATTATAATTCCAACGACTCTGGTGATAGCCTAGCGCGAACATTTGCGGCAATGGCGCAGTTCCCGTTAAGGTGGTGTATTGTTTGAACACAT
This sequence comes from Lasioglossum leucozonium, assembly GCA_028454225.1. NCBI lineage: Eukaryota > Metazoa > Arthropoda > Insecta > Hymenoptera > Halictidae > Lasioglossum > Lasioglossum leucozonium. The sequence continues at coordinate 9,085,531 of CM052215.1, forward strand.
CCATAGGCTGGGGGCCCAACAAAAAGAATACATCGATAATACCGTTCTCGGACATGAAGTGAGCATCGACTTGAGACTTTTTGGCAGAGCCGGATACAAAGTTGACGATGCTTTCTACCACATTGTTATCGGCGCTTGACAAAATGTCAATCCACGTTTCCGCGGTGTTGTGCCAAAAGACGCCAGTTGTCCTCTCTTTGCCGTGGGCATAGAGAACAGGTATTGCTCCATAAAGTGACATTCTCTCATTGGTCTCGTACTCGAATACATCCAAGTTGTACAGTCTGTATGGATGAGATTCTTTCGTTGATTTTAAAGCGAAAGAATCGGCATGCTCCGGTATACCATATGCGTGTTCTGCTCCAGGAAAACTGAAATCCAAAGCTATCGCTTCTGGACCGAAAGGTTTCGAGTCGTCATGAACCTTGAAGTTCTCCTCCCATGCACCTGGATCATTTTCTGCTCCATCACCTGGGAATTGACTATTGCTTGGGACTTCAACGTTTTCTGCATTTTCTTCTTGTTCCGTTACGCTGTTGGAAAATAGTAATGAAATTGTGAGTTAGACAGAATTCAATGTATCGTGTAATTCTTGTTAGACATACTTAGACTTTGCACGGTGATGTTCGAATCTCATGAGACCCCTAGCATTCGCAGAAACGACTAGTACATCATGAGAGTATACATCTACCCTAAATGGCGAAGCGTGTAATATGGCTTTGTTCGCGCCACTCTTTACGGTCACTTGATCCACAGTTTCTTCAACCAAAGTTAACGCAACAGTTTGAGGCTGATCCTGAAGGGCATATTCAGGTTCGTATCTTGGATGCAGTGGATTCTTTTCATTGATACGAAGCCTGAATGTACTATCCTTTAATGCACTTAACTGCAGTACATAAAGCACACCTGTATCTTTATTAAATATGTCTGCAGTGACACTATAATCGTTAACAACGGCTGTGTCTATTAATAATTGGTAAGGCGACTTCCCGGGTTCAACTTTTCTGCAGCGTCTATTGGCACAATGTGAAAAAAAACATTAAATTTTATACAAAGAAGCGTGTTGCTATGTAAGAGAGATAACTTACCTGCAGAAGCTGCTTTGATCGCATGTTTTAAATGAATCTCTATTTACTGCATTCACAAAGAGGGGAGAACAGATTGATAAGAACAGTAACCCCAACCTGTAATAGACATTTCTAAGTATACACGACATATTTGTGGGACAGTGATAGTCGAAGTAGTAGTTTTATGAACATTAACAGGATTTTATTTCGGATAAATGCAAGGAGGGATGAAAAAGTGCTGGTATTATGTCAACTTAGTAGAATAAGCTTTATAACGCTTCTAAATGACAAAATCCATCTTTAAATGGGTTTAGATGAAAAATATTGATTCTACAAAGAAATCGTCGTTAACAAAGTAGCGCCGCGTGTCGTACTGTTCGAAAAAAATTGCTGTATATCGAAAACGATGTTATCATGGACACGTCAGCGTGATTATTATTCAAGTAAAAGAGTAAACATTATAAGAGTGAACGTTACTGGGAAGTGTTCATGACGGAACGTCCGGCAAAACTGGTATTTCCAGCCGGAAAATATTTATCTTGATATTTTGAAGGTTAAAAGACCGAAAATAATTAACTTACCGCACATACGAAGCCATGTTGAGAAGTAACATTTCCTATACCGCATTCTTGCTAATTCGAACGAGACACAATCGAATTTTACAGATGGAGCTTCGTTCGCTTGAATCGTCATCGGCAAGTTATCATTTCCGAACGTTATGAAACATGTAAAATCGAATTAAATTACGAATGAAGTGTGGTAATTTATCGGGAAAACATTTTTTCCTCCTGACTGTTCCGGTTGTTCTTTATTTCTCCGAAAATGTAAGGTGCTCGAGTCAAAGTGTGAGAACAATTTTCAAATTTTCGCGGACTGGAACTTCAACGGTCTTACCGGTTTTTTCAATGTTTTTAACACAGTAGGTAAACGCGAAGTTAAATTTGTTCTACTTTACAGTTAAGCAACGGAAAAATACAGAAAACGTATCGGTGCACGAACAAAGGATTTCTAAATGTAAATATTATTTTGTTTAACATGTTTCCATGAAATCTACAAAAAATCGTGTAGACGTCTAGTTTAAGCTTTTGAACGAACACTATTAGTAAACAAAGTCGAACGAATGAAGAAACTAAAAGGGAACGTGACACGTCTCGTTTAAATAACATCGCACATTCAGTTTATTTGAATTACAAGAGTAATGCGTTCAGTCGGCAGGGAAAATACAGTCCTATGTATGTATAACTATATATTACACAATATAGAAGTTTGGCACTCGGATCGGTTCATTTTTTCGGGGATGGTAAAAAAGCCTAACTGTTCGGTTTCTAGCATATTCATTAATCAACAATTGATGTTCTGACAAAAACTTGTCTCTCTTCGGTTCTCGTATGATCGGAACTATAATATTAATGTATATGCTATGAATTCATGAAACAGTGTCTTCTATGTAGGAGTGTACGTATTTCATATATTTATGTATATATATATATATTTATAATATTTATATATATATAAAATTTATATATATACATAGTATCTATATATATATAATATTTATATATATTTATTATAATAATCTTTACTATTATTATTATCACTATATTAACATCGACGTTAGAGCGTTTCCTTAATTACATTTCCCTAGGGTGTAAAGAAGTCGTCGTTAATTAAGGTCACTGTGAGTTTGCGCAGGCCCAGAAAACGTAATACATATCCGTCGAAAAATTGACGAGCGCGCGAAGAATCGACACGTCGTCGTCGAGTCGATGCTATTGATCGATCGATCGAGCGTATCGAAAGTTGAATAGAAAAACCGGGTAAACCGTTGTCCGATCGACGGGTGATAAAACGTGGCAAAGAAAAGAGCTACAGGCGAAAGAAGATTAATGAATTGTTTCAAGATCTTGAAAAATTGGCCCACGATCTGTTTGGGATAAGATGATCCGATTCGGAAAGGACGCGGGAAAGCAAGAATTTCCATTTACTCTTAGCACCTGCATAGTTCGCCATTGGGTAATGGATGATTTTGAATAATGCATTTTGGACCGGTATAACCGTTAAATATTCAAATATCAAACGGTCACATTCGTCGGCGGCATCGTGTTTAGAAAGCGAATGATACGGGAAGTAATAGAAATAATATCGCGTGATATTATCGTAGAATTAAATACAGGCGTTTTCAAAACAATAAATAAGGTGCACGGTTAAATGCAAATGACGATTCGCGTTTGGCAGTTGAACAGGTTAAAAATTCGATTTAGCCAGCAAGGCTATCTTTTGCTCTTCCGTGAAACTTACATTCGCCAGAAGACGCGAACCAAGTTTTTAGCGTAGACTATTTTTATTCGATTAGACTTTAGACGGATAAGAATCGCGGAACGGGAAGGCTCGTCGAAACGCAAAACGGGAATTATTGAATGATGAGTGTACAACGCGGGTCAGTAGAAATACGTGGGAAACGTGTAAAAAGATATGTGCAAAACTCGTAGTGTTCCTATCGTACGGTGCGCGTCTAACGCGCGCGTTTACGCCATTACAAAAGTCGCTTTATAATTTCTATACATTTCTCCCGGAGGTGTATATAAATCTCAAACACTCACTCCACCTTGCAGTCACCTCTCTTTTTTCTCATTTTATAAACGTTAGGTAATTATGTATAATGTTTCTGCGCCCGATGTTCTGTACAAACGCTCCCGACGTCGAGCAGATACCGAGTAACGGAAGTATTCAAATCTCCTCCAGCCGGTGCGGGGCGGGAAATTCAAATCTCGGAGCGTATAAAAACAAATTAACAGGACTAGCGTCGCGAAAACGTTATGTTTATTCGTGAAATTCATTTTATTCTCTCCTTACGAGCTTATTAATCTGTTAATCGGATAGTCCATCGATCTTGTTAATAAATAACGACTGAAACATTGTCCGATACCAATTCGGCCTTTCGAAAAGTGTAAATTCGTCGGACAATGTAATTAGTAAGAAAACAAAACGGTTAATATTTAAAATGGAATCGTCGCACGAATATTTTCGTTACTCGGCGCACCTGTAAAAGTTGGCTCTCGTTTTCAGTGATTTGACCACAGCGATTTCTCATCAAGAGAAGCGAAGTACCATATACCGTGGAACACCGAAGGAATAGAAACATTCTGATTGACGTAGTTCCGACCGGAACGAACACCGGAAGCGATTGTGTCCGGACAGAGGATATTTCCAACACCGAACCAAGAGGAAGGACAGCGGCGAGGTCTCGCCCCGACGAGAAGGTATTCTTACAAGACTTGGTAATTTCTTAGGCACATTCGATCCATAATAGCGACTGACTTAGTAGTTCTGTATACTTGCTTAGCGAGTCTATAGTCGGACCAAAACAATTCTTGCGCTCGAGGACACCGAGGAGGAAACCATTTTGCTCCAATTATAATCCCCTCCGCATCACGGGAAAGCTACAGTACTACACGAGATACTGCTACTTGGGGTACGTACGTTTATCGTTCCCGACAGATTGTTCTTTTGTACAGAAACGAAAGAAAGAACCGAAAAGGTCGACGGAAACTTCGGTCCTATACCTCCCGTCATGATAACCCACAACCATAAGTGGTACGAGTTTTCGTTCATTCTGCGTCTGACCATTCTGAAGTGTACCGAAGAGAAATAACATTATTTATACAGAGTGGAGCATTCAAACGAATCACCTGAATAGTTTGGTTGCCATTGACGATAAAAAAGGATGCATCGAATAAAACGGTTGTGGACCGTGGTGACGGGAAGCTTAGAGTTTCTTGCGGAAACTGTACACAGCATATCTCGCGGAAGTTTCCGACACGGTATTGTTATAAAATCGAGGCTTCCGGTGCATACCCCCACATCCGCAGAGTCACATCTCTTTAGGCACATTAAGACCATGATAATCGACGACTAGTTCTCGAGCAGTTCGTATGAAAAGCACAGTCTTTCGTAGAACGGAGGAAGTGTTACGGCTTGGTTCGCATGGTCCGCGAACAGCCCTCCTTTTGCTAGACCCAGTACTGGTTTCTTCTTAGCAACGGGTTGTTGGTCCTCTGAGTGGTGGCCGATGGGCAGGGTAGGTCTGACGTGTCGAAGCTGCTCCATTCGTCGCCGTCCGCGACACCGTAGGGATACCTGGCCGAGACGTCGACCTCGGAGCCCGTGATGCTCTCTAACGGACCCAGAGGTATCACTTTGCACGGAGGTAGCGTGGAGGTCATCGTGGGCAGCACCGGCAACGGTGTGCTGGCGGCCACGCTGTTGTGGTCGTTTGCGAAACGCTTCAAATGAGGCGTCGTGGGCATCAGATGGTCCGGCGGTCTTGGAAGAGGCATCACGCCCACCGCCGGCGTCGTTTCCGGCTTCTCCTCTTCGGCATGCTTGTACCTGTTGTGCCTGCACCTGATGGTGACGATCACCACCACGCCCAGCAGAAACACGCCGAGAAGCATGCCCAGGATGAGCAAGTAGTCGTTACTCATGTTTGGCGCGATCGCCATTTCCCCCTCGTGTCCCACAGGGTCCATGGGTCCTCCCAGAGTAATATTGTACTCGTCCATGTCTAGTTTCACGCGGAACTCGAACTCCCCGACCGCGGGTTGAAAGATCGAGGCTGCCAGAACAAATGCGAAACTATCCAGCACCCCGTCGTACTCCAAGGTGGGAATCTTCCTGCACACCAGGTAAATCACACCGGAAACCACCTCCTGGTGAGAGAACTTAGCAACCTCCTTCTCCCGAATCCCTCGCTTCTCGCCGGAGGACGACGAGCTTCTGATGATTCTCTTTATCTTGCCAAACTTCGGTTTCTTTATCACCGTGTAGACGGGGTTGCTGCTCGTCAGCTTCGCCAGAGGAGTGGCGTCCATGTACTGCAAGGTGATCCGAGTCTTTTCTCCGGCTAGCGCGATCATAGGGTTCATGATCATCAAGGGTACCACTCTGATATCGATTTTGATCTGCCTCTGCTCGAATCCGCTCAATCGCGCGGATAATACCAGACTGTCGTTGGACACCGTCATGTCCCTTTGCATGAACATCACGCTCTTCGAGAGTAGGTCCGTCTGCTTGAAACTGGCAGCAGCGCCGTCCCTGACGTAGAGAACACCGTACTTGGGATTGCTGGTGACCTCGTAGACGATCAGATCTTGCCTCGCGTTTGTGTCCAGTTTCACATTGCTCTCGGAGATGAGCGCGACGTTCGAGCCTTGCTGAAGGCTCACGGGCCCGGTGACGGTGACGTTCAATCGGATTGGTAGAACGTAGACGTTGAACACGTCGTATTTGTGGGTGAAACGGCCGTCCCACACTCGGAAGTAGAACGAGGCTGCCTGGAGTGGCCCGTTGTGCTCGTACACCAGCCGACTGGAGTCCACGTCGTGCTGCGTAAACTTGTTCACCTGCCTCACCTCCGAGATATTCTCGTTGAACGGCAACAACAACAACCGGCCGTAAGTCGGCGCCGTGATCACATCGTACACGATTTCTTCGGGAGGTGTGTCCGGATCGATCGTTAGCAGATTTTCTCTGGTTATCGTCTGATTCTGGTTTTGGACCACCTTGATGGACGGCGCGTTGGTGACCAGCTTGAACGGCTCGTCGTTCACTGGCCCGATGGTTACCGGGATGCTGGTGTTGCAGAGGAGAATGTGGCCGGGCGTCAAGTACAACGAAAAATGTATGCGGTCCTCCAACGTGTCCGAGTGATCGTGGTAGTAGGCGATCTTTCCGCTCTCGATCTGCGGCTGGGAGAAAGTGGTCACGTTCAAGTCTGGCATGATCATCACGTGACCATGGCTCGGTTGATTCACCAGCCTCGAGAGCACCACCGGGTTGGAGATTCCCGCGTGGGTTTGGAGGAACGACACGATCCCTGAGATGTTCATTATCACCTGAGCGGAGCTACCCTCCTCCACCCACACGTTCTTCGCGGTGATATACCTGTCCAACCCGCCGCTGGACACGGAGATGTCTATTTGAAATACCTGCAACGAAGAGCAGAACAACATATTGTTATTGTTGGCATCGAGACGTTTTAAAGAACACTACTTGAATCTCCTCGTGATAAAAGTCAATTTTTTATAGGCAAACTTGCCTGATTGGTTAAGGATTCCGCGAAATGCGCCTCCGTGTCGAACACGAACGAGTCGTTGGTGGTGAGATCCATAAATTGTTTGGTGTGCTCGTAAAACACTTTACTGTTGTTAACGTCCATCTGCGTGAACCGATCGACGTTCAACCATACGCCCTCGCTCGTCTCCATGATAATCTTGCCCAGACGAGGCCCGTCTCGCACCGTGTACTTTATTTCCCGAGTTTCGTCCGAGCACCTCGTTAACAACAGCTTTTCTGATATCAGTTTCCTGGTTAGGGGGAATACGTTCAGAGCCAAATTTCGCACGACGGACAACCGAACCGGCTTGGCACCGACCATCACATTGTAGGATTCGGATGTGTGCACGCCGTCCGAGAGGACGAAATTGAACTCAGCGTCGGATCCATCTGGAAAAACCATTGCATTGTACACGAATGACGAAGAGGCGAACGATTATGGAGATTCCGATTAACATTCGAATTCCGGTATACAAATATTAAAAAATAAATGAATTAAATAACCATTTTAATATTAATATTAGTAAAGAAATGTTTGGATCTAAAATGGTTCACCGATGGCGGTCCGGGAATCCGCTAATCGAAGAAACTTGTTGAACAAAGTAATCATCATTTGTTACTCTAACAGTGTCCAAAGAACCATGCAAAGAAGATCATGTCTTACTTGTATGCGTGAAAAGGACCATCCTCTGATCGACCTGTGTTTGCGTGAAGTTGTAGACGTCCGCCATCGGATTCGCCTTCAAAGAAATGAAGCCATTCCTAACACCGGTGATGTTGAACGTCAAATCTCGAGCCGCGGTGTCGTTGTCAATCGCTGCCAAGCTGGCCGATGTCACAGAGATCGAGCCACCTTGCCAAACATACAGCTTAGTCTTGTTAACTAGCATCGGCAGCTCGTCGTTAACGGGTTGCACGGTGATCCAAACGTCGAACGGCTCGCTGATCTTGTCTCCTGCAACGAGGACCATCTTGAACGAGTCCTTGGAAGTCTCGTCGCCGTTGTGCTTGTACAAAATCGTGCCCGCGGTCAGATGTTTCTGCGTGAACTTCTTCACCTGCGCGTTCTTGGTCGTGTCCACGATGGTCCCGTGTCTCGGTTTCTCGGTGACACGATAGTCGGTCACTTTGCCAGCATAATAAGGCGTTAGTATGACGAAGTTCTTTTCATCGAGGACCGTGCTCTTCCCTTCGATCACGACGAGACTCTTCGCCTCGACGTACAGCTTCTCCGGAACGATCACGAAGTTCACGCTGAGGTCGTGCAGCCAGGTGATCCCGTTGGTCGCGTCAACGACGAACCTATCGTTGGTCTGATTGATCACAGACTGCACGTAAAACACTCTGCCCTCATTCACAAGTTTTTGATCGAAGCTCTTCACCGCGTTCCCAATGTAATCCTCGCGAGCTTCTTCGGTGTGCTCGTCGTGGATTTGCAGCTCGAGGTAACCGTTCTGCGGCCATTCCTTCAGGAAATAAACGATCTCGGATGCCGGTATCTTCGGATGCATCACCTCCAGGCTCTTCCGGTTTAACAGCACACTGGTTGCTTCCTCTACGAACACCGTTTTATTGCTCTGCACGATCAGCGGCTGCCAGTAGCTTTCTGGGTAGATCTTCACTGGGAACACACCTTCCGTCTCCGCTCCCTTTGTCGACACCTTGAACCTGAAGTCGTCCTTGGCCAACGAGCCACCTAGATGTCTGTACGACACTATACCGTACCGTAGATCCTCTTCGGTGAACGATTGCGTCTCCCTGTTGTGTTTCAACAACATACCGTGCTTCGGTTTCTCCAACACAAGGTACTTAATCTCCTTCTCCGTCGTGTACACGTTCGTCTCGATGTCCAACTCGTTTGGCCGCAGGGCCGTTGATCTATTGAATTGCACCACGGATCCGTTGCTCTCTCGCAATCTGACGTACGGCGGGCTAGCCTGGATCTCGAGAACACCGGGTGTATAGAAGTGTCCGTCGGTGACGCTGAACTCGAATTTCCCGTGATCATCGCCTTGATGCCTGAACAGGATCTGTCCGTCGTTGATGTCCTGCTGGTTGAATTCGTACACTTGCACCGAAGGACTCGACACCCGGACGATCCCGTTCCTCTGCGTGTCTCTTCGGGTATAGATCAGCTCGCGGGGCTTCGTATCGACGTCCTTATCCACGTACGCCAAGTCCTTGCTCGTGATCAGCCTCTCCCCTTTCGACACAACGTGGAACGCTTTGTTCACAGATCGTTCCGGAGCGTTGTCGTTCTTCATGGTGACCTCGACGCGGAACAGGCCGACGTACATGAAGTCCACGGAGTCTGCGGCGATCGCCACGAACTGGAACGAGTCCTCCCTCGTCTCGGAGTCGTCGTGAACGTAGTAGACCCTCTGCAAGGCGAGCTCCTCGGACGTGAAGTAGAGGGTGTTGTTTCTCGGATGGGATCTGGAGTTGTTGACGACGGTGAGCCAGCCGTGGCGTGGCGGCGTGGTCACGTTGTACGTTAACGAGGAGACCCCGTAATCCTTCGGGTTGATTTTATAGATCCTGACGGTAACCCGCGAGCCCTCGTCCACGCGCAGTGTCTCCACACTGTCCAACGGCTTCATGTTTTGGCTGAGGTAGTGCCGGAGTTTCAAGCTGGCGTGCAGATCGATGCACTGCGGCGCGCTCACCTTGAATCCGATCTCGTCGAGGATCGTCGAGTGGGCTCGCTTGAAGAGACGATAGGCGAGCCGGGCAGAGTCGATGTCCTCCTGGCTGAACGTGTCCCCGAGTTCCAGCTTCTGACTCGAAAGAAACAGGTTACCGTATCTTGGTGCCCTCGCGACGGTGAACGTGATCTTGCCGGACGAGGTGACCAACGGATTCGTTTGGTACCTCAGGTTCTGCCCACTGACGAAGACCTCGGCTACGTTTGTGAAATTTATGGGCACCCGTTTCGCCTCTTTCAATTCCAAATCAATGAACGTGATCCTGAAGTCGTAGGTGTGCTGCGCCCGTACCTCTCGCACGCTCGCCTGGAATTTGAACTCGTCCTGGTTCGGACTGCCCTCGTTGTGGAGGTACCTCACCGTCTGCAGCTCGACGTCCCTGCTCGTAAAATAGTTGACGTTCGTCCAGCTGCTCGAGACGTCTTTCAGCTTCTGGATCGTGCCGAACTGGGGCGGCGAGACGATGTCGTAGCGAATGTCTATAGTGTTGTCGTCCGAATTCGTGGTGAAGGAAAGGTTCGCCGGGGTCAGGTACGAAAACGATCGATGCACCACGACCAGACCAGTGTTGTGCATTAGCTTGATCTCCAATGGATGTGCAGCCACCCTCAGGCTCGCCGGCTTGCTGCTCTCGATCCCGTCACTCACCTGGAGATCCAGCTTTGCGTTCGGTTTAGCTGCGGGAGAACAATCGGAAGCCGAACGGTAAGTTACGCCTTTCAACAAATTTTAACTTCTTTTTTTAAATTAACTAGACGGAGATTTTTATAGATTTTGTGGCCACAAGCTAGCGTCTTTGTCGGTATGTACTAGCTTTCGAGAAAAATCATATGAAACGGAAACATTTTAGGTCGAAAGAAATGTTTGGTGTTCAAGTTAAAATAGTTCAAAAGGTAATGGATTAATATTTTCCTTCATCAACTGGAACTGTCTGAAAGCACGGTGCTTTAATTTAGTTTCTGTTCGTCACGAATTTGCTCTCAGAAACTTGGATTTGTATAAGGGTTTGCGGTCTAGACGTCAAACGATGTCTCCTTTGAATGCAAGCAAGATTGGTCCGATGCGGTCGTTTCTAACATGAAAAGCTGGCGAATTATATGGGTCTGAATGAGATGATAACGTTACCATTTCCCCGGTGTACGTATGCAATTAATCCTTGCATCAATTCGGCCTGAGTGAACGTGTCGATGGGCCGCGAGGGGTAAGTCACCCTCTCGACGTAGCCGGCGTCAGCGTCGGTACGCAGAACAGTGTAGACCAGCAGGTCCGACGGCGTGTCGGCGTCGATCGCCCAGACCAGTTCTTTCGTCAAGATCTTCCTTGTACCCTAAGAACGATTAAACACCGTAGTTTATCATCCCCGTAACGCGTGCGGCTTGCGATCGATCTGCACGAGATCCCCTGGATCAGGCATGGCCACCGAATCTAGCTTCACGAGCAACAAAATCTATTCGGAACGTAGACGAATACATTAACAGCTACCAGCGATTATTCCATAATTTTTAAGTCTATGTGCTAAGGTCTTTTTATCCTTCGATAGCAACAACTAGACAATAATTATGAACTAGATAAAAATTGTCTGTAAAAATTGTATGTAAGAGGATCACTGTGGTCTCCAGAGCTTAGACTAAACCAGGGCATGGACTGCTCCTTGGGGCATTGTGGTAGCTCCGTTGAAATCGAGAGCACCTAAACCACGCCCAACCAGGGAAATAGAGGCTTTAACTTTTCTGTCACGATGGAGCACTAGACGGCGAGACACGCCTTATGCCACAGAGGGCAACGCAGGTCGCTCCCAGGGCAAAATCACGTTGTTCGCCTATGCCTAGCCAAGGACCGGCACCAAACGGCTGGCCTAATTATGCCAGACGACTGTTCTGTCTCGGAAAAGAACTCGAACAAGGTATTCGCGGGGCATTTCAATTACACGAGGACTCGCTGGTCGGAGCGCACTCGATCTCCGCCGGTATCTTGAACCCCGAAGGGGTTAAAGCTTAATTTGAACGGCGCAAGAATTATTTCGTTTAAGAAGATTGCTGGCTTAAGTGGTTAATTAAGAGCAGCGTTTGAAGCAGCGACTTAAATCGATTTCGCTCCGGGTCGGGCTCGCCTGGTGGGCCGTTCGCTCGTTCGCTGAGGACGAGGAACGTAGATCCACGATCTCGTCGAATCTCGATTAATTGATTTACTGTGGCGAGTCGGCGAGCGTGTCGGCCGAATTCGCGGCAATTGCGTTAACGCGGCCTCCGGTGGTTCCGCGCCGGAAAATTTCCGTGGTGCCGGGAAGAGAGCCAACTGGAGATGGCCTTTGACGCATGGTGCAGGGCTTGGAGACTTGTTCATCCTACTATACTCAGTCAATCGGCGCAACTAATTGAAATCCACGTGCCTCGACTTAGTACCTTGGGCCTCCTTCGACTCGTCTCACGGCCGGGAAACAGAACTATTCTTCGTTCACGGAAACAAGGCGCAAAAGCCAAATTGATCTTTCATCATAACTCCCAAAGAAAACTCTGTGTGGCAAGTTTCAAGTCGGTACAGTCAACACGATCTTCATGTAACGCGATTAATTCGTACCACGCTATCTGGAAACCGCGCTATAAGAAACGCAGATTTAACCTGGTACAAACCAGGTTAATTCGTGCCTCGTTATATGGGCTGTCGCAGTTTTAGCTCCGCGTTGTATGGAAACCCCCACGTTGACTGTACCCCCACCTCAAGGGTAGTTGTAGTGTCAACACAGTTTTAATGAATGATGCTATATTTCTCCAGTTTCGCTGAACAAAAATTTACTTCAACTGCAAAATTGATTTTTAAAAAATTCTTAACGTAGTAGATCGCAGATACTTTCACGTCACTCTCTCTGTCTTCTTTTCGTGGAGGAAGAATAATTCATTATTCCTTTATTAAATCTCATTCCGGTTGAATGGAGTAGGATAGTACGAGAGTCGAGAAAGGAACTGAGCGCGGTCCACAATTTCAACAGCTCTGGCGTAGGTTGGTGTCTTACCTGAGCGAGACGTAGCACTTTCGCGGTCGATATCTCGAGCAATGGCGGGTCATTAACGGGCGTAACGTTGACGTGTAGCGGGAACCTCAGTCGTCCTTGGAGATAGCCGGGCAGCGTGTAACCAGCGCCCGCCACCAGTGTCACCTCCAGGATCATGCTGTCCTCGGTGGTTTCGCTGCCGTCGTGCATGTACTGTATCTGTCGCGGATTTCATCGTGATAATGAGACAATGCGCGACGGCTGGTAAACAATGTTTCTGCGGAGCACTTATGAATATGGATGCTGCGACAGGGCCGAAGGCGCGCGCCACGGAACGAGAGTCGCTCGAACGAGAACGAGAACGAGAACGAGAACGCGAACGCGAACAGCAACGACAACGACAACGGGAACGACGGCAACGACGACAACGACGTCTCCCCCGTGCTCGTCGCGATTATTTGTCTCGCGACGGCGACTTTATGAAACCGCGACAACATCCGGATGAAAAATGGCGGGTGTATGTGCACGCAAGCGCGCGCCACCGCACCGGTCTCTCGAAGTTACACGAAGATTTACTTCTTCCCGTGTTACGGTTTATTTACGAGTTCCAGCGCAACGGGATCGAAATTTTTCCAACCGCCCCCCTCCCCCTCTCTCACTCTCTCCCGCCCCATAGTTCGCGTTCCTTTTTCTCCCTCAGGTTTCTTAACGAACCAATAAATTCTTTGACAGGGAGAAAGAGAGAGTGTCGTATTTCCTGTGTTTTTAAAGCGGGGGAGACCGGTTTAAAAATTCCTTCCCACCCCCGCACCAGTGAATCACCGACGGGGTTAAATTCACCAATTCATTCCCCGCTGCCGCGCCGCGCCGCGCGCCGTTGCCGTTGCTGCCGTTCTACCCCTGTCGTAATTAAAATTAATTGGAACGGACCGGGTAAGCTTATAAATCGGCGATTAGCATACCGAATCGACGGGGGTTCCGGATGCGCGTTCCTTCGCCGGGATTTTCGGTACGGGGCAGAGGCTTCCCGGCAGAACAAAAGGAAAATTAAGGGTATCGGAAAAGAAATAACCTCGGTGGTAAAACGCGGGAGCCCGGCGTTTAATGGATACGCGGTCCCGGGTCCCGGCACGATGCGAGCCCCCACGAAAAACCATTAATGAGCGGTGGTGGTGTTTATAAATAGAGCACCGTCGCTGGATAAATTGAGTGCAAGTAGAAGAGGAACAGACAACCGAGAGGTCCGACGACGACACGAGGAGCACCGCTACGCGCGGCCCCCCCACGGTTCTAAAGTTAGTTCTTCAACCGGCAACTATCTATAGCTTGTCCGTCCTATGACGAACTGGAAGAGCGCACCGCCGGTTTTTCATCTGCCGACCTTTTTGCTCGAATAATTATCATCGAATACACCATAGTTCCTCCACCCTTTTTTGGCTCCGAGCCCCCGCTCGCTTTTTATTCGGCGGCTCCTTCCTTCGCGCGAGTCAGTTTTATTATCAAGATCTCGAAGATCTATATCAGGATCTCTCCAAGTGTGCGTATAATTCTTGGATCTTGCAAAGTTATACTCGCGGATAGAGGAAATACTGTTGTAACGTGAAGAGAAGTTCAGTTGAAAGCTTTGCACCTTGTTAGTACGTTAAAAAACATGTTGAACATAATTAAATTTATTTATGTTGCGACTCGACGAAATGACTGGAAACTAGAAGATTAACGGTGAGAAACTATCTCTATTTATATCTCTATTTTTCTCACCCATCTTATGTATCTCTATTTTCTTTTAAATGTTATAGACGTGCAACATTTTTTTACTTAGTCCTCAATTTTTTCTAAAAATGGCTTTGTTAGATCGAGTTGTAATTCATCTTTGTTTCATTGTATAAATTTTATTAATCATATATTCGCCATTGTTCCCAATGCTTGTCATTGTTGCCGTTTATCGGATAGAATGAGTATGACGAGTCATTAGGATGATAAATGCAACAATATAATGGGTTCTGGTTTAGGAAATTATTAATGGCTGGATCTAATGCGTTTCAGTCACACACATATATCGAAATTGTTCAAACTGGATGTGCTCCTCTTTTCCGAATCGAACGCTCATGGTCTTTCTCTGTACCTCTTCTTTTGCACCCAACAACGTTATTTAATTTTATTTCTCAGACTTCGTTGCCATTTTTTTAAGAAACCTATACACCGAAGAATAATAATGATATCTATTAAGCCGGTGAAGAAAATGCAGGAAAAAGAAGAAGAATTCTAATGAAGTATTTAATGACTAGAAGAGTTCAATTTTCAACGCGCCAAGTTTTGAAAGAAATTAATTATACATAAGAATTTTGCCAAGCGCTTCAAGCGGGTTATTAAGTGCGAAAATTTTAGAACGATTAAGATCGTTCGGCGCTTGAGAAAGAAATGCCAAGTCGTTGATCTACGCCCGTTCTAAGTTAAGAAGTCCAAGAAATGTATACGGGCCGGAGATT
Source organism: Lasioglossum leucozonium (assembly GCA_028454225.1). Classification (NCBI taxonomy): domain Eukaryota; kingdom Metazoa; phylum Arthropoda; class Insecta; order Hymenoptera; family Halictidae; genus Lasioglossum; species Lasioglossum leucozonium. The sequence goes on from CM052215.1 coordinate 9,100,892, forward strand.
ATGGAATTCTTCGAAGTCAGGTTTGACCGACGGCAACGTTGATCATCAACAACACTGATCGACGCCAACTTTGAAAACACGCGTATAGTACTTGTACCGTAACCCCCGATGTACCGGGAAACCTGCGTTATCGGTATTAATAAGGGGAACACGACGAAATCTTCTTTACTGTTAAATTCCACGAACTTTTTAACAAGTTAAACTATGTTGTTAACAATGTTAATGAAACGTGCGGGTAATCTTTCTAAAAGGTAAAGATGAAGTGTATATATGTATAGCGCGAAAGTCGGAAAACTTGTTCGTGTAACAGAATGTTCTGGGAGAGGAACATTCTGATGCTACGGTATGATACGAGAAGTTTCACTGGGCAGAGGAACCTTGCTCTTTCGATACCGGAAGTAGAACCATCGGAAGAAAATTATTATCAATGTCACAGACTGAACCACAAATGCGGTAGTCCATTTTTGTCCAGTTCTTCGAAGTATAAGTTGGTGCTTGTCCAATTAAATGTTATACAAATAATAATATACATGTCATAAAAATTTGGGTAAACACATTCTCGTTATTTTTATAAATAGATTACTATTCTAATCTATTATAAATAGATTATCTATTATAAATAGATTAGAATTACTTATTTTACCGATTTCCAGAGCATTCGTCAATAATTCCACAGTGGCATGTAGCAATAATTGCAGCATTTCTCGGGTGTTCTACATAGGCTAGAATATGGAAATTAATCGAATTATATGTTGGAGCAAGTTCTGAAATGAATGAGAGAAAATATTTCGGACCGAAAAGGGTTAAGGTTGTTTGGGAAGGGGTGTTTAGTTTGCAATGCGTCGATAACACTAATAATTAGTCGTCGGCCGACGCACATGCACGTTATCGATCATCGGCGGGACGTTCCCGTTCCGGCGTGAATTTTATTCCGGTCACGTGTCCCCCTTGTGAATTCGACGGCAAGCATGTGTTTCGGTGGTTAGGGTATTACCTTATCTCGATTAATGTCTTGGAGAGTGAAGGAATGCTCTGTTCTGGTCGTTAGGAGGTCCAGGTTCAGGTTCCCGTAGATGGGCGGTGTAACCAGGGTGAAGATAACGCCGTCCTCCTCGACCCCATATTTAGCGATGTCTAATACCATGGCAATGTTATCACTCGTCACCGGCACGTGTTCGCCCTCTGATACGAGCAGCGGGCTCAGCGAGAGTATCTCCAGGTTCACGGGTAAATTTCCCTTCGAGTACACCTGCAAAATTCGAGACCAAACACGTGTGACCGTGCGACGACGAGAGGCCGACCCGCAAAAACGGAATGTAGCATGGACGTGATGTATACATAGATACAGTCCGCCGGGGACGGTAGTATAATCGTTATGGTGCAGCGTGGACACTGCGACTGGAAACTGGTTCGGACATTGTCAATATTAAAGCGATCCGCCGATAATATGAATTCGGCCTGGAATAATAGAACTGGCCGGGAACTTTCGGAATTGAATTTCGACAAACTCGATGCGGTACACAGAGTGTCGTCGACCTGGTAGTCTTTGTCTTTAAATCTATGGTGGTCTCGGTCAGGGGAAAAATTTTTCAAAGTTTCCGCGGACGTTCGAATGCGCAGCATTTTCGAGAAAGTTCCTTGGATCGGCAGTACGTAACTTTTTAAACGAAACAAGAAATATGTAGAATCTAGATACAATATCGTATAATATTACTGTAGAAAAACCACAATCGCCAATGATCGTTTAAAGCGAGATCGGATAAGGGTCTGCTACTGCCTCCAGTAATCACCGTGGACGCGTCTCGGAGCAACTAAATAAATTGCCAAGGAACACTTTTCTTTGTCGCAATATCTTCTGTTCGAACCAGTGGCAGAATGACGCGATTTTCTAAAATTCGATGGCTCCCTCTGACCTCTCTTCTGAATCGATATGCATGAGGGCGGGCAAGACCATATTCTCGAAAAATTTCTTATGCGGTTGTACCCGCTTTTCGATACCCCCTCTGTGTAAGGAAATCTGATCGTACGTCCCTTTACCGACTTAAATTTAGCTGGCTAAATACGGAGCGGAGGTTGATCCTTCAGCTCCGTCGTCTTGCTTACAAAATTTTGTCCACCCTCTACGCCTCTCTCCGTACCCCTGTAATCCGTTCCATGCAAATTTTTCTCTTCGCCCCTCTGGCCGCTCACCCTATCTCGATCACTCTTCGCAATCGCACCGCGCATCTAGATCTCGAGCATGCTTCTTCCCGCAGCATCCTCCTCCGCTTTTCAAAATCCCCTGCTCGCTTGATACTCTGATAAACTTCGCGACATATTTCATTCGGAAACACTACTCCCGGCTGCCTCTCGCCGAGTATATAATTCGCTGTATCTTAGCCTAGGCTCATGAAAGAACATCCGACAGTAATATTGTATGCGCGTGAACGATCGTAAAACATCGGGATTGTGTCGTGTCGTCAAGGAGCAACAGGGTTAACGGCACCGTATACCGATCGTCGTATTTCCGGCCGTTGTGTATCTTAAAAATTTTATTCACCAAAGCATGCCGCGCCGCCACGGGGGGAAGCAGCCCGGCCATGTAAACCATGCACTTACGTTGTTTACGTCCAATAATTGCTCAAGAAAAACGGCGGAACAGTAACAATATTTTCGCGATAAAGCGGCGGCGGGTACCTCGATCGAAGCCCCCGGTGCGCTACGGATAGCAGAAGCGAGGCGCGGGACGGGGTAGAGGAGGATCGTTCAATATTTGCCTTGTAATCCTCGGCGTAGCTGGGCTTGATGCACAACGGTTGATCGCAGTCGCACTTAAACGAGGTGACACCCAGCTGGGAGCAAACGGCGTCGGATAGGCAGGGCTCCGCCTCGATGCACGGGAATCCCCAAACACAGCCGACCACGATCCCCTGGCTGATCTTGACGTCCGGCAGGCCGAGGTCCTTGTTGTCCAGCTTCATACTTCGCAGACAGCCCTTGTAGCTCAGGTCCCCGGACTTGAGACCTTTGCCGAGGGCTCTGGCTCGCTTGTTCAACTCCGTACCACCTATATACAGGGTGTCCGCGAGGTCCAGGTACCGGTTACCGCCGCTAGGCAGGCTGATCGTTCTTTCCTGACGGTCCACCGTGATCCCGATTCCGCTCGGATTGAAATCGACGACCACTCGGTGCCATTTACCGTCGTTTACCGGCGCGCCATGTATCAACTCCGTCGGCCCGTTCCCTTTGTTCATCAGCAGACGTATTTTACCCTCGAACAACTCGATCCCGAGGTAATCGGCGTACGACGATTGCCCGGTGTTGTAGAGCAACAGACCAGTCTGCGCGGCCGTCTTCAACTCGAACTCCCATCTGCAACAACCCGGTCGGAGAAAATTTAAAGGAAGTCGAGGGATCGAGACAAGGGACCCCCCGGCGAACTTCCGGATACGCTCGCCCTCGCCCTCCCACTCTTCGCCGTGCTTCGATAGAAATTATAGTTCGGCCTTGTTAACGTTGCGGTTCCAGCATTTGTAATTATCGGCACGTCGCCGCTCAATTGTTAGCCGAAACGGCGCGAAGGTTTCGCGAGGGTCGGTTCACACCTTGCCGTACGAGTTTCCGCAAGGTGTTTAGAGCCTCTCCATTCTCTATTGTGCTCTTTATTATATCTAGGAAAAATAGCGTTTATTTATCTGTCAAATAAATCCATAGAACAGAGCTGGGGAACGTGCTGTCTCCGTGAGTTTCTTGTGCGGCCTTCATAGAAGCTAGCTCTTGCATTAATTAATATTTGATTATATAGATTGCGAATTAACTCTGACCTAGAACAATTCCATTGTATATGATTTGTTTTTCATTTTATGGATATGAAATTGATATAATACCTCGTATTTAATAATGTCAACAGTATTGTGAATAATGGTAAAGCAATTTTTAGTGGCGAGTCTCAGTCACCACTCGAGTGCTAAGGGTTAATAGAATGCTTAAACAAATGAAAATACCAACAGTGGAAGATTATAGCGGCCTCCTTCATTACTTCCTAATTTAAATGTGTCCTCTAATGGTAAAAAAGTTCCACACATGTGCCATAAAGGCTTTGCCTCCCGTTTCAGCGAGTCGATCGTCGTTAGACAATTACCAAATTCGAAATAAAAATGGGAAATATTGCGAAGCCGGTTTGTCAGTTTTCGAGCGGATTTTCGTGCTTGGACCGTGGCGAATCCGGATCGAATAGGACTGGACCCGGAGCCGGCTCGAGCCGCGAGTGTCGGGTATTAGGGAATAACGTTAAAACTCTGTAACAACGCCGCCGGGGGTATTCGCGATCGAGTTAGAATTTCGCAGTTGACTTCTTCGCCGGGTTGCGACTCCGCTCTGAATGGACCCGTTAAACCGTTAACGGAGCGTTAGCGGAATTCGGAGTTTCTTAACTGTTCGGCTCGAATTACCTGGCCGTTTGCATCTTTCGCCGCCGGGAAAGTTCGGCTGTTACGCGCGAAACGTGACGCCAAATTGATTTAGCCGTGTTAAACGCATCCCCCGACACCCCCTCGAATATCTGTTTTATTATTAGTCGGGCGCGGATCTCTCTATTTCATCTGTCTTTCTCTCGCTCTCTCTCCCTTTCTCTTTTGACATAGCAGCCCCCGGGCACGTGTTCCGAGTATAACCATATTTTCGAGCGCTATACTTTTAATATATAAACCATCTTTTATTGCCAACATGCTCGCCCTGTTTTCACGATAAAATACGGCCTCAACGAATTTTGAAAATTTTCCCGGGGTAAAAAAACAACACTAATGTTCGTTGATCAGCCGATTTCCTGCCTCGGTGATACGTAAATGTTTACAGGTTCTCGTTATAAAATATGGGTAAAGAACGGGCTAATTGTGGCAAAATGCGTCGACGGAGCAGCGGGAAAAGCGATACCGATAATCGTGAATACGCGTTTTGTGTCCCGTCTTTTTGCGTGTATATTTCCGCGAATTCAAAGTTTCGGTGAAATATGGATTCGTTATTACGCCGGTACGCGGTTTTAGAACGATCACTCTTATTTTCTTCATTATTGTGATATTTAAATTATAGCCTTTTGTTTTAATCAGGCGATACATGCACGCGGACGGAATAGAAAATTCTTCCGATTTTTAATTTGCGGCGAAACGATGTGTTTCCGTCGACGGAACGATTCATTAATCATTTCCGCACAATCCCTTCGATTTGCATCTGTCATTTTTCAACGTCATTTCCAACATTTCTCTGAGCATCTCGTCGAAAGATAGTTCACGAAAGCTGTGATGCAAGAATTGATGATCCAGAGCGTTCCGCAACTTCCGCGCAGTGCTTTCCAAAGTCTTCATTGGTTTCAAACTGGCAGTCTCGAAGATGTTCCTTCAAATTTCGGAAAAGGACGAAGTCGTGTGGGCCCGGGGGAGGGAGCGTTAAGTTTGAGTTTGGAAAAACGCGGAAGCGGTGGAATGCGCAAGATGGTCAATTCTTTCTTGATGCCTTTCAAAAACTTATCCATCGTTGCTGGAACTCTGCAGTGAAGCCAACTGCGCGGAAAAGTTAAAATTACGAGTTCACGGTACCGAGAATTAGAATTGTTCCAGCGATTATCGCGACAAGAAGTATTTCGCGCGAACAAATTTTGCAGTCGCTCTTCGACGATCAAACAGTTGGAAGTACGAGGGCTTTATTTTCCGAATAATTGTGAACCGCGCAAACTGTCAATTTTCTCTGTCCGTATAAATGAAGTTGGGCGTTAGAGAATTAGCCCCATTGTCCGCAAACATCCGTGTGTCCGAGCACAGTTTCGTCTTCCGATCGACTGGGATACACACAATGCCGAGGCGCGGCCCCGATTTCCCTAGAAGTTCGAAAATCGTCGTCGGGCATCGCTTGTCATTCAACTCGCGTAATAGCGCCGATAAATAGCAGTTTCAGGGTCAGAGCCGTCAAACGGACAAAGGCAAGCCGGGAACGGCGGCCAGTTTCCGCTATGAATCATACTCTAACGAGGGCCCGGAAAACCTCTATGGTTCCCCGGATTTCCGTGGAAGAAAAAGCCCGGCGGTTAGTCGCGGACCATGTAATTAGACGTAACGACCGGCATGGCCCGGGGCGCAAATGTGGCGAAAAACTGCTGCGAAAACATGCTCGCGGCCCCTGGATTAATGGCCGCCAAGCGTCGAACTTCCAGTCGACTGCCGGGGGTGTACCACGAAAACTGGCCGGGCAAACTCTGATCGCGATTAACGTCTTGTTTACACGTCGGCCGGTGGATGTCCGACGGATGAACGGCGCATGAAAGACGGCCACGTCAATGCTCGTCCGTCTAAGTGGATACACGAAAAATATCACCGCCCTTCCTTCTCGCATTTAGTGAGCTGAACATGGAGCGTTTAGCGATTTTACGTTATTTCATAACAATAATAACGATGCATCTATTCAGATTTTTGGACATTTCTATTATTATACATGCGCAGAGAAATCAATTTTTTTTTATTGATTCCTCGTGGAAACAGAATTCGTCAAAATGGATTCTTTTACGAAACTTCTACCAATACGGTTCTGACACTTTTCTAAACAAAAGGAGTCCGAGCACGACACAATTTGGATCACATTTATCCCTTTAGAACACAATACAGTGGAACCTCTGTTATCCGAATAATAAGAGAAAGAAGGTTTCGTAGAAGATGTCATCGTAAAGCATAGTCGGAATCCATTAAATGTGGCTCCGAGGCAGAACCGTCGTTGTATAGACGGCGCCACGTTGGATCGCCGATTCCGAGCGTTTCGCGTTCGCGACGGTCTGTTTGTCATGGCCAGGGGTCTCGGACCGTCGAGTTCCCGAAGCGTGGAGCGTCGCGTCGTCGAATGATTTTCGAAGCGCGATACAAACACCGGGGAGTCAAGGCGAGGAGGATTGTCGGCATTGTTTCGACGGCGGTCTGCGAAGCACGCAACAGGTCCTTCTCTCGCGAGCGTTTACGGTGTCTGAAACGAGCCTCGAATTAAGAATCGCGTTGCGGGGGATGGGGCTTTTAATTTCCGAAGGACAAAGGCTTCCGGGCGACGATGGCGAACGAACGGGGCGCAAACTCTCGTTATCCTGGCCCCGGGAGTGGAGTTCGAAGCGTGGGAAAACGGGGTCGCCGTTTGTGTCGTCACACACCCCCTACCGCTCGTGCGATTATGAAAAGTCATTCCCCGCCGCGCCGCACCGCGTCGCGCGCTTCCGAGATATTGCAGTTTCGGAAAGTGCGCGTTACCATAATTAACGTCGTGACAATGTTCAACTTTCGGCGTCGGACGGGCTGCATTCCGCGGAGATTTTCTCGCGCGGTCAAGCCGCAATGATCCCGAAGCTGCTCGGAGCCGACGCTCGATTTGCCCCGGGAAACGAGAGAGAGAGAGACCACCGTTCTGCCCCCGCGTGTTTACCGTGTTCGACGCGATTAATCGTAATTAATTATTATTGATAATCGATGACGTTCCGCCGGCACAATTATCGCGCGCATTAATTGTTAATCCAAGCATTGTCCGTCGATTCATTGTCGGACTGCTGCCCCGAGATTCCCCGCCCCCTTTCCCGTCCTTCCCACCACCCCTCTCGCTTTTTCTTTCGTTTTCGCGTCAAACGGTCCGTATCGTTTCCGGAGCACAATATCGTGGCCCAATTAGCTCGGATAATGCGGGCATCGTCGTCGATTTTTTGCCCCCGCCTTTCATTAACACCCGAAAAGGCTACCAATTAAAATCGGAACTCCTCCAGAATCGCCGGCGAAATCTGAAGCGGCTCGAATCGAACGCTGCTGCTACTGCTGCTGCTGCTGCTGCGACCGACCGATTTTGTCGCGTTAAGCTACGTCCACAACTGAAGCACCAGCGAGCAACTTTTAATTGACGTTAGACTCGATGTTGCTCCAGTGTGGACATATGTAGTTTTACGTGCACCGAGTCAATTTTCTACTTATTATACGTTTTAATAGACTGCGGAAAAAGTCGATGTGATCATCGATGTTTCATCGTCATCGTTGGGTAACGGATCTTCGTGCGAAATAAAAATTATAAAAATCAAAGTAAAATTTGATTTCCCCTCTTAATAGGTTCAATATGTTGAAATTAATATAATAATTTGGTAGTAAATTCTTCTGATGATTTTATTATTTCGTGCTCCTTCTGCTCATTTTCGTCGAAAATGCTTAAAAGTACTCCACTCAGTTAGAATAGCAAGATATATTCCGCGGTTCCTCTCAGGGATGATTAATTGCAGAGGAAAAGTGTGACTACATGCCTTGTGTGTCGTTCAACATTTAATTAGCCTGATAAATGTACACGCGATCTCCATTTTCACGAATATTTCCACTCCCTACATTTAACTGGCATATCGATTTCTATATTACACACAAGTTTCATTAAAATCGAGTGAAATCTGTTTGAACAAAGGCTCCCTATTCGAGTGTATCGATTTTTACGAATTTATATCAGATTCATTTCGCATCCGCGTGCCCGACAGCACCGATTCCGTAATTTAGTTATTAAATAAATCAACGTATGATAATTACAAAACAATCTACACATGTTCCACCCGTAGTTTAACAATGAAGAATTAATTTCGCTGTGATTGTACGCGCACTACAGCTGCACGGATTCACTGTGCTTTATTTAATTCCGCGCTGCTTCATTAAAAATGCATTTCATGTTAAAATGCTATCAGACAAATATTCGCCAGAAATGTATATTTATTGTGTATAAATATAGGACGATTATGAATCCGGAAGGGCTCTCAGCTCGTCGTTAATTGCGAAATATTCGATGGTTAAATTCGATTGCCTGTAAAACGAAACTTTTGTGTAAAACAGGCATCGTTTCGGGGATTTATTGTGCTGGGCATTGAAAAATGACGAGCCGAAATGGATGGCGCAGTAGAAAACTTAAATATACAAAAAAAAACCGATAAATAGGATCGCGAAATAAATATTATTGAAAATATGTATAGATAACATAGTAGTAGATAAATAGAGAAAATATGAAAGCCGGCCAAAATAAATAGAACGAACAGATAAAATAAAGCGGATAGTATAATGAATGAACTGTTCGTAATACATGGAAGCCAAAGAGGATATTAAATACGCGCGCGCTAATCCGCGATCTTCCGCTAAAAATGGCGAATACGTAAATAATAAAATATAAAACTAAACGCGAGAAATGAGAGCAGAAGAGAATATCAAATATGGGTGGCGGGCGTTGATTCACCGGCTTCCGGCAGGAATAATAAATACGAAAATTATAAAGTATAATACGCGATATAAAAATAGTACAATGCTAAATGCAACGCGCGAGAAAAGTGCTTCATTCACAAATGACTTTGACCGATGATTTTCATCATTTCGAAAAGAGTTGCGTCTGTTGGAGTGTCGAGATAAAAAATCCTATTATTGATAGACGGGTCCAATAAAACAGCGAAAAAACAACAACAAAAAAACACACACAATCCGAAATGTCGATAGCGTGAAAATAGGTTCACGTCAGAACCGCTGTTTTCACCGGTGAAACATCCGTTTCGAAATTTGCGGCCACCCCGTGCAGCCGAATTTATTATCAAGCAGAATGGATCGATGCCTGAAAGCGCTCGGCCGCGTCTTTCAATATTTATTCAATACCCGGTTCAGACGACACTTCGCGGTTCCGCTTCTCAACAGCATTAATTTCGCAAGCGTCTTTTTCTCTTTTTTTTCATTCGAGCCCGGTGAACGGCATAGAAGAGACTTGTGAAGAAACGTCGGCGGCAGCAAAGCGCGGGCGGGGAACGCGGATGGTTTACCATTGTGATTCCCGGGCGACAATCGAACGCCCCTGTCCCCGAAAGTCTTTGTTATTCTGAAAAGTGGGATCAAAGTGCTTCCGTCGAGGACGTAACGAGAGCTCGTTGTAACCATTAGCGAGTGTCTACTGTCGTATCGCGATTACGCTTGTTGTTCGGACCTTTCCGTGCCGTTTTAACGACGCGACGACGGCCCCGCGGGATTCCGTCGCGTCGTCGTTCTCGCTGGGAAACTAAAGCGCACAGGGAAGAGCACCCCGCGTGTTCGTTAGTTAAAGAACTGTTTGAAAACAGGCTACTTGCGAACGCGGGCCGATTACCGAGGATCTCGGTTAACCCGACAACACCTGCGACTCGAATCCAATAGAAACTGTTTGCGAAACGACAGCGACGACCGGAGTAAGTTCGTATACACTTCAGTTTCTCACTTCAGCAATATTTGTTCGAATCAATTAACTAAACAAAATATGTACGCGAAAATATTATTTCAACTATTCACGTGAAACTTTCAGAAAAAAACGTACAAAATATGAAGAAATAAATATCTGTTTTTATATTACTCGAATCTCATTTCTATTAACAAATTAAATCCGTGGCTGTGCCCAAAATTGAACATCAATGATCCACGAGCCAACGAACGTAAAATAAGCAAAAAAAAAAACAATGCATTTCTACGGCTATTGATTACTGTCAGCGAGAACTGTTCGACATTCGCAAATAATGGAAAACAACGGCGGTAGATACGAAACAAATCGATAATTCCTGACAAAAGCATCGTTACCATTTCAACTAGGAAATCTAGCGTCAATCACACGTCGAAATAATCAAATTTCACCACAGCGAATTCCCACCGGATTTCAATGGACCGACTATAACGAGCCTTGGGGCGATCGTTATACTTTGCGCGACTATACGCAGCCTCGGTACTACGGTATAAGGAAAGGGTTAACCGAGTTAATTGGTCCTCGGCGTGCTGATAACAGAAGCAGAATTGGTTCCCGTTGATTGCCACTCGATCCTGCACGGTGACACCCTCGCCTACCGAAATTTATTACAACATCGTCGGACGGCCGGTTAATGCGCGGCCATTGTTTGATCTCGCCGCGCGCGACCCGTTGCCGCGATACGTTCGATGAATTAAACGAAATTGTTGCTCGACGAAATTAAAGTTTTACGCCTTTGGCCCCAGGACCGGGCCGGTTAGTTGTTAATGAAACTGTGTTTAACGGGATGATCGCGCGAGAGTCGCGGCCGCGAATCGCGAGCTACCGCGAAACACGAGAGCACGAGCCGGGAATTGAATTCGATGAAAGCCCCCGGTCTCTGTGCGCGCCGCTTCCGCGGCCGTTCCAAGAATTTATGGAAACAACTAGTCGGAATATAGAAAAACGAGGAGCGCGGAGCACGCGAGGATTAAAAGCCGGCTTTACCGGCATTTGTGGATCGCGTTCGGAAGACTGCTGCCCCGGGACAACCGGTTTAACCCTGGGACGACCAGGAAGAGAAAACACCGTTTCTCTTATAATATATATAAAAGAAATATAATACAAAAGAAATGCATAAAATTATTTATTCCCAGTGGTTGCGAGGGAATTGAAACTACCAAGTTGGCTTGTGTAAGCTGGTCACCCGTAACCATCGAAATCCTGTGGTATTTGTCGACACGAGCTGCAAATGTCTGGACACGATTGAATTGTCGTGGGCGGAAATTTTCAAGAATACTGTTGTCGAATGGTAAAGTTATCTTGTGAAAAAATTACGGACAAGAATTAGAAGTACGAGGCCGTCAAAAAGTTCATCAAAGTTCAGTGCCCGCTCGGGAGCATTCTCAAAGGATTAGGGTGGGCGTAATATAATTTTAGGCAACGAGGAGAAGATTGGCGGTGCTTGGGCGGTTAGGGGAAGGTAGGGGGGGGGCGAGTCTGGCGTAATTGGCAAGGTAAAAGACCGCCGTAGGTGTACGTACCTCGATCCGGAACGGGGAATGGGCCTCGGGATCGCCGTGAACGCTCCGTCCTCGACGAAACTGACTTCCGTACTCCTCGTCGCGTCGAATTCCGGCGAGCAGCCCCACGTCACCGCCGTGGCCTCCGACTGTCCTTTCCTCGACTTCGCGTACTGTATCACCCTCGCACCGTTGTAGATTATGTCCGCCATGCAGCCCCTCAAGTAGTCCGTGTGCCCTGCGAACAGCAGAGAATTCCGTGCCGTGTCACGAAGATTTCTTGAGGCGGTCCCGAGACCGTTGTTCCGCTTATCCCTTCGCGGAATTCGCAGTACTACCGATCTTCGAAGGTTCCGACGTTTACAACGCTCTTCACAACGTTGCACACTAGTTACAAGGTAGAACCATACGTTGTTCGAATTATTCACCGTCTACGGCGCGCTCGAGATTTCCCTGACGTGTGGAGTTTCTAGACAAATATTTTGGGAATTTCGTTGGCGTAGTTATTCATTGTAGATTTTTGTTGTATTCCTAGACACAATAACATAACTCAGACTGTTTTCTTAAGTACTGGTTGGTTTTAAATGTAGCAATAACACAGCTTCAGAGTAGCCAAAGTATCTTTGTAATAATTAGAGTGCGGATCTTTATGCAAAATAAGCTCGTAGATTGATTAGCATATTTTTCATAAATACACAGTGTCTCTAATTGCAAATATTCATCTAATTCAGAGTTATAGAGATTTTGTGGTGGCGTTTATAAGATGGCGTCGTCTACAGTCGACAAAATGGCGACTGTAGCAGTTTCGCGAATCTAAAATGGTCAATCCGTAAGAATTCAATAAAAACGGACGGGAAAAGTGGTTAAAAAAGTATCGGGATAACACAAATCTAAACGAAAAAGCTTAATATTTGCGAAAGACGACGTTCGAACGAGAAAAATACATATACATATTTTCCCAACGTTCTAACCTCCAAATCTTACACCGCAACCAATTCTCCGAGCTCGCCTCGCAGGTGCGCGCTTTGTGACTACATTTCCACGCTGCTAGACTGCAAGAAAATTCCAAAGAAGTTCGCCGTGTCTGCGCCGGACCGGTTATCGAGCTACTTTTCGTAGTAAAATCAAACGGGAGGATCGCGAGAGGAATACCGGCATTTTCAGATCAAGAAAGATCGCGCGCGCGTCAGCGCAGGATTGCCGAGGAGAAGCCGTGGAGTCTACGTGTCGCGCGCGAAAATCGCGCGGGCGTCGAAAACTTCTTCGAGCTATTTGCATGGTGCAATTTTTCAATCGAAGATATTACTCCCAAGGTGTGTCCCCTATGCGATTTTATTGGAAAGTTGGTTCTCATCTCGAGGCCGTTTCCGCAGGCCCCTTGGATCGACTGTCCGTGTACACCGTCGAATGGGAGTAGGAGAAGAGGTCGAAGCCGGAGGAAACTCACGGGGATAATCGTTGATCCGCGAACAATACCATAAACGGTTTTATTCGCGGGAGGAACCGTTATCCGCAGGGGTTCTCTTTCTCTCCCTCCCTCTCTCTCCTCTCGAGTCGCAATTTCCTTCGACCGAAGTTCTCGCGCGCGAGCAAATAACGTAGCGACGGATATTAAACCCCGATGACCGGCGCGATTCTTAGCCCTCCGAGGGCTGGGGAAAGCGCTTTGGCACGGGTTCTCCTCCCGGGTATCGTTCGCCGATGCGAATCCACGGTCGATCCGTGGCGGGGAGGGCGGGAGCGGGCCCTCTGTAATGAAAGCGTCAGTTGCAAACCGCATTTGATGAGGTTGATGGCCAGATAATCTCAGTTTCGGGGGCTGTCAACGAACAAAGTAGATTATCGAATCTCTCCCGGCGTCCGTGATTTGCGAAACACACTATCCCTCCCCCCCCACACCCTTGGGCGCGTTTCCTCGCTGTCCGGTTTCCACCGTTACGCTCGAGTTCGTTTATCTGATTGGATCCGACGTAGTTAGCGGGTTGCCTCGTGGCAATGATATGCCGCCAACTTAAATTCCTTATTATTATTCCTATCCGTTGCCCGAACTCCGCGTGGAAACTCGACGAACCGGCGCGGCGCGGAGCGGCGCAGCACAGGCCCTCGAAAATCTTCAATCTGAAATTCCGCCGACTCCCGCTTCACCCAATTAACAACCGAGCTTGGCGTCAGGAGACACACGCCCGGGAAACGCGTAGCCGTGTGTCAATCGCGCTATAGATTTTCTTTGTGTATACATATTCGGTCGTTCCGTGGGGTCGAGTTCGTTTCGTACGTTTCCAACATTCTTCCTCTAATCGTTCGATTTGATCTTTCTGAACTCTTGCAAAGTGGATGCTCTTACAAATATTTCCTGGCGTTCATGCTTGAAACCATTGAAATCCGTACGCATCAATTTTTCGATATAGAAATAATGTTGTTAAGCGGCGTACCAAGAATCGGTAGAGAATTTCGGCCGGGTCACGGGAAAGGGCTGCAGACAGCGGCGCAACATGATCAAGAAAGAAATCCCGGGGCTGAATCACGTAACAAACTGTTATCTAATCCGGGACAGTTCCGTGGAAGAGGCCACGGCGAATTCGTCTCTGGCGGACTCCTCGCCGGAATATTACGTTTCCGTCGGATAGACAGGTGCGGGTGGCGCGCGAGAGAGATAGAGAGGGAGAACTATCTAGATGGATGAAGAGGAAAGGAGAGGAGAAGAGACGAGAGGTAAGACGCGTCGACGTATCAGCTTCGTCAGACATTTCGTTTCCTCGTTGTAAAGGGAATTCCATGCACTGCCGCACCGACGGGCTTGATCGTATTTCTATGACGGATCAGTGGCTGGTTGCGCTGGCGCGGGGGCGTGCGTTGTCGGTGCATGGAAGACGAGCATCGGCGCGCACCTGTGGCAAGGTAACACGAGCCGCATAAGGGAAAAGCGAGGCGTGTTTACGTCCGCGGCGGGGGGAAGGGCTTGATATCTGCGAGAGGACGATTTTCCGGCGGCGACGGCACCGCACCGTGCCGCAATAAACTCGGGCCCGTTTCACAGTGCGGTGAATCGCTCATCCCGCAAACCCCGCCACAGCTACCCGTTCTACGTGATCCGGCCGTGCGGCTCGCGATTACATTAATTGGAGAAGTTTCGAGCATGGTTTTTCCTAAGCGACCGAAGATACTGCGGATAACCGCTAAATGGACCGGGGCTGCCGCTCCGAGCCGCGGCGACGACTCCATTCGCCCGCGAAACCCGTTCTCCGCCATCTCCCCCCCTCCCGGGGATTTTAAGGACACACCGTGTCCCGGTTTATGAACGACACCGACCGGAAACCGTTCTAGAGATACGAAATAAATGATGGCCGGTCCGCTTCGCTTTCTCTCTCTATCGCGCGCGGTCTCTCTCTCTCGTTTCTCGTTTCTCGTTTCTCGTCATTAGTTCTCGCTTTTAGTCCTGCAGAACCGAGGGATATCGTCGCGTTGCGAGCGACACGAGGCGACGCGACGAGATCGCAGATGGAATATTTTCCATCGGCGTCCCACGGATTTTCAAAGTATTGCGGGAAAAATTGCACGCGGCCCTCTTCCTCCCTACGAATTGAATTAATACGTAAAGGGAACGAGTATTGCTGCAGGCGAAATTACAGCGAGTCCCCGTAAGTATGCGTTCGTTCTTCAAAAGAGGACAACTTTGGTAGAGGCGGATCTGGAATTTGAATATGGAAATGTCCCGAATCTTTTCGAGATGTTAGGAGAGTTGCTAGATTCTGATGACATTTTCAGAATCACAGAAAACTTATTGGTATCTTCAATCTGATATACATTTCTTCAAACCTCTAATCTAATCGGTGTTTTATACATGAAGCTCGAGCTGCTAGTTTCCCTTTATCTCTGTCCATGTACGGATAAGGCGATGGGAGATAGATCGCGGCTTCGCTGTTTGGCGAAGATATTTATTTATAACGAAGCAATTGGAAGAGTTATTCGTGGAATAAATTATTTGCTAGTTATTTATTTGTTGATTATTTGATTATGTGAAAGAACAATACGAAATTAATGAATAAGGTTTCGCACATCATAAATATAATTTTAATTATGAGTGCTCGTACGCACGCGTCACGTACGTTAAATGAAATTTGATTGATTTTTTAATAATGTATTACGGATGACGAACAGTTTAAAATCATCTCTGGCAGGAACCGTCCTAGATAAAATATGTTTAGTCTAAAACCAAACAAACGCACGACCCACTGGACGTCGATGAGACACGATTGTTATTTACAGATAAAGACAAGGAACATCCGTTCTTTCCATGAGTTCTGACAAATACCACCTGTCGTTGAAAGGGTATATAAAACCCTTGCATTTCTGTACTCGGGGGCTAGTACTTCTGTAATCACGAATCGTCTCGCGTCGTGCTATTTCTTGTAGAAACGACCTCCAGTGAGATCGGGCTAAAGTCCCCTTCGATCAAAGATTACCATATAGATTCCGCGAGCCGGTGTAAAATCTATTAAGCATTTAAAGTCGTTCCGAGACCCTCGCATTGCCAGTGCGTTGAAACCGAGCACCCTAGTAAGATAGTAGTCTTACCTTTTCTATTCTTTCAATCCATTTCAATCTATTCAATTTCATCGCGACATTTACATAAATGTAACGAACTCTATTATAGAATATACTTGTGTTTTACCGATAATTCAGAAGAACTTCTTAAACCCACAATTATCGTCCAGTATCCTAATAGAACAGTTGAACGTTCCCACATGATACAATCTAACCGCTCGGATTGTATCAACTAAATTATACTAGTTACGAGACCCACTAACTTTCCTAGCGACTCCCTGACAATCGTATCAGGTTCGTTCGCGACATTTAAATCATCCACCAAAGATTTATCCAACCTCCCAGTGGCTCACCAATTTCACATTGGGTTCGTCCACGAAAGTCATACCGTCCTAGCGGCTCCCTGACAATCGCATCAGGTTCGTCCGCATCCAAACAGCTCCCTGATTTCGCATCAGGTTCGTCTGTGCTCTCATCCAACTTACAAGCGGCTCTCTGATGAAACATCAGGTTCGTCCGCATCCTAACGCCTCCCTGACAATCGTATCAGGTTCGTCCGTGTCTTCTGTCAACCTCCTAGCGGCTCCCCAATTTCGCATTGGGTTCGTCCGCGTTGTTTTACAACGTCCTAGCAGCTCCCTGACAATCGTATCAACTTCGTCTGCGCGTTACTCCTAGTGACTCCCCAATCTAGCATTGGGATCTAGCTCCCTGATTATCACATCAGGTTCGTCTGCGTTTAACTCCAAACCTAGAGGCTCCCTGACAATCGTATCAGGTTCGTCTTCGCCGTCTATAATCCTAGCGGCTCCCCAATTCCGCATTTGGTTCGCCCGCGCACCTCAACTAACAAATTGAGACCATATTCCTAGGGTGATAACCCTTCGCCGGCCACTCGAGCTGCTCGCGGCCCTGGCTCGTAACAAATGACAGGTAATTGAACTTCATGAATATCCAATTTGATTAAAAAGGGCTGCTTTTTCAAAAATCAGATATCATAGAATCATATGAAATGCAATTATACCGACGCAGTATAATATAAACATTACAGTGCAAATGAAAATATGTTTACTTCCTGGCGAAGTTGTACGACAAATATCTATATTAAATTTTAAACAAAATAATAAACGATGGAATATTTTATTAATTTAAGTAAAATGAACAACCTTGGAAAATATAAAACAAACTCAAATTTTTTCCAAATAATCAGTTTATTTCGATAATGATCAGAACTACTAGAGAACTCGCGGAAATCTTCATATTTTTCGGCAGCGGATAATTTGAAATTATGATTGTATTTCCGAAAATAAAATCAATTTTTCGCAAATAAAATTTCTCACGTTCATGTTTACGTAATATATTGTACAATATTTTTCGTTTTGCAGACTTTTATATCCGATTACAATCAATCAGTGAAAAATGTTAAAGTTGTCCCGAAGCTGGAATTTAAAATACAAAATCCGATTGAAAAACCATAAAAAATATTGTGCTCATTTCATTACTTTACAGATATATTAACATGCTGCAAAGTATTATCTATGATTATAATTGCAATAAACACTGTAGATTGTAGTGTTATTATCAGACTGTGCAACTTTCTGCTAAAAAATATTTTCTAAGCCATTATTTACAAAGACGAACGAAGCAAATCACGTGTACTATCCGAGCATAATTGGAAAGTTGATTTCGACAGACTCCATCGGTCTCTCGTTTTCCAGTTCTTCATTACTAGTTCGGTCGGTCCTAAAACCCGAAAAATTGCGTCTGGGCGCACCGAGTAGTTCCCAGTGATTTCGTTAATATAATGAAACTGCGATGCTGTATCCGCATCGCAATTGGACGGGGCCGGATATCACGTCGATAACACGTGAAAGCGTGCAGACGCGTGGCCGATATTTCCCCTGTAATATCGCGATTTTTCGTCGCTCTGCGACGGCAGTAATATCGGAAACGCTCGACGAGAACTATTTCAGATATTCGCGGCCGTGAAACGAGAGTCATAAAATAAATAATTCCCCGTGTCGCCGCTTTCAAGACCGTTTCGATTTATTTGGACGTTACCGTGATCGAATGTTTCGCGATAGAACATTGACACGGACGTCTCTGGGCCGCGTGTGGGCGCGCGTCTGTATACTTTTATTGATTCCCGAGGCCGTCTCTCTCTCTCTCTCTCTCTCTCTGAGCGTTTGTGCGACTACTGCCACGGACAACGGACTCTCTCCTTGTCTCTCCCATTCTCTCTATCTCTCTCTCCGTTTCCCGGGTAGTCGTGGTAACGTCATTCGATAAAGGAAACTTATGCCGGGGATTTCAAAGACAAGTACTTTTCCGGCCGCACGCACACGCGGGACATCATAATTCCACGGCTGTACCGCGGCCAAACCTAGCACAACCAGCACCGTTGAAACGCGCACAAAGTATTAGGACAGTCTCCCTATTCCATCAGCCACGTTCCCGTCGCGTCGCTCCATCGTGTCGCGTTGTGTCGTGCGTAACGCCGCTTTTATCGGAGAACACAAGCAATTCACCGCGAATTCCAGCCGCGTGGCACGCGAGACAACCGTTTCGACGACACCGTGCGCTGAACGGAATTCGGAGGAACGTTAAGCGGATTCTATGTTTCGGACCCGAGTAGTGGGGCACTTTTCTGCATCTTTTTCCCATGCGGAAAATGAGGCGGAATTTTAAGAGCGCTCGCGGCTGTTACGCGGATGGAGCGGCAACGCTGCAAAACCGGGAACATTTGCGGTCCAATCCTTGGTTTTTGACGATTCCGTGGGCGGCTTAGATCGATCCATTCGTCTTCTTGGAAATTGTCTATCATGGTTTATGCGATTCCGTACCTGTTTGAGATCGCGAAAGGAATTGAAATCCGCTATTTTGACGGGCTCGGTATATCCACTGTTAAAAAATCCGTAGCCATTGATCACAGACTACGAAAAATTATGAAATAGTCGCCGACAGATAATGTGTTAAGTACACTTGTTTTTCGTAATAGATGGTTAAAAAGTCACAGAGGTTGCAAAACGAGCGAACAGCCAGAAAAATAGCCTTTTTCCCGCGACAAGCGGATGTTTCCCTGGCGCATACGAGTTTCTAAATCAAAAATGTATTCCTAGGTACCCCTCTGCTGGGGTCGGTGGACAGATCGCCCGCCTCCTTTCCCGTTCTTTATTCCAGGTCCATGGGAATTTAGTGGGGCTGGCGGGGTGACAGGAATTAATAAGAGGTTCTCGCCGCGGGGGTGGAGGGTCTATGTCGTACCATGGGGTACAAATGAATTGTCATGAATATGTAAATTGAATTTCTAGCTGGTCGCCGCGCCGGGCCGCGCGCCGAGCCGAGCGAGTTGCGCTAGATGCTCGAAAGGGATAACGCCGGAGAGAACGGGCGTCACCGGCGCGGCGTTCTGTGTTTGTACCGATGCTATTCAATTTGGTTCGCGTCACCTCGCTCATATTTCCGATGAATTTTTTCGCTTTCTCTTCCGTCCGCCCCGTGCACGCAGAAAATTATTACCGTACCCCCCGCCGTCCGGTGTATTTCCCGTAAAGTCAACGTAATTAAACGTGCGTTTCAAAAGGATGATTCTCCTCTACGAAAATCCTAGCATCGTAAAGAACGTACAGAAATTATATAGGAAGATTCCCTCGGCCGATATTAACTTTGACCTTGATTTTCAAGGTGAAAAAGTAAATTTTTTTTTTTCATCAATCAAAATTGAATTGTTCTCTTAAAAAATTATGGTAAAGTTTTTTCATCAGCAAACTGATTTTTTTCATTCCTCAGCCTAGATGGAGTTTGTACGGCGTGCTATTGACGAAGACGTTGATGAAAATATACAATATAATATAAATAAAATCAGTCAACGACCATTGCCTCGCTGAAAACACCGGTTCTCGTTCGATCACCGAAGTAAAGTGGCGTAGGGCGGGGGACGCACTAGGATGGGTGACCGTTCGGTAAAAAGCCGGGAAGTGGCCCTCTGGGTGCGTTTCACGTGTTGTTGGCAAAATAGGTGGTTCGGAACCCACCTTAATAAAAAGTAGGTCCCGCTGAAATTGGAAATTAGGCGATAGTTGAGGATTGGTAAAGGGAGAAGTGGTGGAATGGATTTGAAACCCTGAGGGGACCAAATATCATTACATACATATAAATAAAATCAGTTCGATGACGAAAATACCTTAAATTGTGCTCACAGATTATTATGAATTTGCAACAAGGATCAGATGCGAGCGCACTATGTTTTGTCGTTATCGTTTACAGCCGCATTTGTGAAACTTTCAATTAAATAAACAGACAACAGCGAACCCTTAAATATCGAGGAGAGATCGAATTCAATTGTTCGTGCTTCACGCATTAATCACAAAAGCGTAATTGGACGGTAGCGAATGTATTGAAAATTGAGGCAGTCATTTGCTGAACTGTTTAACTCCGTGAATGCGGAGGGAATACATATATTGAAATTACCACACTATTTTCTGCTGTCTCGAGGACTCCGACCTGTCCTTTTGACGATACAGATCGCGAAGTATCAGTATTTCGAAGATCCAAGGGACCGTAGCGAGTCGTTCGAGGGTCTCCAAAGATTCCTGAGGAACCGAAGAGGTTCTTCGAGTTCCCCAGGCACCATGAAGCTCCTTGAAGGTCCCGCAACAGTCTCCGGAGACACCTGAGAGCCCGAAGGGTCTCTCGAAAGGACCCGTGAGATCTCCGTGGTCCTTGGAGATAGTTCAACATACCCGGAAGGTCTCAAAGGGACTAAGAACGGTTCTCGAAGTACACCGGCGGTTTTCGAGAAAAGTTCAAAATCCCTACTTACTGTTCTCGTTGAAACAGCGAAGCTCAACAAATAATTTTATCCGCCAACAGATCCCATTTGCTATTAATTTCACGAGCGGCGAGCGTTGTAAAGCGAGCTCCCCGGAAATTCCCGACGGTTTCGTTCCTGGTATTTTTTTTGTTTTTCTTTCTTTTTTTCCAGCGGCACGTTGTAATGAAGAGCGCTAAAGCGGAACGAACAAAACTGCGGGGCCAGAATTATGCAACTTTGCGAAGTTTGGCTTCTTTTAAAACGATCCGAGCAAGCTGCCGGCTCGTATCCGGCTTCTCCATCTTGGTGAGCGAGCATCCGCCGCGGAGGCTCGACAGCTCCTAAATGTCCGTGTGTACATGATATCCCTGAGCCCGCTGAACGAAGGAGATCGATAATTAGACTGTCGATTGCTAGAAATTAGGTTTAGGCACGGGAGACCGGTCCGGGAAGCATTGCGGAGGCCTGTGTTCAGTATATTCACCGTGATAATCTAGCTCGATGACCGGCAGCGATGGTCCCGGCCGGTGATGGATGGAGCAAATATCTCCTCTGACACGCACTAAATAATACTTGGACGGACAGACACATCGAAGGATGCCCCGGTGAATCGATAGGCAACGCGGGCTCGCAAGTTATTTCCTCCGATAACGATTAGCAAACAGCTTTTTATCGGGCAAACACCCCCGGCTGGATACGGATCGTACCTAATTCCGTCGGATCCCGTCCGGGGATCAAATAATCGCGGCGGGCTCCGGCTCTAATTTGAAAGTCAACAATTTTTCGTCGGCACGGCGCGCGCGCGGGGTAAAGTTTCTGTTTATCGGTGACCCGGCACGGCGGCTCGCTTTGCCGATCCTTTTTATAATACAACACGGCAAGTCCGACGTGGGTCAGCTTTTTCAACCCCTTCTGATGTTGCTGATAATTTCTTACGCGTTTAGGGACTAAGCCGAATGCTCGTTCGAATTTCAATTTTTTTTTTGAGAAAAAATCTTTGGCTTACCACCTTCTGTGTTGAGAGAACAATTTCGAAAGAAAACGAAGGATGGATCGCACAAGCTCCGAGCCAGGTTTATCGTTGCGCTATTCGTTTCACGAGATAATCACGATTCTAATATCGACCCGAGATTCCCGCGAATCGGAAATGCTCGAATACTTTTCGAATGCGCCGTGTGAGTGACACAACAGTGGAAGCGTAAAATATTGTCCTGTCCCGTTCGGGGATAAGGAAACGAGCGCACGGGGGATGCGAGCGCGAAGGACCATTGATACGAGCGACTCGACGCTGGGACCACTGGGGACGATTTTCGTTCGCGGATTCTCGCGGCGAGGCACGGAACGGCGGTGTGCGGGTAGATTGAAACGGGGGAGAAAACAATGTAGGATCGCCCGATGAAAAATATTTCAGCGGAATGCCCTCGAGTGGGATCGGAGAACGTTGCGCGTCCTACGCGTCCACGCGGTAGTGGGGATCTCTAGAAAAAATCATATTTTTGCAACAGCGGCGCGCGCGGATTATACCGAAGAGCGAGAGCGTGAGCGGGGAACGCGCGCGTTCCCGGTCTCGCCACGTTCGGACGCAACAAGAGGTTCGAATATTCGTTTAGTTTTTGTTACGGTGTAATATCCACTCTATTGCCTGGATTTTCTCGCCGTACAATGGAAACGAGGGGCTCCCGACCGACCGGTGGCAAGGATGTCGGCGCAATGTTTCGTTTTATTATTCGCAAGCCGGGCGCAATCAAATCTGCAAAAACTTTAAGTATTTTCCATTCGCCGCACCGCACCCCACTCTGCGCTAACGGTTCCTCGCGTCAAGCTAATAAAAAACCGAAGGGTCCAGAGGGGACGGTAAAAATATGAGCGCAATCATTCAATTTCGATTCGCTTAAATTTCTGAGTGGAACACGTCGTGCCCGCTTGTACTCATTCCGAGACATTCTGTATAATAATCCCAAACGAAACGATCAACTTACGTTACTGTGGGTGATAAAAAATTTTAATCCATGAAACATATAGTCTTTAAAAAATTACGAAATAATCTCTGGTAGATAGCGCGTTAAGCTGCGAGGTCGACGCAGATGAACGTTCTTCGCTGAAGGGAGAAATGAATTCGGACCGAAAATATTAAACTTCCTCCGGGTATCCGGAGAGAAAGAGAAAGAGAAAGGAGCAATTCTCTCCCCGGAAAATGGTATCTAGTAAATGTTAACACACGTCTGATGAAATTTGATTATTTCCGTCGTTGCCGATAGCAACGGACGTTCGGAGAGAGGGTATGAAATCGATGAATATCGACACTGAAAAAAAACGCGATTTTATTTTTGACAAACGAATAACTACGAATGAACACTCGAGCTGCGTGTCTGGTGAAATTTAGTGCTGTTTCTACAAGGAGGCTGTGTCATTGTGGAGTTCTCAACAAATGATTAATGGATGAATATTAATTTTGAATAAATGAACAGGGGTGTCGCAGTGACCGATATTTTTTTTCGTTTAATACAAGTTGTGTTATTTCACTGAGGGGGGGGGGGGAGTGGCGTTCAATCGCCGTATATATGTGAATTTCGGCGTTACGATGGGTCGTCGCGACTGGAATCACAGTGTCAAAGAAAAAGCGGCGTGTGAAGCGTGCGATGCTTTGTCGCACGTGGTTTTTTGTTAGCTGGCAGCGCCGTCACGTGGCGGGACGATTTATCCGAGTGAGTCAGGGGCCTCGGCATGGCGGCGGCGGCGGCGGGGCATCTTACCTAGAAATAGCTCGTTGAAGTCACCCTGTCCCCCGATGAAGACGCCGTAGTGTATGTTTAGCTCGAAGAACCGTCCCGGCAGCAGGGACCTGGTCGTGTGTATCACGTCGATCCTCAGCGTGATATTCGCCTCCCTCCTGGTCAGATTGACCTCGTGCCAGCTCAGGTCGTTTAGCGTGAGTCCTCGGGCGCTGGCCATCTCGCTTTCCCCGGCTCCCAGATTAATGTGGACCTGCGGACAGGCGACAGAACGAGAAGTCGAAGAGAGTAGAGAAAAAAAACGAACAACCTAGATATATAGTAGAGTATAGATTATAGAAAGAAAGAGAGAGAGAGAGAGAGAGGAGGTCGGTGCTCTCTAAATCATCCGAGCGGAGGGAAATAGTTCGAGAGAACGCTCGAGCTTTGAAGGCGGGCGATAACACTTTTCGAATCGTGGACCGACGCGCTACTACCCCACCTTCTCCTCTTCCGAAGCTCTCTTTTTCCGTGAAGTAATTATTCTTTGGACCGATGCGACGCCGGAGACACCGGTTTCAATGGAGAGATATTTTCCACGCGGCCGGTGTGAAATTCCGAGTGCATCCTTATCGGCTGGTGGGACCGTTTCCATGAAAAGATTTGGGCTTTGCGGCTCGTTCGTACGATATTTTCTGCATTTTTCAGCGACCCCGGATCGAGAGGAACAGAGAAATCGGGCCAGAGAGATAGACCGAGTCACTCGACGATTCAACGCCTCGGTTTTCCACGCGTCTAGCTCGGCCGAGAAGGCACCCGAAACGCCGTCGAATATCGATCTCTCTGTCATCGATTGCTCGTTTATCAGTCGCTTAGTCAGCCAGCTGGAGAAGGTAATCGGATTCCCGAAAAGTTCTCCGGGTCGTCACGACCAAAAAGAGAACTCGCCGAAAGGTAGCCAGCCCAAGGTAGGGATAATCCCTACCCTTTGCAGTGACTAAGTCCCCATCTGTGTTATTAGCCGGCGATTAGAAAATCCTCGAAACTTTCTCCTTCTTCGGCTACATAGATGTTCTACAGGGTTCCGTGCGAGTCTGTATAGCGTTGATTTTACGCAACCCGAATCGTTCAACGCTCGGTTCATTCGCGAGTTGAATTTTGCATTGCTAGGGACCTTGATTGATCTCGAATGACCTTCATGATACAGGTAATGACCTTCACCACCGATTCATAGGACTTTACGGTAACACGTACTTGAACAAAGTATCCTGTAAAAATTTTTTGAACCTCACATATTGTAAAGGAAGAAATCTGAAACCCGTCATTTCGA
Organism: Lasioglossum leucozonium; assembly: GCA_028454225.1. Classification (NCBI taxonomy): domain Eukaryota; kingdom Metazoa; phylum Arthropoda; class Insecta; order Hymenoptera; family Halictidae; genus Lasioglossum; species Lasioglossum leucozonium. Next base: position 9,126,044 of record CM052215.1, read on the forward strand.
CGGGCTCGGTAGTTCCAACGTTAAATACGAACACTGTTATTTTGTTGACGCACTTGCGACATCTTCCGTCACAAAGGAGTCCTAATCGCCCTCGACGTAAGATCGCAGTGCAAATGCTAAAGGTCCTAAGAGTCGCAGAGAGTGAATCAGAAGAAAAATTAGCATCCGTTTAAGCGTCGTTTCGCCGTTTAATCGTGGCGGTGCGGTGGAAGGAAGGTTCGCCGGTTTTCCAGCTTAAAGAAAGCTTCGGGCCGGGGTCGGGCTAATCCCCGGACTGCCGTTAAAATGAAACAGTTGTCAGAGGGAAAAGTAGCCGGTGCATTTTATTAATCCGCGGAGTGTTTCGCGACGAGTCGGAGCGGGTCGACCCGGGGCGGGTCGGGTCGGGTCGTTCCTGGCCGCCGCAAACGGTCGTGGGATTATACTATCCTCGGCGTTTTTTTATTCTCTTTGTCGGGTCCTTGGCCCGTCTTGGACCCGGCTATAGAGGGTTTCTAAGGCCGTCTCGAGGGGGGGGGGGGGGGTGGGCTTCCGAGTAATGCATTATCGAGTTAGCGGGGGTTATAGCGCGGGACACGCTTTGCCAGGGGAAAGAACGGTGAGCCTCGGCTTCCTGATAAAGAGTCTTTAATCGCGACCTAAATCGAGCCTCGCCGGAGACTTATAGCACGATGTCTTCGTGTAGTTTACCTCCGTCCTCAGCCCACCTCCGCTTGATCTCGTATAGACGATCGAGCCACGTCGACGACGACGACGACGACGACGACGACGACGACGACGACGACGACGACGACGACGACGACGACGACGACGACCAAGGTGGTCGTATCTTAATGAAAAGTCGATCGTTCGCGGGGACGGGTTGAAATTACGGTGGCCGCGATTGGCGCCCCAGCACAACGCTACTACAACCACACGCAGATCTCTCTGTGCATTCGTGCGTGTGCGATTGTGTGCGATTTTGTGCCGGTGTGTTGAAGGTTTCGGTCTGTTCAACCTCCGCACGCCGTGCGATCGATCCGCTCCTGTAATAAAGGCGCGAGCTTTTGCCAGTCGCAAATTCAGCCCGGTAGTAGTAGCGCGATGTCCGATGACTATGCAGAAGCCCATTAATATGTATAAGCGCGGGAGACACGACACTTCGCCGAGTGTAAACGCGAATCTGTACGTTTCGAAGGTCGAGAGCGAGAGAGAGAGAGAGAAAGAGAGGGAGAGGTGGAAAGGAAGAGAGAGTGCGGGGAACGAGGGGTGGGTCGCGTCGGTGCATTATCGATGCACCGGTGATTGGAAAGCGAGCAATGATCGAATATTCGACTGGATCGGTTACACCGGCGAAAAACGCGGCCGACCTCTCATTTTTTCCCCCGGCGTGGCGCGGCGGCATGGCACAGCGCGGCGAGAGACGGATACGGAAACGGCGTGTTTCACGCCGACACCGCGTCGTCGGGCATTTTTCGATGATAAAGCGGCGCGTTGTAATGGGCGACCGAATGAACGAGCTCGTCATGCCCCCGCTGAAAGAAGGCAAAACAAACACATAATATTTTTTTCACAGGATCGAACGTTGCTCTTGCCCCGACCTAGGCCCGTAAACTCGGCCGGTCCGGTGCGGCCGTGTTTACGGATTTCCGCGTTGACGTTGGATCCACGCACAGCTAAAAGTGAATATTTCGTGTTGGTTCACGAAAGGTCACAGGATCCGCGGACCATCGAAATTGGCTATTTTATATTGGCTTGCGAAAGTCACAGGACCTACGGTCCGTCAAAAGTGACTATTTTATATTGGTTTGGAAAAATAACGAGATCCGCATACCGTCAAAAGTGATTATTTTATGTTGGTTTAGAAGAGTCACAGAACTTACGGATCATAAAACTATTTTATATTCGGTTCTATACCCATTGGAGAACATACAATCATATAATAGATATACATTTTCTTCATCTAGGAAATTAAGAACTACAAAGACGTTGTAATCATTGTGAAATAAATCGTAGTGCAAGGGATTAATAGTTCTATAAGGGCGTCCATATTCAAAGGGGCTAAAGAACTGCTACGTAGATAGAAAGATTCCACCGTCGAAAAAACGTAAAGTCGGCGAAGCCTTTGCGAAGAACTGAACAGCTCTGGAGCGAGAAGACGGGCCTGACGAACCTCCGTTGCACTTTTTGCCGGGCGCCGCGCCGTTTATCCGGTTCTCATCCTCTTTAACGATCGTCTTAACAAATTTAATTAAGCCCCGACACCGTCACCACTCGTCGCCTCCTCTGTCCCGATCCGAATCTTCGCGGACTTAGCCTATAGCGAAATTAGATTCGCGCGGTTTTCACGCCGGATTCGCGCACCTCGCGCCGCGCGCCGAAACTGCATTTTCTCCTTTCACCGCTTGCGCTCCCTCTCTCGCTCGCTCCTCTTCCTGCACCCTTCTCCTAATGCACTTAGACGGTATTTGAGCGTTGCATCAGGGCACCGGATTACGAGAATTACCGTCTCGGGGCTCAAACGAAAAGGACCCCGAAGTTCGCCCGCTCGGCTGCGCCGAACCAGCCGCGCCAGCCGGCGAATTATCAAGCGATGCCGCCACTCTCGCCGAGTTCCAAGAGATTACGACCGAATTTCTATTAGGTGTACAAATCCCGTCGATACCTCTTTCCGAGCAGCCCAACTTTCCCACCCGGAAGAATGAAACGCATTTCCATGCGCCGAATATCCGCCATTTTCGATCGCTTCAACCCTCGCGCTTATAGAAACGCACGGCTGGTCGTTTTTATAAAATAGGTGGAATTGATTAAAAAATCTTCACCTTATCAAAATTAGTTTTTTTTTTGTGATAGATATAGTGAAGAGGACACAGACTTTAGTTAAATAAATAATGATCAAGTTCAAGTCTCTTGCAGCACTGTATCACAACTGACTTTCAATTCTAGCAGAAGTCTCATGAACGGTTCACAGCGCGCGAACGGTTAACATTAAGTTTATTTATACACTGTTGATTTATACATAGAGGTACATACAATGAACAGGATGACTCTGCTGACGGGTCAAATTGTCCCGTACAGCGTGCGAAAGGTAATATTCTACACGATTCGAATATTTTTATTAAATTCATCTCTTTATGAAATGTCGAAAAAGTGGAAGAGAAATTTGATCAACCCGCCGGAACGGCGCGGCGCGGCGCGAGCAACGCAGCCCGGCTTTAAATAAAAACGCACGCAAAAGTAATTTGATTTTCTTCATGCGAAATGCGGAATGGTTGTCAGAAATATTGACGCCCGTGGCGAACGTGCCAAAAATCGCTGTGAAATTGACAATTCATTCGGTCCGAACCCCGGGAGCAGATTTGAAAGCTGGGTCGATCGCTTGTCTCGGTCAGCAAATACAAAAGACGAGACATCGCTGACGAGTTTACAAGACATTTTGCACGTTGATGGTAAAAGATCAGTGAACCTGGTAAAACTGAAATAATATTTGATCACCGGATTGCGGATTTTATGCATTTATCACATAGTTAGGTGTGTGCTATTTAAAACTGAATTTAGAAATGTTCATTCATTTAAGAAAATAAGGCTATTTGGCTACTGCCTCTTGCTAATGCTATAGGAAATTTTATAAGCGACAAATTTCAGACATGGTAATCAGAATTTTGAATTTTGTAGATTACAAAAGACACAAAATTTTCAAATTGCAAATTTCAAATTTGATGCGGGTCGGGTTCCCACGATCCAATCGGCCCAAAACTTTTTAGATCATTTTCTCAAAACTTGTCACAATTCTGGGGTGAGATTAGAAAAAATGTTTAAACCACGGTATGGAGTGAGTTTTCGGCCGCGCGGTCCGTGTTTACACTGTGCTGTCTTTTCTACGTTCGCCACTGTATACTTTCGGTGCGGTCGACCCAGTCATAAAAAAATAGTTTCCCTTCGCGATCTCTGTGCCACCTCGGACCAGGCGAAGGGAGCTTGATTGCGACTTTACTGTAGGATTTCTATAGGTAAAGTGTCAAGGAACGTTTGCTTAAAAAGTAGTGGATTCTCGTTAGACTTGGGGTCGCTCGAAGTTTGAACAAGCCGTTCGAGTCTTGCGGGGTTCCAGCGGATTCATTATGTCCGTAAACAGATAATTCCTGATCGATGCTTTCGGTTTTCGGGGAGGCGCGGCCGAGTTCTTCGGCTGTAACATGGTTGATCCGGGGCGTTATCGCAATTAGAGCCGCTTTTGCGGGGATCCTCTTGCGGGCTTCCGGTCCCGGACTCGTTCCTCGGAATGCGGTCCCGTTCGCGCGATTTCGATCCGCAAGTTCGCGCGACGGCGATTCATTCGTTCGATCGGAAACGAGCTCGCTCGCTCGCGCGATCTAGAACACTCTCGCGCGATTAACTTGTAAAACATCATCTGTCTAGTGGGCCGGAACGAAGACTTAGTTTAGCGTGACTGGCGTTCTTTCCGAACCCGCGCGCCTTCCGGCTCCACCATATCGATTCACGTTCGAACGGGTCGATTAACTCCGGCCAATCCGCGTAGTGAAATATCGTGTTCTCTCTCTCTTTCTGTTTCTCCCCTCTTCTCACCTCTTCCCCCTCGTTCGAATTCTGCACCTCTGTCGCAGCGGAACACAAATTTTTCGAGCGGCCGACGCACTCAGAATTCCACGAAAAAAATCATTTGCGTGAGCGAGTTGGTACATAGTCGTTTTTTTTTTTGTAAATGGATGTGGGGAATGGTTTAAAAATAATTGTAATTAAACGGGGAAACTTTTTCATGCAGGTGGCAAGCGAGGGCAGTTCTATGTCGATGCAGCTTGACGGAAACGTTGCGCTCCACCTCTATTTGTGAACCCTCAAACGGCGGACCATTGTGACAACTATACAAGGTGTCCCATTTAAATCGACTCATTCGAAAATCTCTGAAATTACTCATACCGCAAAATGTTTGAAAAAAAAGTTGAACGATGTAAACAGTTTTTTCGTAGATGGAGGTATGGAGAACATACGAATGTGAACTTTATTGTTTTCGCAGTATTCCCAGTATGAAATAATTAACCTATTTATACCTAAAAACCGATAGTTTAAAAATGATTAGGAGACAACTTGTATTTTCAATTAAAATCCACCGTATAATAATTACCACCGTTTTGCATTTGATCTACTCATTTTTTTTTGACGAACGCGTAAAGATGTTCAGTCTAGCGATGCCAAAATGAATGAACTCGTCGTCTCCTTAAGGGATTAATTGGGTCGTGTTTAGAAGATTAAATGCGCGATCTTTTACCCCGGAAATGAGTCTGGTTGCTTAGCAAAGTCCCCGGAGTTGTTCCGGCGTGTTCGCCTGCCGCTGGTAGATCGATCTTCGCAGTCGATTGCGAGGGGCGGAAGTATCGTGATCGAGGCAACTCTCAGCCGTCTCGTGTCCCGCGTGCATTAACGAGAACGTTATTAACGAGGAGAGCGCGAGAGCCCATGGAAACAGGGGACACTCGGAATGAAACTGCACCGTGGAGCGCGAGGGGGTTGCATTACGAAGAACAACGACGCGCCAGGGACGGGACGGGGCCCAGAAGGGCCACTTTACTCTTAGGTAATAATCGTCGACGAGCCTTGGTTACAAATTACGATTCCGTGAGAAGAATCCGAGACCGAGACGCCAGACGAAGAACGCCAAGAAGAACCGCCCACGGGATACACGCCGCTTCATAACGATTAATGTAACGCCCGGTTCATACGCTGCGCCGGCCTCGTTACCGCTAATTCGAATGTATTGTACCAGGACACTGTCCCGCCTTAATCTGACCAGTTTATCTCGTAACGTATGCAGAGGATACGGAAAAGTCCTCTTACACGACGCGACGGCTGCTGTCCGATTCTGGAGTGGACCGACGAACCTCTCGTATCTCTTAAAAATTTTCTTTTCTTGTAAAGAATATCAAGATACACTAAGCGGTGCAATCAAAAATGACGAATGGCCTTTAACCCCTTGTACTACTTTCACGAGTCAGACTCGTGATGAAAATTTTGTGCCAAACTTGATTATCACGAGTCGGACTCGTTGTTACACTTCCATGACATGAATCATATTATTATTATTTATACAAAATTTGTTTCAATCATATTAAATAATTAAAGTATTTTCATTTGAATTTCCAAAGAGCTCCATCGCGTGAAGTAAATACGAGCGAGACTATGTAACTCAGTCGTAAGGTGTGTTTCAAATTACGCCACTTGAGCTCCCCCGCTCGTCTCCGTCCGCGACCATTCTGACGGTCAACTTTGGCACGGCTTTTTCAGAGTTTCCAGGTAGTGCAAGGGGTTAAAAATGACGAATGACCATTACATATCCTCTGGGTGTCCAACGTGCTCCTCTCGATACCATTCAACCCTGCGTGAACCATTTTCCGCTAGGAACAATAATAGTCATGTAAATCAAAGTGGTCACCCAGGTTGTATGACATATGTATAATTGATTTAGAAAATATATTTAGAAACATTTCTAATAATCTTCTTGAAGAAACGGAATTGACGGGAAGCAGCTGGGTAGACCTTCGCGCAATTATTTGCTTCAGAAAAGTAATCTTTAAATTTTCAGACGGGTGGTTGTATGGTGAATAATATATTTTTAATTTGTTCATTGCTAGAACCTGCTGGATCGATTTTTTCCTCTGTCCAGTCCCAGAAGTAAAAGCAATGCCAGCTGCCAGTTACTCGATATTTTGCAGGAAGCTGAATTATCGCGCAATTCGATTTTCGATTCGCACAATACGGTTGTACATTGTTATTGATCGTCTGGGGGCCGTTTATTGAATTGCCTGGGGGGAACGCCAATAATATCGTACAATATGATTCCATAACATTATCGAACGTCTGGGGAGGCCTTAATACTTGTTCTTTCTTACGTAAATCGACCGGAGTAATACGAAAATTCGTCTCGCTTCGGATCGAGCCTCTCTTTCCGCCCGTAAAAATTGCTTCTCCTCATTTTGTCCTACATTGGAAATATATTTGTTATCGACAAGCGATGGAGTCGAGGAAATATGATTTCGCCGGGAATCGAATGCGAAATATGTATTTTGCATCGATGAATACAAGTTGGAACGTCATTTGGCAGCTTTAAACCTTTCGCGGTCCTGATTTATGCTCGCTGGGGTGGTTTTTTTTCCTTTCTTGTTGGGTTCCTCCGCGGTTACGGTGTTCACCCAAATGCATCCCCCTCCATTAAATATGAAAAAATGTGATAAAGGAAAACCGTTAGATTGGAGCCTGAAGAGCTCGGACCTTTATGCAAATTAGTAGAATACAGTAAAACGGTCGGGTTAACGAACATTAATATTATTTCTATCTCATTTCAACCATAAGGACTCTTTTAGTCCGGAGAAATAAATTTTTCCATTATTCCGTAGCGGCGTAAAATAATCTGTGAAAATGGAAATTCACATAAAAATCCGCAGATTAGTTGCGACTTTAAATAACAAAGACCGGTGGTGCAAGAACAATTTGACTGTCCCGCGTGAAACACGGGACCGCGGTCATTATAGCACGAACATGACACTCGTACTAAATGCATTAAATTATACGCAGTGCGTTAATATTTTTCACCGGGACGTAAATGCGTCGGATTGAATTAAAACACATTTTTTATAAATTCGTGCATAATTAGCTTGGACTGACGTTCTGTACAACGGTGATTCAACCCTTAAGTGGTCAAACGTAGTGTCTGTTATTTCGTGAATTTTTAAATAAATAATGATACGGTTATATTTGCTGTTAATAAATTTTAAAGGACTTTAATCGTACCGGTTAAAATATCCCATTGACGTTCAAATTAAAAAGCGGTATAAAATTGAGTTCTGAAAAAATGGAAAAAGTAGATTATCCTTTAAGTGGTCAGACATGATGTCGATCATTGTACCACTAAAAATAGCATATTAAACATTAAATCAAAAACAAAGAAATCAGATCGAATTTTTAACTAGTTTAATGTATATTTTTCGCAAAACATTTGAGCCGAAACTGATAACAGCCCGCATCCCTCGCTTTCCAACCACTATTGGTATCAAATCAACAGCCAAAAATCAATATGTTGGAAAGATAAACAATAATATTCAAATGACAAACTGCACAGATTTAAAAAAAACAATACTACCTTATCAGTATCGGTGATAAACGCGTGGGACCAGTACAACATTTAGAGGACGAACCCGGGGAAGATGGAGCGGGATCTTCTCGAACAACAGAGCTCGGTTCCGTCCGTAACTAATGAAACGTAAGTAGCGTCACTCGTTCCCGCGAACATACTAAATCGGAGGAAAGGAATCGCTCGTCGTAAACCGCCCGATCACTTAAGGGTTCAAGTATTTCCAGGACGTGAAGGGTTAACGAGATCCGGGTTTCACCGTTCAATGAACAGGTGCTTTAGCGGCCGAGGTTGATCCCGCAGTGTTTCAACGGGGATTTCGCGGCTAGTCTTACCGGAAAGTTGTCGTGTTTGTTGCACGGTCGATCAGTGTCGCGGACTTTTTCCTCGCTGTTTGTTGTTTCTTCCCGTCTTCGCGGAAAACCGAACAAAAGTTAACGCGCTTCTGCTGGTCACGGTACTACACGATTAAGCGTCCACAGTTGCGGACCGAATGCAGACATTTAAGCGAAGACAAACGATAATCGGATAATTTTTTCTCATCAATAATGAAAGTACAACTTTCCTCTTTAACATATTTCTCTACATTTTACAAAAAAAATTTTTTTTATTCTACTTTTCACAATCGTGGCACTGCATATATTGTATTCATACTCTACAGGTTTGTCTTCTGAGTTATCTTCACCGAGTTCAAAACGGTGAGTGGGGCTAACTTGTGTAAATTTAACCGTGTACTACGTTAGAATGCTTTCGACTCCGCATGTTTGCTGGTTGTGGAAGAGGATTCGGATCGTTATCGCAACAACGCGTATTTAAGCGGAATCGATACCGCTATTATTTGTTTTTACACACGCGATGAGCTAACACGGACAAGTCCGCGGATGTTCGACAAGCGGGGCGTCAATCGGTTGCCGATGTCCAATGTAAATGAACATGGGGAATACATTTTTCGCGGGTCGCGCGAACCGAATGAAAAAGCATCGGGAGAGATCGGCCGGCGCGGCGCGACGCGGCGCGCACAGCCAAGTAAATTGCAATGTTTTATTTCGCACGCCACCGCGAAAGTTAAATTTGAACACGTCATGTTTAATTCAATTAAAAATACTCGGCCGGCTTCCGAACGAACCGACCCGACCCGATCTGAACGAGCCGCTGTCCGGCCCGATGGCGTTTTATTTTTGAGACGAGCGACAAACGAGAATCGTCGCATATCGATCCCACACGTTCCCATCGTCGTTTCGTTCACGGACTTTCTCTCTCTCGTTCTCTGTATCGTCGAGTTTCGAGTATCGACCGAAACGATCGCGGTCCCCACATTGTGATCCAGCACGCCAGGCCAATTCTGCTTTCCGATTTTACCGTAATCTAATTTTCCAAACTGGACGGACTGCGCTCCGGTCGCGTATCAAAATTGAAGGGAACTTAGAAGGGTTCGCCGCATGTGTCGATTTTTATGAAACTTACATGAGGCTTCTGCCAGAAATATTTCATACGCAGTCGATCTTTATTGATTCTTGTTGGTCCAAGTTGATGCTGCGCTTTTTCCGAAAATCTACAGGGTGCAGGGAATTTTCTAAAGGGGGTTTTCTATACAGGGAGTTTTCATTTCAGACATGGTTTCATTAACCCTTCAACTGAGGAGCAAAAGAAAGACAAGTGAAATTAAGGTAACAAAAATTTCGTCATCATCAACGTAAATACAGTACAGTTTATATAAATATGCAATACGAATTAAGAAAAGCGTGACAAATTTCTATCACTACGGATCTTTATGGTATTGGTGATTTTCTGAAAATCGAATTCGCAGAAAAATCTCTTTCGTCGATCGAAAGATTCATTGTCGAGAATCTAAATTGAAAGCATCGTTATGTTTTATTAGCATAAATGCTTTCCTCGTTTTTGAAGTTTTCGAAAATAGATTTGTCCGGCTGCCCGACCTTGATCTTCGAAGTTCGTGTCACCGAAACGAAATTTCCGAAAGCTACGGCGCGTTGCGGGTTCGTCCGACGCATCGTTGGCCTAAGCTCTCTGTATGTTTCGGCTAGCTTCTGCTACGCTATGGCCCAGTTTGAACTCACGAAGTAACTCTATTCGTAAATTGCAGTTGCTCGTATTCGAAATGTACGGATTCAAATTCCTGCAAACAATGTAACAGTAACTCGCTCACCGCACAAGACTAAATTTCATCGTCACACAAGAGACAGTCAAATAAAGACAACAATTGCAACAGGGGTAACGGGGGGAGAAATCGAGCAAACATTTTCCGCGAGCCTCTCTTTCTCCCTCCCCCCCTCTCTCTCTCTCTGACGTTAAAAAAGCAAATTGAACAAGAAAATTTTCATAAATAGTGGAATCTCCATTAAGCGCAGCTTTCGAGGTGGAACGTACATAAAACATTTATGTCTACTTTTAATTGCGCGTGCTGCATTAACGTATAATTATATATGCACATAATCATTTAAATAAACGAGTGACACGAATAAACGCGGCTACAGCTATAACTGGGTCAGAACGACCCGCGTTTGCTATAAGAGGATTACAGCGACAAAGCTATGCCTGCGTGCTATTTATCAAATTCGGCTGGAAACTTTCAATTATTTAATCTCCCGAAACTTTCGGAAACGAACAACAACGCTCAGATAGATCCTATTAGAAACCGAAATAAGCGGAACATTTACTATTTTGTAGGAAACTACTTCACAATAATATTTCTTAAACGTTGGCTCGTATTTGAAAAATCTACGACTGTGGTAAATGCAAGAAGACCCACACAGTCTAGTAAGCACGAAGCGCTGCGATTAAAAGACAGTGTCCCTAAAACGAAATATCATGTCCACCGGCTGTTCTTTGAGAGAGATGGCGAGACACACACGTTATAAGTGCTGCGTTTTCGTGCGAAGTAGTGCATGCTCTTCTTTAAATCATAAAATGTAGAACCCCTTTAAAATATTTTAATAACATTCGTATTTTCTTTGGTATGTTCTGACTGCTCTACTGGAGGGATAAATTTTTGTCATTATAATTTTTCTAAACCGATTCATAGCAATTTAGGTGTGTAACAATCGGGTCAATTAAACGTTTGAATTATCCTAAATTTCCTGAACACGAATGCTATTCGAACAGACATGTTTTCGTTGTTAATATTTAATGAATGTAGTTATCAACATATTAATTTGAGCGATACAGTAAGTACAGACGTACAATGATGTCGACATTAAATCCAAATCCGATTCTATCCCTTTTGTTATCAATATTTGAATATTATAGTAAAAGGTACGCGACAAATAAAATTTTATATTCCTGCAAGGGAATCGCTGATGACGAAGAAGCTCTAATCATCGTAATACCGCGAAAAGATCGTAGGGATTGTCGTAAAGCGCACGGTGCTATTGTGCAGTAAGTAGAAACAGCCAGCCCTGGTCAGACAACGTTCGAAGTCGATTTTCTCGGGAACGAGGCGGCCCAGGGAAAAATATGACACCACGTACCCGACGTATTTTTGCAGACATAATCTCGAGAGTGCAATAACTTTCTCGCACTCGACGTCGCAGTGGTTGCTTTTCAGGAGTCTCGATCGCCGAGCTAGTGACCATTTCGAAGTGATTCCGTTGCTTCTTTCGAGTGCGACGAAGCTCGATGGCTGGAGGACCGGGCTGATCAGCCCACTCCGTGTTTGAATATCGGTGAACACTTATCGACTCGTATAAATCTTGATCCTGCTACTAGTTAGCGAGTGGTGAGCCGCGCTCGCGGAGAAATTAGACTCGCTTTGATACATGGAAAGGGGTCGAGCGGGCGAGCGTCGGTTAAAGCACGCGACAACGAGTGCCGTAAAAAAAAAAGAAGAGAGAAGCCGCGGAGAGAGAAGTAGGGAGAGAGAGAGAGAGAGGGAGAGGGAGAGGGAGAGAAAGGGACGATTCCACGCACACGTGTAACGACGACATTCCGCCGGGGACGGTTTTATAACTTCAATAAAAACCGTGTCTTGATTTTAACAACGTCACGTCGTTGCACCGTTTTATTCGTGCCATTAAAACTCCGCGAGTAAAAGCATCTTATTTATGTGCGCCGTTGCCCCGACGAAGGACCGCCGTGGGATGTGGAAATGGCGGATGGTGAACGGGGGTGGATGTGGAGGGGTGAGGGGTGGTTGATCGATGCGTTTCATTTTACTAGAAAAAATCGAGTTTATCGAGAGAGAGAGAGGGAGAGAGAGAGAGAGAGAGAGAGAGAGAGAGAGAGAGGGAAAAGTGGTGAAAGGAACGCTCTCTCAGCCCGAGCGGAACGGTACGGTACGAAACGGAGAACGGCGTTCGTTTCGTTCTTCTCCCGGGCCTGTTTGTTTCATTACATTGAAAGGCAGTCATAAAATTTATTCACGGCGGGGTTAACGGCACCCTTTTGATTCAGCGCGAGGCAATCTCGCGGTGTTAAGTTCCCTCGTAAATCACCGATCCGCAAGCTCGCGTCCAACGCCAAGCCACGGCCGTGGCGAACCGTCAAGCCAATAATAATGAGTTTCGCTCCGTGGCACCGTTGTTGTAGAAAATGAACGGGGTCCCCCCGTAATATTCATCCATCGCGCGCGCACGAGAGGGAGAGAGAGAGAGACAGAGAGAGAGAAAGAGAGAGGGAGGTCTTTCCAGTCTCGAAACTTTCGATCTTGCACCCTTGAACGGTCCGACGCGACCCCCGCAATCCAACTTCCTCTTGGAAACTCGCCTTACGTCGGAACTAGCAACTTTCTCGGGCCACTCCTCGTCGTGTTTCGTTAGCAACCCTGGACGAGCGGCCTACGCTCGGAACAATTCTTTTGCATCCCACTTGGCAAGTTCGCTGTCCTAGTTAATACATTTTTATTCTTGTACTTTATGCTTTAAGGCGGCGCGGAACCCTCGAGAAGCCGGAACAGATTACCGGTTCACGTGAATCCGTGGAACTGTTGTGGCCGTAGATACCACGATCTTTTTATACAGGGTTCAGTTATTTTTAATATGTTACTATATTAGGTTGTTACATATGAAATGTCTGATTTTCAACAGTAACGTTAAACAAACTTTTTTTCTTTAAACAAATCGAAAATTTAATTCAACAATTAATATGCTGTGTCAATGAATTGGCGAGTTCCTCGATTGCATTGCGGTTGAAATTGAATTTTTTCGTTTACCGTATTTTCAACAAACACCGGCGTTAATGTCCCCACGAAATATTTGCCATCGTTATATTTATTTTTTCAATCGCATAGAATACACAATAATATTAATTGGGATCGAAGTGTACTTTATTTAAAGGCTTCAATCAAATATCTAAAAGAAAACTGAAAATGGAACCTTAAAAATACGCTCTGTACTGTAAAATGATATACAGTAGAGTCGCGTACCGTGAACCACTACCAATCCAATTGCAAAACTTCTTTATTTTTCATAATTTTTTTTATGAGACTTTCACCAACGTACTTGTCGAATTTTTCTGATTAAAATTACACTAAACACGATATAATGTCGACAGTATTTAATGCTAATACATTTCGCAGCTTGTTCAAATTATAAAAAAAAATAATGAATCTTCTAGTTGGCTTGTTTGTAATTGATGCGAAAAATTTTTATTTTCTAGATCCCAGGTACATTTTTAAAAATACTGTGAAGCAGGCGTGAACAAAATGAGGACAAAAATTAAACAGCAAAGGGCACGTTACAATAAAAAAAGTAGTCACTGAAAGCGTCGACCAAATTCGCACGATCCGCCTATACACCAGTCAAACGGTAATCCATCAAGCTGTGTGAAAAAGATTGTCGAAGCTCGCAGCGCACGATGCACCGACTGCATCGATCCCGTTGGATCGGGATCGAAGCTGCAGTTGATCCGATCTGTGCGAGCTTCGATGCGGCACCGTGTGACGTGCGGTTGGTTAACGACCAAGTGCCGGGCCCCGAAAACAGAAAGCCTATTAATAGAAGCAAGCATTGAGGGCAAACGAACCTTCAATCTGCCGGCTTCGAGTTTGATCAGGCAGTAATCCGTCTTGCCGGCGGCCAGCAACAGCATAGCGTCCGCGAGATGTGTTCGGAACCGGAAGCTGATATCGGTTGCACCCTTGGCTTCTTGGACCGGGAGATGAATGTAGCTTGCCCCGTAGAACGACACTGCAATAAATTTGAAAAATTTATTGTTCCTTCCGTGCTGCTCCTCTTCTCCTCTCCTCCTCTTCTCTCTCTCTCTCTCTCTCTCTCTCCTTCCGGGGCCATTGACGCGTGAAATACAGGTTTGCCCGTCTCTTTGAAGCGCGTCGCGTCGTCCGACCGCGTGTAAAGTAACGAGACTTTTTGCCGCACCCACTTTTAAAACGAGAGAGTAATCGCGAGGTTTTAAGGCGGACGCAGATCCTTTAAATAACGAGCGACCGGATTGGATTAAAGTTTTCCCGATCCGTCTTCGCGAATGCGCCCGAAGATAATGACCACCGGAAACCAATCGCGGGCACCCGAAACAAGTAGAAATTTTCGTATGCGATCAAATCCCTAGTTTAATTATTCACGATTTAAAAAAAATTTTCACTGTCTTACACCCTCTACTTCCCGAGATATTTCGCAAAATGTTTTCAACCCCTCATTCGGGGCTTGTTTTCACCCCTTAAATGCGGACGATGGAAAAATGTGTCATACAGTTTTCTAGGTACTTCCCGCGTAAATTTCAGAGTTATATTAACTAATTCTTTATTGATTTGTACAGTAAATAGTACTAAATTGAGTCAACGACCATTGCCTCGCTGAAAACACCGGTTCTCGTACGATCACCGAAGTAAAACAGCGTGGGGCGTGGAAGGCGGCTTGGATGGGTGACCGCTCGGTAAAAAGCCGGGAGGTGTCCCTCTTCGGTGCTTTTCACGTATTGTTGGCAAAATAGGTGGTTCGGAACCCACCTTAATAAAAAGTAGGTCCCGCTGAAATTGGAAATTAGGCGATAGTTGAGGATTGGTAAAGGGAGAAGTGGTGGAATGGATTTGAAACCCTGAGGGGACCAAATATAATTACATACATAGTACTAAATTGCACACGGAACTTATTAGATTGAATTATTAGGTGTTCCAGTTAATGCGTAGCCCGTCGTGAATTTATTGATCATTTACATTTAAAAGGAATTTTGCACCACTTTCTGCAGATTTACATCCCCTCATAAGTATTGAAGTAATAGAGACTTCAGACCCCATCACTCCGGATAATCGAAGTCCCACTTAAAAATTCAGCGCAACGAGCGCATTGAAGTTCTTATGAAACCCTTACAGGGTCCTCTAGTATCTTTCGAGCCAGCCAGGAAGGTATCCTCAAGGTCCTATCGATTCTCCTAGCACTCTCACCAGCCAAAGTCCTCGTTCTATCAAAAAATCTGCGAGGGTTTCACCGACGGCTCTGAAAAGCTTTTTGCATTTTCGTTACAGCGTTACGAACCTACCCGTGTAATTTCAAAGTATTGTAAATAGACTCGAAATATCACCAGCTTCGTTGGTCCTCGACTATCTCTCGTATACTTTGAAACTGTTCATGAAACTTTAAACGCGTTTCCCTGGGAACGAGATTTTTGTAATTGGATGACATGATATCTCAAAAAGCAATCATCCACTTTACTTAAAACTTCCTTGGAGATAGCTTCGCGGGATGTCTATTTATCGTTTGAATGCAGAGCGGGTATTTGCAAGATTGTGACTTTAAAAATGCGTATCTTTTTTTTTTCTTTTCAATGGACGCTTCAATTATTTCCGTCGCGTAGTAAAAGAAAAAAAACGTTTTCTACGGAATTCGCGCAGTTTCACGAGTATACGGCGATAATTCTGTAAAACTGTGATACGACATAGTAGTTTCGGGGAACGAAGTGCTGTATTTCATTTGCCGGCGCGCAATAGTAAGTTTTCGACGATATTTATGCCCCTCGAATGCACAGTGTTGTATTTCTACCGTTTTTGAAGTGTCTACCACTACTCACGGCCAGGTGGCAACGAAAAATTCTCAGTCTCTGGCCGCAATAGCCTGCAGTGAAAAAACGCAGTTTGAAAACGGCGCGTTTAACCTGCCGGACCCTTTTTGCCTTTCAAATGAATTGTTCCGCGATTGTTACTTTAATGAGCGTGGTCTGAGAACGGTCTCTCAATATTAATGGAGACTGTTTCGCAAAGAGTTTCTGCAAATTTACATAAAAATCAAACTGCATTATGATGGAAGACATTTTGGTTTCTGTTTCGTACTATAATTTCGCATAAAAGTTTTTGAAGAGTTGCATTGGAAACGCTTAAAATACGTAATCTGCACTAGCGGATGGCGAATTCAATGGGATTAGGTCGGTTTCACACATTTTATCTTGTCAACGTTTAACAATGTTAACTTGAATTATCGGCACGCCGTCAAAATGGCGTGGTTTCGAATGCTTTAATTCACGATTATTGCGATTGCAAGGATGATGGGAATTATTCAACGCAATTTATTTCTTTGAACGTACAATAAAAATCGCTAGTGATCAGACTGAATGGGTTCTAGTTATTTTGACAAAGCAATGTAAAACGGTGGCTTATAATGCCACGGATCCAGCATTAATCGAGCTATTGTATAATGAGAGGCGTAATTAAACGGTAACACCACCTGTGCTAGTAAACTGTACCATCCATTTACCGACCGAAATGGTCATTTTTAAATTAGCATTTCGGTGTCCGGTGACAGACAAGTAGTTTTCAAATAGCGTGATATCACGTGGCCAGTAATAAATTAATTTGCTCGACTACGGCGTTTAATAATAATTCCGCGCAGCCAATGATCATTTTCGCGATCCTAATTTAATGTCCACGTAACCGCAGGAACGTTTTAGAGCATCGGCGTCTTACGTTAACGCGCGCGCGACAGAAAACAGGTAATTTCGCGATACCTGCGGGCTGGCGGAGTACCTCGAGATGAATTTCACCGCTGTTCCGCGTAACAGGGCGAAGGGCTTTGATAAACGAGCCGCGTTAACCGCAAAGGACAGACTCGAGTATCCAGAAACGAATCCTATGTGTCTCTATAACGTAGAGTACGCGCGCGAGAGTGAGAAAGAGAGAGAGAGAGAGAGAGAGAGCTCGCCTCCTTATTTGTTTATTATACCGCGACCGACCAATTTTTTCTTGCGATTCCGTGCCTCTAATGTACGCGCTACGCGCACGAATTACACACGACAGTTCCAGCCGGTCCTCTACAAGGCCATCAAACATTCCCACTGTTGTTAGCGTACCGCGGCATTGTCAAATCAACCAGCCCGCCTTCGTAATTTACAACACGCGTCTCGGCGGGCTCTGCGAAATATCGACCGTCCGAAAAAAGGAACAACACTAAACAGCCGTGGCTCGGAAAGCTCGCTTCGAACGAGGTAACTTATTTTCACTGGAAAGTTCACTTGCTGCCTAGAAGATTCCGTAGAATCCAAGCAATTCGTTCAACTGTTTTCTCATTTTTTACTTTGAGACAGATCGTCATCCAGTTCCGAATAACAGTTGCAATAGAACGACTCGCATTTCAAATCAGCAGATACATGGTTCGTTCATAGACTGCGGATTTTACTCATTTCCGACAAAAATAAGCGCAATTTAAAACAGTAGATAGATTAAAAGTCGGGATGCGAAACTTTCAGCTTATTACTAGACTTACTATTACTTATTGCTAGACACGTACAATTTAAAACGGTGGACATATTAAAAAGATGAAAGAATTTTTTATATAGCTCCCATAGTTTGTAATCGTTATTTTACATGAAGATCCGCAGTCCTCATTTTCTGCAATTAATGCGAACTATTTTTCCATAAAGATCCAATTTATAAGGTCCCATTTTTTAAATATCACATCGCATTTTAAAAAATTCTTCGTTGCTCGTCTTCACTGTTAAAATATTTTAATAAACGCAACGTTGCTTCACCATGAACAGTTTACCGAAAGATGCGATAAGTGGATAAAATTGATTTTCGAGTAAATTGCAAATGTCATGTATCTGCGACGCTGGCAGTGAACGTATAAATAAAAAACAAAAATTCCCGAAAAAAAATGAGAAATGGTTGATATTTATAAAAAATTTGTTCACCAGCAAAAAACTGCCCGGCCCGGCTGACGTTATAATCAGATCGGAGCTGGTCCTAAAAATCGTTGTAGAATCTCGTAATACGTTCACGTTCAAGAGCGGCGATTGGCCGACTAGGTGAATGGCGTGGGCGTTAATGTCTCCCACGCAGATTCCGGGAACGGTGTTCCTGAACGAGGATCCTCCCGAAGTGAGATAGCCGTAGAAAAAGAGGATTGTTCGCGCCTAATGACCCGCGTGGTTGTTCCACGTACCCGTACCGCGTTCTTAGATCATTTAAACGCCGCTGGGAAATAAACTCCGAGGCGAAGTTTGCTGGTCTCGGGGCTCGAAGAAGCTGCTCGAGCGTGTTCCGATTTCTCGGTACGCGGTGTCTGATGGAAGATCTCTCCTTCACCGGTCGTTTGAAGGAGTTGAAGTCGCTCATTCATCGGTCTCGCCCAGGCCTTTCAATCGCCTTCTTCTACACGATTCTTTCTTTTCTTTTTTTTTACCACCAATCTCCTCTTTCCCGGCCGCGTTCCAACAGGCCACCGATGCAACCGATGCGCGCTCGATTCGCCGCGATGCACCCGCTAATGAGAGACATTGTGATTCCGCGACGATCGGTAATATTGCTTCGACAAGCTGCGCTATTCATTGATAAGAATCGTGCTGAAACTTCGACACATCGAAAGTAGGTCTCGAAGTTCAAGGAAATGAAAGATGTTAACAGAGGCTGGACTGTTCACGAGGTCAATGTAACGATAGAAGAACAGTGGAGGGAAGATAATGTAAAATACATTCGAGAGAATAGCAAAAATAGAGTACTTCTTTAGCATTTTTAAGTCATTGCACGAGTAATAATGGCGTCTGACTTTCGTGACGAAGATTTAAAAAGAAGGGGCATTAACTGTGAATGGTATGCATTTTTACATACAAAATTTTATTCTTACGATCGAAGCAGTAAAGTAAAACTGTAGGATCCAAGAAAAAATGTCGAGATCAATGAAAAAATTTTAGACTCAAGAAATGTTGTTCAGGCTTATAGAAAGATATTAGAACCTAACGTTGTCGAGTCTCACGAAGCAAATTGGCACTCAAGATAGAACTTCGAAGCTAGTGAGAAAATGACAGGAAACACGAAACAATTTCGCCGTCGACAGAAAGTCGAAGTACAATTTCGTTGTTCTACGATCAGCGTTGATGCAGCAACTGCACACGCGAGAAACAAATTTTCTTCTCGCACTAGCAAAATAATTTGCGAAGTTCTGATTCTTGCAACCCCGACGAAAATGCCGCGAGGTTTTTAAAAAACGTCTGTTGAATATTTCTTCGGTTCACCGAACCGTCGTCGGGTCATTAGAGTTGCAAACGGCGAAACCCGCCAATGCGACCGCAGTCCCAGAAGGCAACAGCGCAAATCACGGCAGCGAGCGGATAATTGTAAGCGCGAACAATAAGCGTAAAGAACGCGATCTCCTCGCGCTGCGCAACTGATGTCATCGGGATCGCCGTTTGTCCCGGCGGTTCTGCCCGCCGAGACGCGGTCAAATGTTTCCCACTCGGCGGATTGAGAAACTTGGAAAAAAGTATGACTACACCGTGGAAACTAATCACAGGATTCCGAGTCGGCCGTAACAGGGAACTGCAGTGTCCATGGTGTGGAGCCGGAGGGAAGAAACCTCCTCGGGTACTTCGTTCCGACGACTTAACCTGGAACTTAACTTTCTGTCCGTACGTGACTCGCGTGCCGATGAAACCGATCCGGACGATTCATTCTCGGGACGAATCTGAACAATCGATCGCGCCTGGGAAAAACCGTGAGAGCTCATGACACGGTCGATGATGCGTGCGACATGTACGTGACGGGCTATGAAAATGTTTTGGCATGTGTAACCCCCCGTGGGCACACTGGTTGATATCTAGTCGAAAATTTCACTTTCGAATCCTTTAAACTGAGAGGGAGGGCTAATTTAATCCATACAATTTTTTATCAATGACAGTATTGAGGTACTGACTTGAATAGGTATCCTGAAATTTTTTCAGAGTTTTCGGAAACCGAGAACGGTGGGAAAAAAATAGCTGCAGAACTATATCATCGATGAAAAATGTTACGGATTAAATTAAGAAAAATTAATCCGCTGACAGCTGGTCATTGAAACTTCGATGCGAATTAAAGGAACATTTCCGAGGGTTGAAGAGCTGCTTGCAGAAGATTTCGTGGAAGACTAAAACCATTACAGAACCCTGTAATTTTTATCTCACAGAGGAAGGGCTGTAACTCACTCGGTGAATATTTCACACGTCCGATCCAACAGCGGAGGTGATAACTGCTCGTTCATCTAACGTATACCGCGATAAGGGTTGCCGTGAGCAAATTTAATTAAGTATGGGCCAACTCGATAATTATTTTCGTTGGGGGTGTATATGTGTTCGGTGACTGGCCTTATCGCGTGCTGGAGGACACTAAGAATTTGCCAGCTCGCTGGCGAGGACGACAAAGTTCGGCTGCAAGTCTCCACGGGTAGTCGGTAAATCGGGACATCTGACGTCGGATCGTTAAGAAGGCCGTTTATCGGCGAGATAGGTGGGCACGGGCGGCCCGATCTGGCCTGAGGCCGCACCGCCGCGCCGCCGCGTTTCAACCGTTTCGGTTCCCCATTATCTCGGTAATTAGCGAACGATGAACACTTCCGATAGCAGATCTTCAGCTGGTAATTGGATAAGAAAGCCGCGCGACACCGTTATTTCTAGGCCAGTGCCGATAAACGCGAACCCGCGAAAATAATGAACGCCCCGGAAACGAAAGACACCGAACGCATCCCCGGGCTAGCTTATGGCTTTTCGGGCTCGAACCGCGTCGACACGTTTCCACGAGCATTTGCCCCCGACCGAGCTATAGTAACGCCACATTCGCATACGCAAATATTATAATCTCTATGCTAATGGAGCGATATCGTGACTCGACGCGGCGCGCGGAGAAGGCGCCTCTCGCGGGTCTGTTGTACGCCGCGTTACGGTCCGTCAATTTCACTCGACGATGAGCTTGACAAGAGTGACGAATAGACTGCGGATCTTTATGAAAAATAAAAATTGCGTATCGATTGAAAGAATTCCATAAAATTGATAAAATTAAATTTTTGTAAATTTAATTTTCAAATTCAGTAAAGGTGAATTCGTTTTTGTAAATGAGTAATCTATCAGATGCGAAAATCTGAACGTAAGGCTGAAGATCATTAGGCACGACAAAGAAACTGTATTGCTCGTGCAACTGATCAAGAAGGGGACAAAAGACACGAGCGCAAATATGTAAGGATTCGCATTCTTAATTGTTCTAAATAGTCATTATAATCATCGTTATTGCCCGGAGCTCACGTTACGCAGAACACAATAAGAGTACACGGGCTATTCAAGATTGTGTAAGAGCGAGAGGTGTATCCATATTCGAACCCGTTATCGCAGAAGAAGAGGAGAAGGAGACATTCACACAATAAACAGCAGCGTCGTCTAAAAACAGTTCGTTGATGGTTTCGTGCAGTTCATGAGAATCGTTGCCATAATAAAATAATACTTTCTACATATATTAAACTGGATAGAATTTGACAAAGCTTCGGTGACGAGTGGCAAATTTACTAGAACGGTGTACGCGGCTTAAGTACGCTAAAGGTCGATTTATACTATCCGCAAAGACACGGAACGGCTCTGTTCTGAACCGATCAGACAAAGTTGAATATTGGTGTCCATACCGAACAAAAGAAGTATTATTAAAGTATAATTAAAGTGTTATTATACTGAACGGAATCGTTTTGTGCCTGTGTGGATAGTATAAATCGACCTTTACATGAAAAGGTTAAACTTGCGGAAAAGCAGAACGAATCCCTTTGGCGGAACAAGCTTCACAAACGCCGTCTCATCGACGGTCGAACGCGTTCGAAAATTCCTCTCGCGCGTTTCGAATAGCACGACACTCTCCGTCGGCTGCGGTTGCGAGGCATCTTGCAGATTAGCAATTGATCTTTGGTGGATTGTTAACGCTTGATTAGTGGTTATGCAACCTGCAGAACTTTTCTAAAAACTTCCCATTCAATGAACCGCACAGACACGCCGCTTAAAGTACACGGAAACGTGTTTGAACTCACCACATAACTTGTAACGGGCACGAAAAAATTGTAGGGCCCAAGAAACAATTGTTGATGGCCGTGAAAAAATTGTGGGACCCAAGAAGGAATTGTTGAGGACCATGAAAAAATTGTAGGACACAAGAAAGAATGGTTGAGGACCATGAAAAAATTGTAGAACCCAAGAAACACATTGGAGCTCACGAAAAAAATATGGGACCTACGAAACAGTGGTTGAGATTCATCGAAAATTTTTAGCTTTTAGCTAATCTGTAAATATGTTTATTCTTAAACACAGTTGTTTATCTGCATCAACGAGTGTCTCTTTGATAACCTACGAATCCGAATCCTAAATTTGCTAAGTCTTGAAATCAGACTTACATATAAAATAAATAATATTTGCGTATCGAACTAAAGAGCCGCAGCTTCACATTCAAAGAGCCGCATGTGTCTCGCGAGCCGCAGGTTGCCGACCCCTGGTCTAGCCGATTCTACGTCATGCTATTGTCCCATCTCGGACTTCGCTGCAACACTAAACGTACACAGGAGGCATATTTAAAGGAAAATAAACGGCGCGACGGTTTCTATTTACTAACAACGTTGAGCGTTCCTTGTTATTTCTGTTTTCATTTATCGGAAACTGTTACGGTACCGTGGCGGGGAACTTCGTATTACAAGGGCGAAAGTGCACGAAAGCGACCGAATTTCATAGAATTTGCAATAACGACATGGCGGGGGAAGGCAGCCGCGGAGTTTAGTAAGACGATGTAACGGTGTTACGGGGCACTTGCATGACGAGCGAGGCTCCGCGAACGGTTGTACGCGTATACGTTTTCTGGGTTGGTTGGCAGTAAATCGCGGAAGTAGGATACGGAACCGGTGGTTGAGGCTTTACGAGTTCGGCAACAAAGGTGAGAGAAGGATCCAACGGCGTTGTTTCGCGTTTAACCAACCGAGTCGAGTAGAAACGAAGGAGCGCGCGTGTGCTGCTCGCGGATACCATAACGAAAGCGCAAGCGGGAGGGGGGCAATTGTTTCGAATTTGTTTCTTCCCCCGTGCCTTTTTTTTCTCGGTTCTTACGCTTGAACCGCAAACGCAATACAAGGTTACTAACGAGCCAGAAGCAAATGCGGGATGCGACGTGAGTGTTCGGCTAAAGTTTAACCGTGCGGTCCACCGATCCGAACGCATCGCCGACTACACCGCGCGCACTTTTCCGCGAGCAGAGTTCTCGAAAAAAGCAATTACCAACTTCCATAATGATCGTCTGGGGAGAACTGAAAAATACTATCCCTCCAACTGCACGGCCGGCGAACGATTCCCCGTTCGAATCCACCAATCCGTGTCGTTTAAATATTATTTAAACGCGTCGCGTTCCTCGTCGCAGACCGCATCGAACGATCCCCAATTACGGCGAATCGCCCGCGAGAAAGTAGTTGTCGCAATTATCGAACTTCCGGCAGAGCGATTCCAACGCGGCAGTTCCGAATGCTCCGAGGACGGACGAACTTCAGGTGTCCTGTTTCTTTTTCCGCAGTTCAGAATCCTCGAAATCCCCGTAAGACGCCTTCGATCGAGTGGGATTGGATTTTCATCCACAGTGGCGTGCCTTCGGTTATCATTGTTGTACGTATACTGTCCATTCATTCATTGGTTCAACAATAATTTCACAATTATTTTATGGAGTCATTTCTTCAAGGATCCTACAGGATTTTCGTAGACTCGAACATTTTCCTTATCGGTCCTAAAGTGTTTACACGTGCTGTACAATTTATTGTTTGCTGATTCGGTTGGTCGATATAATCGATCGCGAAAGTAAAATCGGTAAGCGAATTCGATTTCTCATAGCGGGCTCTCGCTGTCGGACGCGGTCGTGCCGGCTCGTGCAAAATCGGCGCGCAATAAGGTGGCGGAGGGTTTTCATTTGTGTAGACGATTATGGCGCGATCGACGGGCGAAAATTTCGCCGAGGGCTAGCGCAGATTTCCGCTTCTCGCTGGAACGGAACGGAGCGGTGCGGCGCGACGCGGCATAGCGATTCGTCCATTAAGCCGACGCGGGGTCCGCGTTTAATTAACACAATCTGGCCGGTGGCCGCCTTTCCGCTGGAAAACTCCGTCGACCGTGTAAGGGGTGGTTTCCTCTCTATCTCACTCTCCCCGTTTTTCGCGTTCCCTGTCCCTCTCGAAACGGGCCGCGAGCGAAGCGACGAGCGGAGCGCACAGCATTAATTTGCGAACGAAATGATGGATTAGAGAAATGGAACGCGAGATAAAGGGGGAATTGATTATACTCTCGTTGCTGCCGCCGCCTATTTCCACCAGCGGTATTTCGACGTTCGTCTGGATTGCACTCGATGCTCGAGCATCCCTGCACACACGGGGCACGCGAGGGACGAATAGAGAGGGGGGCGAGGGGACAGAAAAGAGGCGGAGGAATCAGGCAACGGTTTATGTAGAATCGGTACCGATAAATTCGCGAAAAAGCTAATCCCCGTTTGTTTTCGAGCCCCACCGAAAGATTTCTACCCGATGTAATCCGATCGTGGACGCTCGATATGCTCGCTGAACGACGGATTGCCGGGGCCGAATGAAAAACTGATTACCCTGACCCCTTCTTCTCCCCTTTCTCCCCCACCCCACCACCGGCCTCGGTTCTCTCGCATTCCTTCTCACGGTCCAACGAAGCTTGACGTTCGATCTGAAAAGCTCGACGCGACCGTATCGATACAGAGAGCGTTCACGCAACACTGCCGACCCCGTTGCTCTCTGCGGATGTTTATGCAGTTGCACCGCTCCACAAAAGTATCGCTGACGGATTTACCAAAAAGAGCCCGGGGGCTCTTTGTTCTCGTGCCGTCGATACCTTCGCTCGGAGCTAATTGTGCTCCGCGAACGGTGTCGCCTTTGTTGCTCGCGCGAGAATTACCGAATCGAAACGATCCGTCTCGGATGCTTTGTTTCGCGATCACTGGAGTTGTCTTTTAACGCTCGGACCGAGCACGATCGCTCTTCCAACTGTACAACGGATTTTTAGAACAGTTCACACACTTTTTTTTTGTTGTTGTTTAAATCATGTTTTTGAAGGAACTTCGTGCAACGAATCTTCTCTGCGGAAAATTGTAAGATCCATAAAAAGGATTTGGAGCCTACAAAAAAAATTAGTCTATCGCAGTATTGGAACCTTCGCGAAGATTGCAGGGCAAATGAGAAAAATGTCGAACCCTGCAGAAAAATTGCAGTCTACGAAATGATTTTAAAACTTACTTGAGAACTGTAGGATTCCTAAACAAATGATAGAATCTACGAACGGTGCATGTAAAAATTCTTAATCTTGTGGAAACAACTATCTATAAATAAATTCTGTGGTCTATAAAAAATGTATGGGATCTGCTAAAAAGTTGTAGAGCAGACGTCAAAATTTTGGAGCCTATAAAAAAATCTAGGACGTCTGAAAACAATAGTGAGCTCCGCAAAATTTGTTTTAAGTCCGAATGCCTCGTTTGTACAGTTCGCTATGGTAGGACACGTTTGCTAAAACACGCTCCGGCATGATGGCTTCAAAATCCGGGCGCCTAATTGCACGCATAATTATATGCAGAACCCGCACCGGCGCGGCGCGGCGTTATCGCATCGAAACAATCGTCGGAGAAAACAAACTGCAACTCCCACGCATACGAAGGAAACTTTATTCAGCCCCTCCCCTCCCACCGTACATCTACGAGCGGATTCGCTAATTACTCGTACAATTGTTGGCTAGACGCGAATAGAACCCGATACAGCCGGCTGGCAGGTAGCACGGGGGCTGGTTTAACGTTTTAAAAAGGCAAGTTTTTCCGCGATCGATATCCGAGCTGTTCCTATCGCTATCGTTCGGCTATCGAGTTGGTTGCGCGAAATCGACGCGGATTAATTAGCAAACGCGCGCGCGCGAGCCCGCATCGATGGAACATACTCCGACAACAGACACACGGATGAGCGTCGATCGCCGATCTAATATTTTTTTATTCGGCACGGATGCTGTCGGGACTTTTATCGGCGAAGCCTCTGACACCATCTCTTATCAATAGAGCGTGGATCTTTATGCAAAATAAAAATGGTTTGATTCAATCGGGAGAAACAGGAGTAAAATGAAATTGTCATTCTTTCTTCAATGACATCAGCTGAATGAAAATAACGAATTGATATTCTTTAATTCTGTTAATTATACAAAACAGAAATCGCAAAAGTTGAAGTCGAGACTGGCTTGATATACGACAGTAAAAAGTGAAGTAAATAATTTCAGATTAAATGATCGAAATGTTCTGAAGAAGTTAACGAAACAATTGTCGTAGAATGCAGTTGAGAAAATTAGTGTACAGAGATTTTGTCGTGGTCACGACAAACCGCGGTACAAACCGGTCAAGGGTTGAATTTCATTGACGTTGAGCGAAGTTGAAAATTTAACTATTTTTTATTTTTTTTTTTTGTTACGATTCTGGACGACTGTGCGTCGCGTCGGTGGTTTTCGGTCGTTTCTTTCGCTTTTCCCTGTCCGGTTTTTATCGTCGTTCAAGGGAACCGTGTTCCGATCCGTGTGGCGGCGTATAAATTGGCATGCGTTTCGCCGCGGTGGATCGTTAAATCCTGTCTCCCTCTCTCCGTGCGTCGGTGTGCATGGATCGGGGTTAGGGGAGGTAAAACGGAAAGACGACATTGTGAAGAATAAATGGCGCGCGGTATCGCGAGGCTGTATCGTCGCAATTACAGATGATCGAGAGCGCATATCTGCCGGGTTCCTGCACCCGCGATGCACACCGGATGCGCTCCCGCAGTCCGCGCGATGGTAGGCGCTGCGCCGGGTGCAACCGCGTCTCTCTCTCATATTACTACATTAATCCTTTCCGGTTCGATTTATTTCGGTTGTTCGCCGTCAATCGGCCAGAAGTTGATTTTGCAATTAACCTCTCGATATTCACCGGAGTTCACGGGTCTGTTACCCGGGGATATACACTTTTGCCGGCCGGTGATTGATACGAATCTAATTAAAAATCACGGGGAGATCCTCCGGTCTGTCGCGCGCGCTCTCTCTCTCTCTTCTCATTTATTTCCTCCGCGATGGGTTGAATCAACAATTACTAAATCACCGGGCGAAATGAAAATGCTGCTGCTGCTTTCTCTCGCTCTCTCTCTCTCTCTCTCTCTATCACTCTGCTCTTTGCCGACCGCTCGCGATGCTCGCTCGCCGAGAGGTAATTTAGTTTCGCCGCGGAAATTCATTATTTCGGTCCCCCGCTGAAAAAGTCCGTACCATTTTCTTGTCCCGCGGCCCGTCGCGTCGGAATCCTGCGAAAGACCATCCAAAGGTTTCTTTGCTCGCTGTCCGCCGTGCTTTTTTTTTCGTAGACGAGCCAGACCTGAGCGACCGTTGCGTCGTTCCGCGATGTTGACGTACGACGGCAACGACGACGACGCTGCACTTGGGGAAATATTTGTGAAATCCGGCTGCGCCGAGTCTATTTCATCGTGTGCAGACAGCATGGGAGATCATGTCGGACCGTCCGCTCTGATGGTTGAACGGCTGCATAGGTTTCGTTGCATAAACTAATTTCGCCGACGAACGCTTCTCATCCCGCGGTTCCGATTTATTCTACCTCTCTTCTAAATTTTTAGCGGCTCGGTCGTTCATGTTTCACATTCATTTCCTCGACGTTGCCGCAGTCTGTTAATAAACGTAAGGAACGCCCAGGGACCGCAACGTTCATCTCGAACAAGAAATACAGCAGAACCTCGCCGGTTGCAACCTCGTTTGTTGCACGAAATCCTTGTTCGTTGCATACTGGTGATCCCCGCCACGAGTTGTTAGAAACTCCGGAACTCGTTCGGTGCATTGCGGTGGACACGTATTAGGTGTACAAATTAATTCATTGCCTGCCTTCATAGATTTCTTGTTCACTCACAGACGATCAAAACGTGTATGCAAGCCTCGAGAATAATCCTCATCATTTTCTATAAGGTCACGCCGTTTTATAAATGATCGATGAACCCAGTACAGTAAAGTCGCGATCTAGCTCCCATCGCCTGATCCGAGCAGAGACAGAGATCGTGAAGGGAAACTATTTATCACTGCGTCGACCGCGCCGAAAATACAAAGGGACAATCTCGAACGTAGGAAAGTACAGCGCATGTAAAAACTAGGGTGGACCTTATTTTTTGACGAAAAAATTTGTTTTGCCTCACGCCCCAGAATTGTGACAAGTATTGAGAAAATAATCTGCAAAAAATTTCGGAACGATTGGATCGTGGGAACCCGACGCGCATGAAATTTGCAAATATGACAATTTGAAAATTTGGAATTTGAATTTTGAATATTTTGCGTTTTTTGTGATCTAAAAAATTCGACATAGATAGTTCGGATGTTTCGTGACTGGCGTGGCCTGATAAGCCACGCCCCCGGACATTCCGGAGTTAATGAAAGGAGATAGCAATATTTTACGGCGATATAATAAAAGTTGTGGAGTCAGTAGCTACATGAATTATTTCCGTCCCATTCCGGTATACGAGTTTCGTCGAAACTGCAGAATAATATCTTTCTCTTTCGCCAGTGGAGACCGGGTTTCACAGTTTTTTTCTCGCACCGAACGAGTGCACCGAAACGCGAGCAACAATGCAATCGTGGAAGGTGGAAAGGTTTGCAAGTAGAAAGAAACCGAGGAGTAAACTCGGAATGATTGGCAATAAGAATTAAACTAATAACCATCAACTTTTACCCAGGCTGTAACGAGCAATGTTTATGATAATGGAAGGAACCACCAGCAGTTTATATCCGTTCCGCCATTTTCGAGTTAGCTGCAACAGCGCTTCATACGTATTCCGTTGCCTGTTTCTTTCTCGTTTCCGGTTCGTTTTCTTCCGTTATTTTAATTATTAGATTGTCGCACATGAAATTTATGGTGAAAATTTAATGTTTTACAAACATTTATTCTAGAACCACCAACCTAACAATTCCAATGTTGGGTTGAATTTTTAATTAATCTCGGAAAAAGAATATTTGCATTTTCGGTGGCCCGGTGGCTTTAAACATTCGTCTGTTCCACGGTAAAAAGGTTTATCACCGGCGATATTTTATCGTTAATGCCGGTGCTGGAAGGAAACTGAATTTTATTTTCATTGTAAGTTTGCTTTGTAGATTAAATATTGGAACCAGAAAAATATTGGATTATCGGGAAAGTTCGAACCCTTTTTTGAGTTTTTTAACCGAACGCCCCGGCAGTCAGTGGCAAAAGCTCTGCACGCTCGGAACAACGCCGCAACCCGCAAGATGGCGAAGGATTATCCGCCGGAATGCCGCACATTTGTTTTCATTCTATTATTGGAAAGGTTTAAAATAAAGCTTTCGATTAATGCCCCGGAAACCGTCGGAACTCTCGCCGCGACACAATAATATTCACTTTTTACCGGATGGAGCCAGTAATTGTCTCGAAGTGGTACGGAAAACAATTAATCAGTGTAGGTCACATACTTTGAAACTTTAATCAAAGATTTACCATTTTCTTCTTAAAAAACAATTTTCCTTACGCGAGTACACGAATCACCATCAAATTCGTCTATATAAATTTTCGAAATTTATTGAAACGGTAGTTGACCATCATTTATTATATTTGTCGAATTTTCTCGCTTTTCATAGGTCTTTTATCCCTCGATGTGCATTGTACTATTGTTTATACGATTTCGATTGTCCGCAATGCGCGAAATGAAATATTTTTAACGTCGGATACGCTTCTGTTGAAATTATGGATTCTTCAGCGAGTTAAACAATTTCACATTGTAATTCATCATGAATTTATATAGTCTACAATTTTTAAAACAGTTCTCCCAGTTGGCGTAATCGATTTCACTCGGACTCGTATAAAATTGTGAATATTACAATAAATCAAAACTGTTAAAACATTGTAAAAACATTAAGACACCGAGAAGAGAAGAGTGATGAACGAAAATTCCGTTTACGCCGAACGATCCAAGAAAACCGAGCAAACAATCGTAACAAGACATTCGCCGCTGCACAGAACGCGGCGTAATCCTTCGAACGATGGTACGCCAATGGTACTCGAGTCGAACCGAGCCGAATCGCGGTAACAATTACTCCCGTCCCGAAACGCAATTCAAAAACGGAACGAAGTCTTCGTTCAGCGGGTGTATTGCCGTCTTTGAAGCGCGTCGTCGCGTCGGTGGCAATAGTTACGGAGAGATGCTTTTAAGAGTGCCGTGGAAAGGCTACCTTTTCCCGAGGAGCAACGTTTTCTATGTACTCTTTCGGGCGGTGTTTCTTCCGACGCGAAGCTACGCGATGATTCCAGCGGCGTTGCGTGGCGTTCGAGAGACAAGTGTCCCGGGATCGA
Source organism: Lasioglossum leucozonium (assembly GCA_028454225.1). NCBI lineage: Eukaryota > Metazoa > Arthropoda > Insecta > Hymenoptera > Halictidae > Lasioglossum > Lasioglossum leucozonium. The sequence goes on from CM052215.1 coordinate 9,156,730, forward strand.
TCGGGTTCTCGGCGAAGAAGGAAGAGCTTTTGTCCGGTCGCAGGACAATGTCCAGGGTTTACGACTCGGTCGGCTCGGTTATTAAAGTTCGGGCCGTATCGGGTATCATCGCCGCGCCGCGCCGTGGAGGAGGACCGACGCCGTTATAAGTATAACGCATTCACGAGGGCCACTCGTTCCGCTGACCATAAAAGTTAATCTCTGTCGGTGCTCTCGCCCGGCTTTCCAGCACGTGCGTCTGCCCTCACAGATTTACGTTCGCTAACGGCCGAACAAACGGAGTGATAGAGAGAGAGAGATAGAGAGAGAGATAGAGAGAGAGAAAGAGAGGAGGGTAAAAGAGAAACGGACAAAGAGAGAAGGGAAAATCTGGCGTTTCTTTCGTCACCATCGAAAGCCGCGTCCATACATTACCTTTTTCATCGGTCTGGCAGTAGCCCAAGAGGGATACGGTCACAGCGAGGAACATTAGCAGCCCCATGTCGTTGGGAAACATTAGGGTCCCTCTCCGGTACGCGTCCTTCCTCCGCCTCCCGTAGTTCCAAGGGCTGCGTGTTTTTCCGATCCGTCTGCAGCCCGGTTAGGGGTCCGGGCGACGATCACGGCCGTGTTCAGGAAGAAGACGTCGTCCGTGGCTCCGGCATTCGTCACGCGCAGCACGAACGATCGAATATCCCCGCGTCCGGCTGATATCCCCCGCAACGTCCCCGCGCCGTTCCGGTTCTCCTCCGCGGACGTCCAGCCACTGTCAACATCCACCCGGACGCTTCCGCTTCTATTTCCGGTCCCGCTTGTCGGAAGATACACAGGGCCACCGGGAAACGGCGATGACCGCTCGGCAGCTACTTTCGCGCGCGAAACCGTAAACGTGAACTACACTCGGCCGAATTTCGGGATAATAAGGTGACCGGGTAACGGCACTGTTCACGCTGCGATGCACTCGCGCAGCCTGCAGCCTCCAGCATCGTGCAACCAGCTAACCCGGTCCACCTAGGCTACCACTAGGTCTATATCGTAGGCACCACCTGGATGACGGCGGGGGGACAGTGACTCCTGGAAAGGACACAGGACGTGCACACAGGTGTAAAGAGAAACGGCGCCACGTTTTCGCTACGCGGTTTAATCAACGGAAGGGACAGGGATTGGGCTCCGGGCACGTTTACACTGTTCGGACAAGCTGGCTACGGGTCTCCGGGCGGGGCTCAGACGCTCGACGGACCGACACCGTGCAATGGAAAACGCTTTCGACGCCCCAGCTCTCTCTCTCTCGCTCTCTCCCTCCGCAATCTCTTTCGCTCGTTGCTGATGGTAGCTTGACGGGATGAATTAGAGCTGTCGCTCCCGTGTTTGCGGGAATGAGACTAACCCACGGATTCGACGGTTCCTTCGTTCTTTACTTGAAAAATACTCTCCACGGCCAAGAAATTGGAACTTGTAATTTTCGAAATTTTTCAATCGAGATTCGAGAGCCAGAATATATTAGGTGTACGAATAAGTTCTTCTCCCTTCCTTCCAAATTCAAGATTTTATTACGTAAATCAGGTACAAGATTACGTCTCAACGTATTCACCCTCATTCTCTATAACGTCTTCCCACCTGGTGGGTAAGTTATAAATTCCATCCCTGAAGAATGACGGCTGCCTGCTGGTTATGAAGTCATCAGCACATTTTCGGATTAATTGAAATTTTCGGATTTGAATCTTTGGTACCACTTTTTACACGTTCTGTAAGATACAGCGTTCTCTCCTAATGCCGCGCAAACCATTTCAGCAGCTTCAATAGCTGATTTGCTAAGCTGGAACGCAAAGAGTAAGCAGCGGCGCAAACGATGCTACTCGCACGCCATATTGCTTGAAATTGTTGCATAGGATTGGAAATTCTTAGAGCGCTCGTCACGACGCTTTTTAAAAACAAAAGAATGCTCTTTCAAATGGCACCACAATCGAGAAGTAATTTGAGTTCAGTCAGAAGTTCGTAGAAAAAAAAGGAAAGCTAACTACCGAAGTATATTATGCAGCAAGATCTTCTGACAGCGAACACATTAAAAATGTCTCCTTGCTGAATCACGAAACTTCACGAAAGTAGATCCTACCGCGTCAATAAATAAGTTCGTGAACATAAGAAAAAGTTGAACAGGCGGAGCGCGTACGTCACCGTCGAGTTCTCTGTTTCATTCGCAACGAGAGCATTCTGTCTCATAAGTCCTCCGGAGCGAAAGGGTTAACCATCGTCATTTATTCTCAAAAAGTTGCGATTCTGTAGAAGAAAAAAGATCCGGGAGTTGATGAAGAGTCCGAGTAACAACGCGGCAGATACGAGCGGGAGAACATCGTCGAAGGAGAGAACCAGTCTGACGGAACGCGGACCGATGGCGAAGCTCGCAGTGAATCAGCGAAAGAATGCTTCACGGAGGATATTGTTCGCGAGCGCTTACACATTTATAACATACTTCCCTGAGCGAGATACGTAACATGATAAAATAAGCGTTGTATTAAACATTCGTATCATTTTTGCATCGGAGTACACGTCGAGATTCCACGCGAGAAGAACAACTATTCTATGCTGAGCTGAAATGCTGCCTTGTAAAATTTGTCTTGGAAGACTGAGTGCTGAGTAAACCTGTTGGAGAATGTATTCTTGACTCGAAGCAAAGATCGTCTGTTTAATCTAATGGTAAGATCGCACAGCATCGTAACGTTTTTAATTTATTGATCGTTTCTGTATGCAAAAACAAGCCGAAAAACGGAATAACATTATTCGTTAACGCAGCCTCGTTTACAAAGAAAATCGCGTTTGAAAATTCAGCGAACACGCGTCCCGTTAAATAGGACTCGGATGACGCGTCTGATCATGGTCGACCGATTCTACTTCCCTCGAATAGCGAGGCGCGCGAACTTAGTTTTCTCGAAAACGAAGCGCGTTACTTTCTACAGAATCACTATAGATTTCTAACAAACGAATATGAATGTTACTTCTTTTTTTAAACTCTAACTAAAATACTCTCCTTCGCTAAATGTAACCATACTGTAACAAATAAAAAAATTTGTTTCTCTCTCAAGAAATTATTATCCAAAGAGTCGAATAATTTTAAAGAGAGCTCGCAACGAGCTTTTTCGCCGAAATGTATCATAACAATGAAAATCAGCGATACCGGAGCGTGCCGGGAGTTTTCCAGCGTTTGGAAAGTTTAGAAAATATCGCAGCGTGGAGCGAAGGGAAACATGATTCCACAGAAAATCGGCGAGCGATTCCCACTTGCAGCCCGGCCAGTGTACACACGGCGAGCTTTTCCCGGGAAAAGCTAAATTCGAAGACTGAAATTCCTGCGCGGCATCATCGCGAAATCCGGCTGCGAACGTAGTTCGTTAAATCGGGGCAATTATATTCATTGTCCGGTAAGTTACGCGGAATTTATAACGAATAGTTAGTTACAATCCCCGTTGTGAAACAATAATCGCAAGGAGGCGAGACAACGGCGGGAATCGTGTCGAGATAGCATCGAGGAATTCGACGATTGAAATTTCGAGGCTCATTTCGCAGTTTTTTACCCGCGGGCGCATTATCACGTGACAAAGGGCCGGCGCGTGGAAAAATTCAAATGATCGATTGCGAGTTCCATTAACGACCGTTCGTGAAAAGACGACCTGTCATTCGATGCTTTCCGTGTTTCCTCTGTGTGCGATCCTAATTTTATTACGTACAATAGATACTCGTTTATGCGAACCAATTATTGCTAAACATGTACAGAGTGTGATCCACGGAATTGTTTCAGGTTACAACTACCGGTTACAAAAAAATATCAAAGCAAAACGATGAATGTTTTTTTTTCAGAACTGCGTCGGTGAACGTGCATTCAATAAATTCGTTGTGTTTTTTAATGGAAATGCCCTTTTCCACATTTATTTCGTACATGAGAAAGTATAGGAGTACTGCGGTAGAAAAAATTGTTTGTTATCGAGATATTTTTAGAAAATATTATCAATGATGCTCGTGCATCTCAAATTACGCGAAAACGGGGAAACGTGAAATATTCTTCGTTGTTCTGTCCAAACAAGGGATCTTTATTTATCACCAAAAAAATTTGTAAAAACTTGTTCAGTTACTTAATAATTAGACTGCGAACTTGATGAATGACAAAAATTGGTAGGCACAATTTAGAATAGCGAAATGATCGAGAGTCGTTAGAAACTGTACTATTTTCAACTTACTAAAATTACTATAGAAATAACTTTTTACTTGGCTCCTATCAATCGATGCGCAAACTTTTCAATTTTGCATGCCGATAATATCGAAAATTTTCCAACGCAATGGTCCGAGAACGAGCGAGAAAGAGAGAGAGAAAGAGAGTGCCCATTATTACGTAGGCGAACAAGCGCTCATAAAACACGGCGTTCTGCGGCAAGTATAAAACCGTCGAATCCGAATTACTCAAATATAAAATGCATGTGTGCGCAGCTTCCGAATAAACAAACGCGGCCGCGCGGTAATATTTTGGTTGTATCACGGCGCAAGCATAATATTAATAAATATCGCGGCCTGGGCAGATATCCCGCGGAACGGGCAAACAATTCCATCCTTTCGGAAAATTCGCTGGGTTCACCGGTGCTCCCAGCAATTCCTCTGCGAGATCGTTACATCTTGTTTTAAGAACGTGCCTGCTCATGGTCTATCCGGGGGTATCGTAAATACTTCAGTCGAAACGGATAAATCACCGATCGTGGGAACAAGAACCAGACTGTTCTGATTCTTTCCGCGAACTTTTTTTCACCGTGCACCTGGCACACCGAATTCGTGTTTGTTTCGCTAAAGAACATCGCGACTCGTGTAAACGCGGCTCCTCGATTCGACGACGACGCCACTTACGGAACACTTCGTGTCGGATACGTTTTTGTCGCATCGAGGAAGATGCTGCGAACCTTTTTTCCTTCGCTTGGAACCTCTAAGCACTCACGCGAGAAACGCTCTCGATGACCGGTCCCGATTGCTTCGCAGAAATTAGCAGAGACCGTCTACATTGAGCGCCGGAGATTTCGCGTGAGAGCGAAACCGATCCACAGCTCAGTAAAAGCTAAATTCCTCGAACGAAAATTGATTTTTATTTGTTTCGCATTCTGCGATTTTTCTATGCTAGATTAACAACTGCTCAATCCTCAAAGACGAAAATCGATGGTCTATTGCTCGCCATTAGACTGTGGATTTATGACAATAACGAGTAGGTATACTTCCAAATAGAAAAAAAATTAAAATAATTTAAGTGTAATTGCAACTTGCTAATATTGTTCAAGAAAGTCGTTGAGATTTATACGAAATTTTAAAAAATTATGCAACAACACCGGCAGGTAATGCGTTGGTAGAGAAGTTATGTTGGAAGATAATGAAAACTTAACACGGACAGTTTGGTGCTTCGTAAGAATAGAATCTTCTTTCGGCCACAATTTATGAATGAAAATTTACCGCGGTGATTCTTTTGCTTCATTAAATTTTTTAGAGCCCTGGAAAGATCGATGTACCTAATATTTCTGGCGGCTTCCACTTTCTTTTGTGAAATAGCAGCTGCGGGAATGTCGACATTCGATAACTAGCAGTTTATCACGAAAAAATTAATAAGTGACTGCCGACGCGTAAAACCACCTTCTCGAAATTCAAGTTTTATAGTCCAAAATTAATTGCTAAGCCTATTTTCTGTCTCTCAGATATGGTAGATGCCAGCAATTTTTCTTTTTTTCCGTTTCGCAGATTCGCGATGTTAATGTAAAATGGATAATCGACTCTCGACTCGGATTATGTAAGATTCCTCGTTAGGGTAAAGCCGCCTTCGTTAAAATTCAAGTTGTATCAACGAAGGATTTTTTATCCCCTCAGGTTATCCAGATTTTAGCAGTTTTGTTTAATATTTGATTCAATTTCTTTTTTCTTCCTCGGATTATCGTTGTTTCCGCATGAAAGCAGCGCTTATTAGCTGTTCATCGTGGAAAATTAATAATTGATTGCCACTTCGATGCACATTAAATACCTCGTCAGATTGAAATCACCTCCCATCGAAGGTTCATTTTGTAAATGAAAATTTATTGTCTTGCGTCCATTAAATTGGCTTTGCCTCTTTCAAAATTTTTGTTCCGTTTAATGTATCAGACAACATGATTTTTTATTTTGCATTTCCGTGATTTTCGATAACCAGTGCGCACCGTAGAAAGTAATAACTGACTGCTGGCTTCGCATATAGCAGCACATAAAATTCCCCTTAGAGTTAGTATTTTCTGTATTTATAACATTTACAAACGCACACGCAGTAATAAAAATAAAATATTCTGATAATATTCAACCTATAGTATTTCTACTAAAAAAACACATACGCACTGTCGGCTGCATTAATAACGCGTCCAATTACTTTTAGTTTATCGACCGGCGGACCTCCATAGTGGCTCTGATTTGCAGTTTGCAATTCGTATGACGCGAAATTTTTCCTCCCTTTCGTAGATAATGTTTTACAAAATATTAGATAATGTTTCACAAAATTTTTCGTATGATATACGGGCATAATCTCGATAATCGTAAATTAATCATATTAGAATCAAAAGAAAACAAATTATGAGATGTACAAATTAATTTTTACACCTAAAAGAATCATTTCGCTGCGGGTCCACTTGGATTCAGCGTCCACCCAATACATTACTAAAATCATCCACCGTTCCTAAATGCAGTATAATGTCTAATTTACGATGTGAAAACCAGCAGAAAATAAAAATCTCGGCGTAAACACAATGCAATATACCCATCACAAAAGTTCCGGGGTTAATCCTGTGTGTTCGGCGGCGGTGGCTGCCGCGGATAAATCAAAATTTAATTGAAAAGCGACAAAATTAAATGAAGCACCGCTAGGTGATCCGATGCTCATAGAAGATAGCGGAGATATCCGAAAGCTAGCGCAGCGGCGGGACAGGCGCCCGGGACCGGTTAATACAGCGAATTTATTTACCGAAGGAGGATTTATCACCACGCTATCTATCCGGAATAGACTCGCGGTCGCGTTCAAAGTTTCGCCGCGCTTTCGGGCTCGCTCGAGCATCTAATTCATTATCGTCGGTCAGATACGTCCCCGTATTGTCGTCGTCCGGATCCGACTATCTCACAATACACCGGAATTTCATCTTCGGGAAGAACGAGGGAAAGTCGCACCCCAGACCTACAGTTTATCCCCTTTTCGCAGATGCCGGGATCGAACGAGCAGTTTAAAGGCGAATTTACACTTCCTCGCTTTCGATGTTGTACCCGGACGAATCATTCACAATCCGAAACAGCAAAACCAGAGTACAGTAAAGTCGCGCTCTAGCTCCGTTAGACCTCCACGATCTAAGTCCCTTCGCCTACCCCTTCCACCAAGGGACATACCCCGCAAAGGGCCAAAAAGCTCGAGCTGCCTTTTGCATACATTGCCATGCATTTTCACAAAAGACACAAAACTTTCAAATCTCAAATTTTCAAGTTTTTAAATTTTCAAGTTTTTAAATTTTCAAATTTCAAATCTTCAAGTTTTTAAATTTTCAAATTTTCAAATTTCAAATCTTCAAGTTTTTAAATTTTCAAATTTCAAATTTTCACATGTTCAATTTTTCAAATTTCAAATAATTACTTACATAATTAATTTCAATAATTGTAAACAGGAAAATATAAAATCCTAAAATGGTAGGTTTAGTGTTAAGTACTGAAAACTATGACATGGAAAAAAATTTTTGAAAAATCAGTAACGCTTGCCTCCAGGCAGCCGTACAATTTTTCCAAAAACGAAAGAGCACTGTTCTATTTCGCAGCCCACCCATGTCCGTTTGGTACGACCACCTTACCCCGATCCCTCTAAGTGTGCAGAGCCGGTGAAACGAGAGGGCGGGAGTGGCCGAGAAAAATATGGCTCGCGTGCCACGTTGCAACGATCTCGTTTTTCTAGCCGGGGGTCCGGGGCTTGTCGACCGTGTCGGATGTCGGTCACTGCAAATGAGATTCAGGGGGGCCTCCTGAACGTCCCGACCGAGACCCCCATGACCCCACCCCCGGAACGGATTTCTCGCGAGAAACGCTGTTCGTGGCGCGAATGCAAAGCCGATGGGAAACGGGGACAGAAATCGTGAAAAAAGGACGGCGAAACGTGAGGCCGGGCCGCGCCGCGCCGCGCCGCCCGAAACAGGCTCGTTTGAATGTTTAGACTGCTACCACGGAAACCCTTTTTTCCTTTCAAGTGGAATTTCGAGTCGATCGACCGCCAAAAAGGCACGCTGCTCCCAGCGTGGGTTTACGTTCACCCAGAGGTCGCGTCCGAGTAGTTTCCGATTTTTTTAACGGATTTCCAACCCCCCTGCGGGAAAATAAACAGGGGTCGTTGAACGGCATGGGGTGATAAGCGATTTTTCACTAAATGAATTGAATACTCTCCGGAATCAACCAGGATTTGTTCTTTCACTGTTGAAAATTTCTTACATATTGTATATACAGGGTGAATTCGATAAAGCAGGACGCCTAAATATCTCCGTTACTTTTCGTTGTACAAAAAAACTTCGTCGGACAAAGTTACACTGTTTGAAGGGCCACATATAACGGTGTAAGGGAAAAAAAATTTCAAGGTCATTTTTATGAGATTTCAAAGTTATCGATGTTTTTTTAAATGGAATGATATATTTTCGTTAACGTAATGTTGTAGCTGACAAAATAACGAATTCATGCATGTAACACAATATGACCTTCAAATGACCTTCAACCCAGAAAAATGGTACAAGTAAAATTCAACGTGTCCTGCTTTATCGAATTCACCCTGTATATACAAAATAATTTTAAATATTAACTATTATTTACTTTTAAATATATAACTATTATTTTGGCAGAAAATTTTTATCAAATCAACATTTAATTTAAAAAAATTTTCTAATTTATTTATATCGATACTGACAGGGACTAACCAACTCGTTCTTAGCCCAGTGCTCACCTTCGGTGCACGGTTCTCTCATTCGTCTCCGGAGCACTACGCGCCGGATGACAAAACGACGAACCGCTCACTACCGTCAACGTTGCTATTCATCGAACAGCGTGGCTCAGCGTGGAACAATCGCTTCTATGTCCACGGGCTCTGCTACCGATATTTACCCCTCGGTCGCGATTGCACACCCTCGCGAGCCACGATGCAACGCGAACGCGCGAGCGTAGGGCCGAGCTGATCGCCACGGAGTCCGTGGCCCGTAACAATCCTATCGTCCGTCGTTCTACCGAAAAATCCTCCCTTCCTCTCCGCCTTTCGCTGTCGGCGTAAATATTTCAACCAGCACTGCTCCGCTCCCACCACGCTCCGCTCCGTACCACTCGCGCGATGCGGTACCGCTCGCGGGAACGGGATCATTGCTGATTTTACGGAGTCCATCTATCCTCTTTACGCCGGCGAGATAAACGTTTCCCGGAGAGCTTTAAACCGAGATAAGGAAATGCACGCGATATCTTCGAAAACTCGTAAAGTCTCGCGGATTTCCATAATGCAATACTGCCGAGATGTATACGTATATATTATGTATACCAACTCGCTTTATATAGGTGCGGAGTGTAGGTGTGGATGAAGACTTGCGGGGCTGTGTATATATACATATATACTGTACGTATATATGTATATAAGCTCGGGGAAAAGATAACAAAGTTTCTGGGGGCTGATTAAGGACGCCAACTGTCGCCACGCCGCTCGCGCCGCGCACCTGTCCGTCTACAGGGTGATCTGAAGAGTTCCAGTAATTATAGTTGACGTGTTCATTGCCATGGTAGTCGGGAATTAACGGGGTTGTTTAGTTGGTTGCTGGTCCGAGTTGATGGGAACTCGACTTCAACTTTATTTCGACACCGGACCGAGTTTTAAGTAGATTCGAAATTTTTCATGAAAATTGTCCGATTTAAACGTAAGGAAAAACAACTAAATAATAATGTGTTTCATTTTTAACGGTTTAATCTTTGTTGCTCAGACACCGACAACTGCGGATTTTTGTATAAAATTAAGAAACAAAAAAGCAGATTCGAAATTGTTGAAATTATTGAAAGACGTTTGTATTACCAACATTTTCTAGCATTTAAGTGTATCTTTGTTGTTCGGTGAAGCTCGAACAATTGTTAAAATTATTGAAATTATTGAAAGAGGAACAAGATTTCTATCTAGCTGCTGCCTCTTGCAATCAATGCAGAATTTCTTTTGTACAAGTATTCGAAGTCCAGTGATTATATTACTAATTAATTTTCAGTGCTCCGCCGGCTTTGTTGCTTGGAAGTTCGCCTGGAAAAGTGAGCGAACGTTCGGAAGATAATAATAAACTTTCCTGCTTGATACTATGTCATTTTTTAGCTCGCCGAGCGTTCCTTAACGTCGTATACTAACTTTGATTGATGAATTGTATTATACCCTTGTTATTTGTTTAGAAAGAAGTACGAAAACTTCGCGAATTCGCATACTTTTATGTCATTACTGGAGGGAAGACTTCAAAGCGACAGAAATGGCTGCAAAGATTCATGAAATTCAAGGCAAAACTGTCGTTTGAAGTCGTGCAAACATGATGCGAAAGCTTGCGAATTTTCTGGTTTTCCTGAATAATATGGCATCGCTGCAATACTTCTTCCTGAACAAATAGCGCAAGTTCACGATTAATTGATCGATATTAATATACGATATTAAAGAGCGCTTCAAGAGTGACGATTCGATTTGAACAGCATTAATAACGTGAAAAATTAATACGAAAATAACAAAAGCACAATACACGCTTCATTATACCGTACCGTAAGATGGAAAGGATATATTCGCCAATAATTGATAAAAATTATCGATTAACTTTTGTATGGAATAAAATGAATGCCTCGTGTGCAACACAAAATTCGCATGGCAGCAAACATGTCAAGCCTTTAACTGCTGCGCGCTCTGGACTCAAAACCGTGAGCTTTTTGCGATGCGATATTCGCATGACTGATTACGGTGAAACTGATACCGAATTCGCACTGTTAAAAACAAGACAATATCCAAGCCATTTTTGATGTCCAGTTATACTAAATTAATCTCGCACGGCCAATAAAACAGAAAACGTATTAAAATCCGTGAAAATGTTAACTGACGCATTATTCCTTGAACAGCAACGGACAATAAAACTACGCCGCTCTTTTAAAAATTAAATTTTCTATTATAAATGCGACGCGCTCGGGACAGCTCCTCTAAATTATTCAAGCGAGGTCTATTAATAACTGATCAAGTTTCATAATTCGATGCGACAGTATTATAATAATTGAATTGCGGATGCTGCGCATTTGTGACAAAATCGGAGACGCGAAAAGTTAAACTCTGAAAATTGTTTTTGATTAAGAGCGTTGAAACGAGGAGACATAAAGAAATGCGGAATGATTAAAATTATTGTTCTTATTGAAATCACACGGAGAAATAGTGCAGAGAAGTGGACGCGTTAGACTTATTTTCCGATTAAAATTTAGTAAACGAGGGAATATGATTCAGAGGTTAAAAGATACAAGGAAACGCGAAATGGTTAAAATTAAGGTTAGAATTATTTTCCGATTAAAATATAGTAAACGAGGGAACATGATTCGGAGCATTATACGAAAAGACTTGTAAAGAACTGCGAAGGGGTCGAAATTTTTTTTCTTATTAAAATCATATGGAGAGATGGGAAAGGGTTAGAAGTACCTTCCGATTAAAATTTAATAAACCTGGGAATTCAGAGCATTAAACGAAAAGACATAAAGAAACGCAAAATGATCAGAATTATTTCCTGATTAAAGTAAATGAGGAAATACGTTCGTATTGCTTTAGGAAATTTGGATCTTGCATATAGATCCTTTCTAAACAGTCTTGTAATAACATAGGCGTTTACTGCTCACGGGAGAGTTATCTCGATGCCCCATAGCATCGTGTCAGACTCGCGGAGTAGATTACAAACAGAATTTGATAAATACGAATGTCATTCAATCCGTCCGAGTTCAACTAACATGTTACTTCACCAGTGTCAATATTTAATCCTCGTACTAAATATACATTCGCAACAAACATGGGGTCCCTCTTACTCGCAGAAAATTATTAACGATTCAACGCTGGTTCTGTCGAAAGTGTCAAATTGAATTTTTGTTTTACAATTATATTCCAAAGATATTTCCACGGTAAACTGAATTATTCGAGCAAGTATTATAATGAAATTCATTGAATTTCGTTATTATTATAAAGGAATGTGTCAATTGCGTTTGATGCTCGACAGTTCCAGTCTTAAATTAGCTCCAATTACTTTTATTATTAAATAAAAAGAATTGTCGCGTTAACGCTAAAAACATTTTTCACGGCCTCCTCTGGTACTTACTGGCATGTAACAGCTATAATAAAGATCAATTACGACCTATATTGCATTACGTATTTTTCATGACCCATAAAACGCACGGCCACAATTAAACGATTTAATTATTCATCGACGGAATTGCAGCTCGGAATGCTCGCGTCAAACACTGACATTTTTTGGCTTCGAAATGAAACATGTTTGTTTGAAATCTGTTGGGATAAGGACAAAGTGGCGGAAATGAAAACATTTTCCGCGCAAAACAAATGTGTCAGCTTCGAACATTTGACGCAATATGACGGTACGACAAGAAAAATTATTAATGGCCTGTACGAACGACGTGATAAAGCATTTTTAAGCGCAAACTTTCATCCAATGATAACAAAAAAAAACAACTAATATAACGAGACATACACGCACGAGCAGCGCGACTAACAATGGGAAGCACGCGACGCGTTGACTTTTTCCTTTCGGTTGAATGATTAATTAAATGTGCGGTGTCTTGTTAATAATTTTCAACGTAATCCCACGTCGACAAAGGTAACTCCGCTGAAAGTGTAATTGGCAATGTGTGCATTCTCTTCCGTCACCGTTTGCATACTGCATCGTAAAAAGGAATGCATTTCTTTTGTTAATAAACTCTCGCTTTCGTCTTTGAGACATTAGACGGACAGTACGCTTTTTTTTTTAATAGTTATATATTATTAATAATCCTATAAATACATAAATCCCGAATTTTAATGGTGGGCAGTACGATTGTCTTTATATTAAACATTTTTTTACGTAGCTCTTAATGCTCTGAATAAATTGTGGATTTTATCGACGTTTGTATTGTAATATATCAGGATTAAAATTTTACGATGAGGCTAATTGAATAAATTTAAATAAATAAAATCCATAAATTTTGAACGCTAATGGTAGGCAGCATGATCGTCCTCATATTTGATATTTTTCGCTCTCAATGTTCTCAATAAATTGTGGATTTATCGATATTTGCATTTTCATTCATACTTAAATTTTGGGCAATTAGATCGATAAACGTGACCGAGTCGGACAAAATTTCGACACGCACGATATAACTACCTAATTTCGCGTCGAATCCTTTTTCGAGACGATCGGCTCCGTGTCTCGAATAAATCGCGGGCGTACGGTTCATAAATATTTGTATGCCGATAAATCAAGGTTTAAATCTGACAAAGTTATTCTCTGGCGTCTGGGTAAACAGCTTTAACAGGGACTTAGAAACGATTCCGTTTCTCGCATAACTGCTCGGCTTTCGGTCGTCTGACAGTTTAACTGCTAGAACCCTAGAAATTCTGTTTCGTCGCACGCCTCTCGTTCCCCCCATTCCTGTAGGATCATTCGATTTCCGCGATTTTACGGCACGCTTTTAGCAAACATTACCGTTAAACAATGTCTCGTCGAGCGACATTCACGATCAATTATCGAATAATATAGTTCCATAATCAATTAACTATTTTTCCGTTCGCCGCTTCACGGTTAAACAAATCGCGTCCGGGGTTTTAGTGTTAATTAAAACGTTCCTGGCCGTCGTCGGTCGATCGATAATTAACCCAATTAATTAAATATTAACAGGATATCCGTATCCCTCGAAACACCTTCTGCAGAGAATTTCTCGCGTCTCGATAAATGATTCAGTGGAACCGTTCTGTCTTTGTCGGCCGTTCCAGAATTTCCTACTTCTTTCGAGACAGTTTTTACCCGGGAATTTCTCGCCTCCCGATAAATGATTAAGTAAAAAATGACCGCTTTCGTTGTCGGGCGTATCACGATTTTCGGACTCCGTTCGGACAGCTTACGCACTAGGTGTACCGCAAGTTTTCATTTAAACTTCGCTGGTGTTTGCCTCGGTCGGAAATTAAATGCAGTCGATGCGCGACAAAATCTTCGTGTGCTATCGAAAAGCTGAAAATGTGAATCGAGAAGACTACGATTACGGTCTCGGACTTGTATGCTGCTAGATTCATCGAATCCTGTTTATTTTTCCCTGAAAATGTTCTACTTCGTTGAAAAATGTGATTCCTGATGTTATTTGAAGTAACTTCTTCCTTTGAGAAAATGTTCTCCGCAGCTTCGTTAAGAAGATAATAGCGAATAACGCAGACCAATCGGAGCGCGGCTACTGTGGGCGGATTTCGGCTCAGCCAACGCCAGCGTCCCACTCAGCCGAAGCCGCGTTCTGATTGGTTCGTGTTTTTTCGGTTAATAATTATGGTAATAAAAGTTACTTGAAATGACCTCAGGAATCACATTTTTCGATAAAGTACATTTTTGGGACACCTTGTATATCAGTTGATTTATAATTTGTGAACTTAAAAATGTAAGTAGCTTAAAGTCCGAAACATTGTAGACGATTGATTTTAGAATATATAGTCTATAATTATTTGTGGCGTTTGCAAATGTAAATGTACAAAGAAAAACCTTAACGAATAATGGCGACAATGTAATTTTCTCCTAATTTGGTCATTAGGAAGTGATCTCTGTAAATGGAAACTTGCAGAAAAATAAATAAAAAGATATAAATTATTCGCGCGCTTGGAAACCAGAAGATCGGTCAACGCTAAATGCAATGTGACGTCAATATCGGACTCGTATCGATAATGTCAGCCGACACTTCGAAGCGCAAACACACGCGACCGATCAAAAGTATCTGGCCATTTGCATGTTTACCGATACCATCGAAACATCTCGGATTCTTATATCCAGACTCTCTTCACCGGTTTGTACTTTTACAAATATTATGCTACCGAAAGCATGCGCGGAGTATTAACGGAAGACCCCGACGATCATGATAGAGAAGCTAGTATGGAAATATTCAGTTTGCGACGAGATTATCTCTCGCTGTGTTCTTTCTGCTCGTCTCGCAGCACGTTGCGTGACGGCGCGGCGGGTGGATCTGCGATCCCGTTTGAATATTTATATTGAATTGAACATTTCACGGCTTGAAATTGATAAATACATTATTAGAACGACGCGGCCGAGAATCGCGGGACAAATTGGAAAAGTTAGAGCCCGGCCCGGTGAAATCTGACAAAATGATTGGGGATATGTTTGGAGTCTGAAAAACATCGGGGGATGATTAAAAGCAAGTCGGGAGAGGAACGTCGGATAACAAGGCACCGCGAATTTAACTGCTGTGTAATAAGACACCGTTCGTCTGAAGTTTACTTCATTAAAAAGTTGTTGCGTCGTTGCCGAATTAATTTGCTATTCGCCCAAGCGCGCCAGGTGTTGATACAATTACTACTCGTTTCGAGTTTTCGTGGTTTTTCTAATAATCGAACGGCAGAACTCGGGTCAAGAATGACCCAGATTGTCAAGAGTTTGCTGCGACTTCTTAATTTCCGGCTGTCACTGCTGGACCATTGTTTGCGGGCTCTAAAAGGAGATCGATGCGACTCTGGGAAACGTTGAACCTGTATATGTATATATAAAAAAATTTTTTAATTAACTATTTTCTTAATTAAACTAGGTATAGTCGCCTGTAAAATATAGCATTCATTAAGGCTGGTCGGATTTAATATCAGATCTTTACGTTCGTGAATTCCGTTACGTCGTGAAATTGCTGATTTGCATGTAAAATAAAATCTGTCCACGTCTTTTGCAAGAAACGCGAGCTAAATAGAAATTCTCTGCTTTAATCATTTTAATAAACTGAAAATAATAGATTCTTTTAATATCTCTTCAGTCTAGCGATGTTATAACATATTTGCGACCGTAGCGGCACAACTCAAATATAACATCATTTCCGAATCATCACCGCGAGAATGTTACGGAAACAGTCCTAGAGCAATTATGAAAATCTTATTCATTTATCTTCATAATTTCGTCGGTCGTGAACAGTTATGTAGCTCTTCCTGATTCCGTGTGTCTCTGTGATGTATTCCACGTATAAATGTGCCCCATTACGAGCTGTGTTCTGGCTATCATTGTGCACAAGTGCACGCTCTATAACCCGGTTCTTGCTCGTAAACTTCATCGATAGAATAATCTCCAATTATGCTCGAAAACGGTGTTTCGCTTTTCCTGGCGGACACGTTTTCCTTCAATCTTTTCGCATCCTTTAAATTCCAATTGAATTTCATTTACTCGAACACGATAAAAATTTATTACCACGAGTGGTCAAACGAATCCTTTAATATTTTTCATTTTACGATTATAAAAGATATGAAGTTGCTTACATGGAATTTGATCGAATAAATTTCTTTGTCCAGGCACATACTGTGTCAAAAAAATCCATAAAAATAACATTTCTTATCGCGTAGTAGGTTTAGTGTTAAAACGTCAAATGACTGACGCAGAACAGAGCGATCGGCATACGATCGCCACAACAATAGCATGAATTTGGGCACCGTTCCCTGCGAAGTCGCTACCCTTGGCGTCTTCCAAAATGAGCAAACTGTTCTTTGCAGGACATCCGAGCCTAATTTTGCTTCTGCAGCAAAGTGGCAAGGATCGGCCACCCGTTATACCTGGCGCACATGCTCATCTCGCAGTTTCCCTGTGCGAGTGGCTGCAGCAGCAGCAACCAGAGAGCGAGAGAGAGAGAGAGAGAGAGAGAGAGAGAGAGAGAGAAATAGAATGTGTGTGTGTGTATGAGAGAGAGACAGAGTTCGGCTATCGGCGAATCGGTAACGTTTATAGCGTATTTACGTTTCCCCCATGGCTGAAGGGCGATAGGGGCTGGGACGGGAGTGATACCGGCAGCACTGATACCATACTCCCATCTAATGTAACAAGCTTTCAAACGGGGCGCAGGTATAGTGCGCTCAGGTACAGTATACTCGCGTAGTTTCGCCTGTCCGCGAATAAGATAGACTCTCTTCCCGGTGCTTTTCCGGGCGGAGCTTTTCCCCTCGGACGGGAATACACAGGAAGAGAGAGAAAGAGAGATCGAGAGATCGAGAGAGAGAGAGGGCCAGTGGATGAAAGTGTCTGCCACGTAGCGGTGATCGATCACGTTGTTTCGCCTAATCGAACGTTCACGGTCCCTCGGTCGACGGACTTTGAAAGCACGGATCCTAGCCCCTCATCGCCGCGTGCCCGGTCGAATAGACGCGTCTATCTTTTTCTCGCGAAGAAGCTGCATGCGGTCGGATTTCGCGAAACATTGGTACGCTGCTGGCGGACTAGCATTTCGCAACGACGTAGCCTCGCGGAACGTTGAATAACCGATTCCTCGGCGGATCAACGCTCCAGCCATCCGACCGTGCCTACGAGCTATGACGACTCTCATCTGAAAAGCTGGCACCGGACCAACCGGGCCATTCAACGATCCACGATCGCTAACTTTGGACAAGCGACCGTTCCCTCCTCCCCTTCTTCCCCCCTCTGTCTCCCACTCTCTCTCTCTGTTGCTCATCGTTAAACAGAAACATCGCCACGGAAGTTCGATCGACGGAACTCCGGCAAAATTTCCGCGCGAACGGCACCCGTCGGACTACGTTATTCTGACGTGGTCCGAGATGGTCATTCCGTCGCTTGCTTCTTTCAACGCGGGGACCCTGTACTCTGGCGACTTGACCATGGTCAGCGGGACGATTCTGACGAGTTCATCGCAGTCGTGGCTTAACACTAAGCCCACCACTGTCGGTCAAATGACCGATTTTATATTGTTCGTTTTACAATTATTGAAATTATTGTTTAATTGCGAAGAATGCCTTGTCATTCTTATAAGCTAAAATATTTTAATCGTATCTAGTGCTCGGTAGGTTTAACGTGAAATTCTTAAGCGCCAATTCCTATAATCCTCGTACAGTTTCTTATTGGACTCAACAGGAACTAATGGCTCGAACTGGTTACCAGAAAATTGAACCGGTGTGATTTCATACATAACTTTGAACCTATTTCTTCGAGAATGACGTTAAGCTATTTAACAGACGCAATAAGGGTAGCTGATGATTTGAACTGGCTACTAGGAAATTAGAATTGTGGTGGAGTGATTGTAACTCCGAGTCAAGACGGACCCAAGGACCGCCTTCCCAGACGTTACGAGGCTGCTTGTTCCGACCATTAATACATGCCGTTGACTGTGACATTATTCTATGCAGGTTTGAAAATTGGCGTTGATTATGATTTCCGATAAAAGCAAATGGTACTAGAACACGGAGGATGCAGAAGGGTTATGGTGTAATTACTGTGATCAATATTGCGTTTCCAATTTTGGTTTCATTAGTTAAATTACGTCGACTTTATGGACATATTCGAGGAAAGCAAATGTTATTAGGATTCGAAGGGATCCAGAAGGGTTAATGGCGTAATCACTGTGATGATCAATTTTGCCTTTCCACTTTTGGTTCCATTAGCGGAATTATATTGACTTTGAGGGATTTTTGGTCTCGGTTGTATTTGGCAGTCAACGTGCTAAAATTATTGACACACATTTTAGCAACAGTTCGTCGACACCGGTTTTGATTGACAATAGTTTTTATAGTTTTTAGACTAGTCTCAAGTAGAAATCTAATCTAGACCGTCATCGGTTAAAATGTGGGACTGTTGAAGTTGTCAATCGAATGCGATACGTTTCAATGATTCTAGTTTAACACTAGGTTTACGGGACCCGTTGAAATGGCGGGTTTTAATAGTTTTAATTTACGAATATCAGGAATCATTAAACCAATTTATTTCTTTAGATATTATAAGAAGTATGGCTAAGAATTTGGATGAACTCATTCTTCTTATTTCTATAATATAATATAAAATACTCACTTCTAGTGCTTCGTAAACCTAATGTTAATTCTGCCTTTTTACCATATGCGAGACAGCGTGAGCCACCCGTTACTACCAAACGATCACGCTTAGACTGCGACTTCTATGCACTTATGACAAACACGAATAAGCAATGCACAGAACAGTCATAATGATTTTCAACCATGAACACATTTATTTGTTTCTTACGTACGGAAATAATTACTCTTTCCAGGAGCCAAAAATTTCAAATCTTGTAAGTACCATAATTACCAGCAATCTATTCATGTTCCCTCGGAAGGGACATTCGAGTTGCTGACTAGATTTACGACATCCCCCTCAGAGGCGACAGCCGAGTGCAACGGATTAAAATTATTAATACATTCGCGCCGTATGACTCATACTTAATCTTTGAGTTTTCTTCAAACTTGAGCGAATAAAATCCACCTTAGGGTGAATAAATGAATAAAGCACTGTAATTGTTTCGATATCTTTCCAGAATATCGTAACATCGCACGAATGAATATGTGTATAATACAACTGTTTGTTTTCCAATAAACGAGTCCAAAATCTGTGCAAACGTGTTAAAATAAGGAATAAATCTGTGCATCAACCCTACTTCTCGAACCCTAATCACGATATTGGCCTGTGATTCAGCACGCACACACAGCATCTCCAAAAGTAGCAAACAACAGTCACCGAAAGCAGCTCGGACACCGTCAACAAACAACCGTCGGCAGCTTCGCGCTATCCATCCCCATCCCGAGTCTCATGGACCCAGTTCTAGGACCCTATTTTCATTCGAATCCTCTATCAAACCTGCAGTAAGCGGATAGACCGGGTAAAATCTATACAGTGTCCGGTACTCATCGCTCGCACGCACGCGGAAAAACACCGGCGTTCTTACCGAGCGTCGGGCCTGTGCTCCATCGCGTCGCGGCAGTATGAGAGAGCGAGAGAGAGAGAGAGAGAGCGAGCGAGAGAGAGAGAGCGAGCGAGAGAGAGAGAGAGAGAAAGAAAGAGAGCTCGTCATCGGAATACGTGTACAGCCGGGAGCGTTTTTCCGCGGGACGAAAACGAAGGAAAAATAGCGGAGAGATTCAAACTCGAGATTCCGGTCCGTGGACCGTGACCGGTGTCGCGTATCCCGGGTTGGCGGGTCGCTCGGTGTGCGGGTCGTCGAGAGAGTGCCCGAGGACCCGTGTAATGGCTCGCGTACGCGAACCCGAGAGCACGCGGCTGAAATTTAAACCGTCACTACCACCGAAAACCGTTGTTGTACCACTGGCAACACAACCACCACCACGAACAACCACCACTACCACCACCACCACGAACCACTGGGCACCCACGGCGATAGCACAAGCACCGACCGACAGCAAGGCAGCACACAACTGCGTCGAGGACCGCGGCCGGTGCGGCGTATCGTTACCCACCCTTCACGGTGCGACGAGGAGAAACGGAGAGACCACCCCGACTATGACAGAAGTGTACCGAGCGGATAAAGAGTCGCGTCGCAAGGGGGTGAGAGAGGCACAGCGTTCGACAGAACGAGACAGAGGATACCAGAGGATGGGGGATGATAGAGCAAGAGAGCCCAGACACCGGCGTCGACGTCCGGATCGCCGTCGAATACGGTCTCCGTGCTCTCCGGATTTTGTTTGGCTCGCTGCGAGGCCGGTGCCTCCTCTGTTTCTAGCCGAGCCCCGGCTAGCCGTATCTCGATGATTTTACCGTGGTCGCCACCAGAGTAGTCCCTCTGTACACCGGCGGGGTACGACGAGCACACACACGCGCACCAACCGGCAGCCTCGCAGGCTTCGTTTTCACTCGCAGCGTAGTGCCACGCACCACCGACCGAAGGGAGGCAACGAGCGTGCGTCCGACCAGAGGAGGGAGAGGAGAGAGACGATCGGGTGACAGGGATAGAGCGAGAAAGAGTCGGGTCCAGAGAGGGGAGCAGCGTGCTTCGACCGGGCGTTCCTCGGTCCTCCTCTGCCGCACGACGACTGAATCTTCGGGGTGGACTGGGGAGGCTGCGCGCAGGGTCGGCTCTCTCCCCCTCTCCTCTGCCGTGCTCTCTCTCCTTCTCCGCCGATACTACTTCTTGCTCTCTGCCGCTCTGTCTGCCTACTTGACGGACCCTCCTACTCCCGGCACTGTTCTTCTCTAGCGATGGGCACACACGGCCCTCCCAGCGACGGTTTTTGGACAATTCGGTGCAAACGGCCTCGAGACGGCTAAGACACCACTCGCGACGGTCATGCGAAATCTCTCTTATCGTACGCCGGAATTCGATGCCGGGAGGACTCAACCGCCGAGAACACCGTGATCGACGGGTTCACCCTCTATTCCCGTCGGCTGACACCGGGAGACAAGTTCAACCCTTATTCGTTTAACTCCGCTGCTGTTCACCCTATCGCAGGTTCGCTTCTTTCTTTCAGCCTGCCGATGGAGGGTTGTAGTTTTTGATCTTGCGCTTGGTCTTTCGAACTCGGCTTTGGGTAGGTAGAAAGTGTTACTAACCATCATGGGTGAACGCGTTCGATATGCTTATTAACGCGGTTGCTATCACCGCTTGATCAAACGTTTTGTTAAACGTAATGTATCTCTTCCGTGAAATGGTATTACAGAGGTGGTACGGATTATGATTATTCTGTTAATAATTTTTCAAATTAGGATGTACGCTATCATCCTGACCACTCTGAAATAGATACTTCATCGTTTATGGTAAACGGATACAAATTGAAATGGACCACGATGGTTATTACAACAATGTCAGGATCAAATGAACTGGTATACACCGAGCAAAGAGTTAATAACTGAAATTGAAACGGTCACGGGATTTTATACATTTATCATAAATGTAGCGATTTAAAACAGCAGGAAGGTTAAAAGAATTTTGAGAATATCGATACATACATTATTTTCGATCGAAAATGTTTGAACAAAGAAAGAGATTCCCAAGTAGATCCTGTTCCCTGTAACAGATGCAGAAAATTTTTATTTTACAATGAGACATTTTACGATGAGATATTTTAATATCTGCGGATTTTTATGCAATATAAAAATTCTCTACAGTAATTGCAAGGTACCGTAACTGTGTATACATGTTTGCAAATAAATGTTTTCGAATCCTTTGAATTTTTTCTGCGTTTTATTAAATCAGAATGGGACAATCATTTCTGCGAAGTGCAGACCTTAATTTAGTGCAGGTTGTTCGGCAGTGAAACGGTTAACAAAACCAGTCCGAATAAATGGTTTTAGCATTTCCTTAATTGACGCAGCGATGCTGTATCAGGCGTTAAAGCGGCGTCGTTCCGATACTGCTATTTTATTTTGTCCGCCGCGCAGGTAGAGTTCCCGCGATAGTGATTCCTGTGATGGGGATTTTTTACAGCAAGTAATTTGGAAACGTTGATCCTCGAATTAACCCTCGGAGTACCGGAGCCGGAACGCAGCTGAGCACTCTATACGACCGATGCTTATCTAAAAGTAACGAGCGCTCCGCAGCCCTTTCAGAAACTTTCTATTTGGTTTTCAACTGTTGACCGATTGCGCAATGCACGCGATGATCGAGCTTTTAATTCGCTAGGTTGATTTCTAATTCTTGCGCCCGCCGCGCTTGAAAGCGACTACATGCGAAATTCAAACCTATTCCGACCGGCAAATAGCCCTGGCCTTTAAACTGCGGTTGTTTCTAAACATCCACGCTCGTGGTACGGTATTATGTTTTAACAATAGAACCGTCGTGTCGAACGATCGAAGCTACTCTAATTTCTTTAAAAAATTTAACGTATCCTTTTTTCACTTGTCCGGAGACGGAGTTATTAAAAAAGAAACCAGACGAGGCTGGATTCTCTGTGGTTCCGTCGATTCGAGCATTCTTTTATATCAGCGATTCGAATTTATTAAAATGCTTCCAGATAACTTATTGTATTGTATACGGCTGAATGAATTCGCGTGGATACCGTTCTTTTTATCGTTTTTAGATTTTTATTCAAACGAATTTTTCACATAATTCAAACAGTCGGGACGGATGGGGATAACCGTAGAGCGGGTCAAAGGAGAATAATATCCATATTAGAATGAAATGTGCTGGTAACCTTGAAGTGATCGAATTAAACTTTACGTCGCTCGAACGGCATGGTTATTAACCGTCGGTATTGCGATAAATTACAGCACAATTATTCGTGATTGGTGTGCGAATTTATATACTGTGTATATTAAATACGAACCCGAGAAATGCAATTTCTCGCTGCTCGTTTTAATTGAACATTATTCGAAGTTTAACATTAAAATTGGACGTAGAGAAAAATTAACACCGGAACGTTTTATTTCGTACGAAAATTTACAAAGAACCCTCGAAATAACTAAGCTTCAATTAATGTTCACCACAAAGTTTATTAACGCATTCAAAAGCCGCGTATTCATTCGGAGTTATCAATTTTAGACATTCTACAGGATCAGAAAATTATGAGGTTATCATAGGCGAAGTGTTCCAAAATTTTGTAACTCTCGGGCAGTTATCTTTATCATTTTTAATGGCCCGAGTATTATCGATTTTTTTCTTCCCGATGAGTAGAAGCTGTTGATGCAAAAACAAACTTTAACAACCATTTTTTTTTATATAAACAAATTCGCGGCACGTTTCTTTTACAAATGTCCATCGATCCAGAGGTGTAGATTCACCCCTAACATGGATAACCATTACTTTTTATACACCCTGTACCAACTCATTTTTCACCTAAATGCATAAAATCGACAGTCTAGGAATAACTAAGTTGATTAATAACTGTATTCAGAGTCGCGAAATCATTGTACATATATCGTGACAGCTGACTCGAAGATACGAACAACCTAATATTTTAGCCAGCCACAACGATTGTCATGCGATTATCGCACAGCAAAACGCTTACGGCTTTGAGTTGCACAAAGGGTAGAGGGTTGTTCAGTTTTTGTTCGGTCTCCGGTGTCGGTGGAAATCGGAATCCGTTGAGGCCATCGCTAGCTCTGCTCTCTTCCTTCGACTCGACACCTCGCCATCCTCAAACATTCTCGCCCTTCCCCTTCATATCCCTATGTATCTCGTTTCCCTGCTTCGTTTTCACCCTGCCTCTTCCACCCCCAACCCCCCGATTCGCCGTCGTTACCGTCTCGGTCCGCCCGTTTTTCCCCTATTTTTCTTGTTTCGCCGGCTCTCCTCTCGCCCGACTTCTTCATCCCCTTTTCTTCTCGTTTCCGAATCCTTCCTCTGTTCCTCGCCTCTCATCCTTTCCACGATTCTGCTGGTCCATCGAGGGACGGCGGTGGATGTGTAGCATGGTGGTTTGGCGATGCTGGAGATGGTGGTGGTGGTGGTGGTGGTGGTGGTGTTGGTGATGGTGTGGCGGTGGTGGTGGTGCTGGCAAGCCGAGCCACGGGCCAGAACCGGGAACTTTTAGGATTTCTCTTTGTAGAAAGACGCGTTTATCTCGGGTTCAAAGGCAGCTGGAATTTTTAGCCGCGTTACGGCGAATACCGACCAGCTGCTTTTTTATGAGAGACTCGTCCATGAATTTCTACTGTTGCAAAATTTATGTCGTCCACCCTCCAAGCAAAGAGAGAGAGAGTGAGAGAGGAGGTACGAGGGTTGCCGAAGGGTATCGAAGGGCACGAGTGATTAATCGTCGAACACGTCGTCGCGGATAAGATAAAAGCGTAGAAATTTTTCGTCGAAGATTAGCGAAAGAGAATATGCACAATCCCACACGTTTAGCCACCGCATCGCCGCGTCGCGT
This sequence comes from Lasioglossum leucozonium, assembly GCA_028454225.1. Classification (NCBI taxonomy): domain Eukaryota; kingdom Metazoa; phylum Arthropoda; class Insecta; order Hymenoptera; family Halictidae; genus Lasioglossum; species Lasioglossum leucozonium. The sequence continues at coordinate 9,181,550 of CM052215.1, forward strand.
CACTACCGCCGTCGCCGCCGCCGCCGCCGGGGCCCGCGACCGGAAACAATCAGAGTCGCGTTTCCTTTTCGTTCACGGGGTTAATCGCGCTTTTCCACGGGCATTTAGCGACAACGGACGCGACCCCAATAGCAAGTTGCCCGGTGAAAAGGAGACGAGCCGGGGACGTACTTGTTGAAACTTGTTCGACGATCTCCCTTTTCTACTCGCGAGACGCAGAGAGGTAGAAAGAAAGGGAGAGAGAGAAAGAGAGAGAGAGAGTTGCTGTTCGTTCAGGGGGACGGGTAAACCGCGGAAAAGTAAACCAGTGAAAATATCGGCTCTCCCTTGCGGCCGTTTCAGCCGCGGGAGATGATAATTCGACGATTCCCAGGCTAAGTAGACGGTCGCGGCTCTCGCGACTCTCCGTTTCTCTATCCCTTTCGCTCTTCTCCATTCTCTTTCTCGGTTTCTCTTTCTCTCACACCCGGACAGCTTTACGAGTGTACAAAGTAACGCGCTCGAGGAGAATTTTTGTAAGACGCTCGCCTCAAACCGGGAAGACGGCCCTGCGCGCCTCTCAAGAGGGCCGTTTCCGGTTCTCTTTCTCCTCTTTTCTATCTCCGTTTCTCTTTCTGTCTCTGGAGTGCTTATCTTCCGCGGATCGCGCACGTACGGCAATTCCGGGCAAATTGTTTGTAGGGAACCGTCTGCGGATTCAAACGAGCCTATTAGCGCTAGCGAAAGGGGCTTATCCGTACCCGGGCACCGGGCTGCGCCGCGCCGTGCCGGTATACCCGGCAAGATCAAAGCAATTCGAATTTCAAATCGTTTTATTGCGCACAGAGCTTTCTTTGCCGCGAGTGTCACTCGGTCCTCCCGCTAATCGTTACGCTCTTCCTCTTCCGCTACCCTCTGTTACAGCCCTGATCCTGCACGCGCGGACTTTACGCTGCCGAGACCCACCGCCAGGGTCAATGCACCCCTCCGTTGCCTGTCTTTCATCAGACCGTGTTTTGTATTTTTTCTTTTTGGTTTTTTAATATGCATGCGTTTAATTGAAACGATCTTCAGCGTCGAAACGCTCCGCGAATCCGACAGCGGCGCGCCTCTTCAACCCCCTTCATCCCCTTCTCGATCCGATCATTCGCGACTTAAGGGCTCGGAATAACGTTCAACGATCCAATGAATTTCACAGCGATCGTGATTATTTTTTTTTTTATTGCGATTTTTACCGAGATACACGCACTTCTCCTGTAATCCCTTACACTACGATTTATTTGTGTTTATAGCGTCTCTGTCAAACAGATTGACCTTTCTCGTACGTGTTTGTTCATCGACGGCGTTTCTCAAGAATAAAAACGAAAAAATTGTTTAACCCTTCATTAACGTGGATTTGAAAAAAATATCACTGTAAATAAACTTTGTTGAAAACATAGCGAGTGAATGTTCATCGATGGTGTTCCTCAAGGATAAAATCGACAATTCACTCGCTATGCGTCCAACAAAGTTTATTTACGGTGATATTTATTTTCTAATCCACCTTAGTTTAGGGTTGAAAAGTTTATAACCTGTTTTAAAAATTAATTACATTTTCACGCAATTCGACTAAATTCCCGTTTTGTGTCAGATAAACGGAGTGTGTCACAGCGGTGGTCGATCGATTGATTTGAATTTTTCATTCATGTACTTTGCAAACATTGCTGCACAAAGGTGTGCCAGTAATAGTTGTTAGCTACATTGTCCGTGGTCTAAAGATGAAAAAAAGTCCTGGAAGTGTGAGTTAAAAATATCAGTGTACCAGACTAGGATGTCTCCCTTTAAGATTTATTTTTCCACCGCCGGCGGCGGCTATTTGTTTAAAAACTGGATTTCGTTCGACTTCTCGATAGCATAAAACTCCTCCCCATCCCGCACTGTACCGGTGTCTGTTTCCGGCTCATCTCGATAGGAGCTCGCTTATCCATTTTATTTAACCCTCGAAGTGACCAACTGCCCCTAAACGATTAATGTCGGCTCGTGATTGATGATGTATGAAGCCAAGATTATTTATTGATAGTTAACTCTCTGTCTCGTGAACTTTGTCAACGTAATTGTTATCGTTGAATCGGTGCTCGATGTATAATTATTAAATCAGTGTCCAGGAAGATTCCGGGAGATTAAACGAATTATTTATTACAACAGCTAGAGGGTGGGTTTATGGGGATTTTATGGCACGTGCTACCGGCGCATAAAGTTTCAGAGGCGGAATTAATCGTTTTTTTTCCACTATTCTTACACCATCTAATGAATTTTATGCAATTACGATAATATTTAGCGAAATAAAATTAACATTAATAACAATTCATCCATTAATGTAATTTAATCCATGAGCATTTTTATATAGTCTTTAACGAGGTCTAATTCACTGATATAAAAATTCATTTTCACACCAATTTATAGAATCATGTTACTCGAAAATGGTTACCGCGGCATTAAAGCGCCAAAAAACAAACCCAAGAGGTTTGTTCGCGCTCAGGTTTACAATTCCATCGCTATAGGAACGGGGGAAGACCTCGAATCCCTTTTAATCTCCAAACTAGAGCTCCAATCTCTCCTGCAAACATAGGGTTGAACGACAACTCCGCTTCGTTTCTCTATAACCCTGGGCGTAAACAATAGCAATCGTTGTACTGTTAATACCGCATCGTGCAGCTTAAACCTGGATAGCTAACTTCTCTCAAAAATAGCATGCTCCCGGCTAGATAACGATCAGTAGTTTATTTACTATTTTAATCAGCTGCTCACTTTTATTCGAAATGCATCAAATCCCCAGTCTATTTTTCTTCTCCAAGACACACAGCCGAACCTTAAAGAATTCTCTGAATTTTTCACCCTATTTCTGTATCAGGCGAATTATTAAGATTTAACTGTCGTCGCGTAGGCTTCTACTACAACGGAGAATTTTTTGGTATTTTATCTGAATTAGAGAGAAAATATGTGGCATTCTGTTTAAAAAACTGACGCCAATATTTCACTAAAAAGGGAAGTAACAAAAACCGGATTGCAGAACTGGAAGTCATGCAACATTCGTTTGTGCAATTACGAGTTATTTGAAATTGTCGTATTACGAGACTCGCCCGGTTGGAACGTCAGTTGTTTAAACAATTAATGGGAGAAAGTAAATATTAGCAAGAGATTCGAGAAATTTTACGTTTCCCACGGAGGGTTAATCGTGAGAAGGACTAAACTCCCGGTAGCAAGAACGTCGCAAAGATCCTCGAAAATTCGATGCCGTGGAAATCGTGATCCCGCGAAGAAATCACGTCGCCATTGTGAACCTAAATATCCGTATCTTTTAAAAGCGGGGCTCGTTTGCCGAGGCGTTCGCCTAGGAGAAAAAAAAAAGAGAGAACGAGGCTCGCAATATGTTCGACGGTTTCTTCTTCGGAGCTTGATTACTTTTCATTCCGTCGGCCGCGTTTTTCATCGTTCCGAGGAGGAGCTCCTCGTCGCGAATAAGTCGTTTCCACGTTATCATCGGCGGGGATGGAGGCCGCGAGCCTGGCAGCACAAAGAAGCGGGGGAGGCGGGCTGTTTATACGAGCAAGTTAATACGATTCAACTGGAAGCTGTCGAATTGTTTGCTCGGGGCTACGATCTTTTTCGCGGGCCAACGTCGATTCGACGAGCCGCTCGTCTGCTTCTCTCTTGGCTCTGTCACTCTGTTTCAGACGCCACGTGTCGGGACGTGCTCGTTGCGTGGACCGTTCGAATTTCAGATTCGATTCGCCGTAGTCCGTTTTCGACTTCTTGGGCCACTGTCGTTGTTGAATTAATTTCAAGGTCGAAAGGTCGATAATCGTTTTTTTACTGCCTTTCATTCTACTCATCATCAATGATAAAAAGTGTAGTAGTGACCACGGATTAAAACTCAACCGTTCTTTTTTTATCATCAAACTGATTTTATTTATACTGTACAGGGTGCTACCTAATGTTTGTATCTCAAATATCTTTGTCGTTTTCAAAGATACATTAAATGTCTTGAGGAAAAAGTTGAACGGTAAAGTGGAGCTCACACGATATCGAAGAACATCATTCGTTTCACCATCATTTTTTAAAATCGAACCACCATTTTTTAAACACCTACAATGATCGTCCCTTTCATTACGAATTCAGTGTATTTAGTATATTCGTTATATTTTACGTGCGAAGCAATAATTTGGAAAAGCTTCGCCAACAGCACGTTGTACGTATAAACTCCGTCCGAGGAATAAAAATCTAAATAAAATCAGTTTGATAATGAAGGAAACTTTACCATAATTTTTCAAGAGATCGTTTAACTTCCGACCGATGCGATTCTGCTATTTTCATCCTCCTGGTCAATAGAATACGATGCGATGAAAAAAAATGTTTGATCTTTTGACCTTGCAATTCAAGTTTTCACATTCCTATCCTCTCTTCTATTCCTACTTTCTCTTCTATGGTCACGCGTTAACGAGTGCGAACTCAGCAGCTCGCTATCATCGCCGAGACGACACAGCACATCCTTTCGCATTTATTATTCACGGACGGGCCGCGTTGCGGATCGACAGGATTCCGACGCGTATCGGCCGCGAATCCCGGCGCGACGGCCCGCTCGCAAATGGCCGGTGGCCGAGCACTCGGACAATAACGCCGCGAGTGTGCCCGTCCCCGGCATGGCATTTCGAATATTCATCTCTCGACGCGCAGATTGAAAGTACGCGTGTAGTCGCGTGCGAGCGGAACGGGTATCCGCGGAAGAGCGACGGCCTGTTTTTCGGGCCGATATTAACGAGCGCCATTAAACGCGTTCCCGGGCAGTCGTAGTTGGCCCCGTAATTAACACGTCGCGCGCCGAGCGATTCGAAAATATTTGCCAATTTTGAATATGATCGGGTCACCGGGTAACGATAACACGTAAACAGGATCGCTGTCGCCGGTATACGTGTTCACGCTCCACGCGCAGCCTACGCCGATATCCGATCTACCAAAGATGCTGCTAAATATTCCGCAGGCTTTGATTACACGGAATAATGGCGGGTCGAATTGATATTCGGTGTTATTCTGTTGTATAAATTCCCCGGGATATTATTTTTGGGGCACTTTTTGCAATGTTTTTCAACGATTTCATGAACAGTCGGAACTCGGAAGTTGCACAAGGATTTTTTATGGTGTTATCCCCAACTCGTGATTCTAAAGTAACAATAATCTGTTCTCGTATTAATTCAAGATCTCAATTTTAAAGTCAATCCACTCGCAGGAAAAATACGAGGCGGACAGGAGTGTTTGAAGTCCACAGGAACCAGAAAGGAAACTCGCTTTGCGGCTAATGAACAAACTTATTTAGCGGAGGAAATTAAAAGATATCAAAGAGAATTGCACAAGGTAGTCATATTAAAACAGAGACGTCTGTCTTGTTGAAAGAACCATAAAACTATGCTCTAATTTGCTGACTGTAGGCGCTTCTCGGTTCTAATTACGTGAAACGAATTGCTTTGGGTTTATTCAATTTTCGTGGCGAACGTGTTGAGAACATGATTTTATAACACGTATCTTCTTTCGTTAAGAAGCTCCCCTATTAAAAATGGATGAAACCATATCGAATAACTCTCGTCCTTGTAACACCTTTACGAGACACAGTAACTGAGGAGGAGCATTATAGAGTTCACACTATATGTATATGTATACATATAATAGAAGCGCGTCATCCTACGAGGAAAATGGAATAATCTTGTGAATATTTACAAGTCGAATAAAGTGACTGGGCAATCTTGTGCAACTAAAAATAATATTTACGATTCCTTTGACCCGCCAAATCGCAACTGGGTACCGTAAATCCAGTGTTAGCATTGTTCTTTCCGGGTTCGACAAAAGGATGATCTCCGTTCTTCCGTCGTTACGCCGATTCCTCTATTCTCTTCTTCTCTCTCCGCCCCACTGCCCGCTGCTCGCGTTGGATATCGACTGGCCTCGCGAAACTTTCATCGCGCAAACAGATCTTCTTATGTCGGCGGAACCCGGAAGTACATATCGTGCCGATTTATTTTATATATACAGACACACGTAGCCTACCTACACGTACATCTCGAGTGCCCGCGCACACAGCGCGGAAATCCTCCGGCCAGTTTCTTGTCGTACGGAGGAACAGATATTTTCGTTCTCTCATTCTGAAATTGACTCGCCCTGGGGGATGCAACCCTAGTGAAAGACGTACAGGCCAATGTAAACCGATGTATCGAGGAAGGAACACGCCCCGGCAGTCCGCTCCGACGATACACCAGTCTCTACCCTCCCCCACCGGAAGCTTTTTCATTCATTGCTTAACCCCCCTTGGCACCCCTTTCGCAACCCTCTTTAGCCCCACAGCCCTTCCACGTTCGTACGGATACTCGCCCAACTTTAGGCCGGGGTCACACGAGCGTCGAAGCGACGGACGTCACCGCCGACGTCAATTTTTACGCACGTCATTAACTGCTGCCACGCGTTGGCGTTGTCCCGCGTCACATTCTCACGTTAACATGCGGTCGAGCAAGACAAGAAAGATATCGATCAATTGTCAAAATCAAGAAAGTATTCGGCACCTTTGGAATGCTGGATGAAGCAGTCGAACACAGTTTTTCGAATATAATAATCGTGTAAAACTTTCTCCGTTTCACGACTACTTTCGCTATTGGTTGTTTCTCATTTAGGCGAACAATATAAAAATTATACAACGTACCTCAACTGTTCGCAAATCAACAAGAAAACGAATATAGACTGCGAATCTCTGCAAAGACATTTATCCGTCCTCTCAATAAATTCAATGAGTCAAATTCGTTTGATACTCTCACATTGTTATGTTCCACCCACTTTCTGTCAAAACCGCATAAAATCCGCTGGTCTACCAACGACACGACGCGGCGGTTACTTCCCTCTCGAGCAGCCTCCCGACAAACGTTTCCGTTTCGCGAAAAGATTCGCAGGCTGCCGATCACATTAGGCAGTTTACCGTGCACATTTGCGTGCCTCCGGTTTGCCGGCAAAGCCGCATAAAATCTGGTGTCCTGTTAGCCTTTCACTCGAGTCGGTTCCCTCGCCGGTTCTGGGTCGCATAATCGTATCGAGGGAAATTATTGAACGCGAAATCCGCGGCTTTGAAGTCGCGAGACGTCGAGCAAGCTCCGCCGCGTCGCGTCGCGTCGCGCCGTGTCTCGTCGTCGTTTTATGTTCGCGAGTTTTTTTCCTCCAGCCTGGTCTAACGTTTTTCTCGCGTTGTTCGCTGCGAACGATCTCGAGAAGATGAAGAAGAAGAAGAAGAAGAAGAAGAAGAAGAAGATAGAGGCACGTGGTTCGTTCTTCAAAAGAGACGTTTTCGGCGACCTTTAACGCAGCGGCGCGAACACGCGCTCATGCTCGCGCGAGAGGTCTTCGTACTTTCGCGCGAAGAAAGGAGGAGTTTATAAATATTTCGCGGTTTCGCCGCCCTCTCTCGCGACCCTCCTCCCTCTCTCTCTTTTCTCGAGAATATAATGTCTGAAAGGGTCGGATGGCCGATGGACGACGGCTAGAGAGAGAGAAAGAGAGAGAGAGTCGGGTAGCGAACCCTTTCTGTCCCTCTTGGCTAGGATCGATAAACAAAATTCGACGGCGGCGAAGGAGGAGCGCGCGACCAATCCGTGACACCGTTCCATTGAATATTAACCAGCGACGATTGAGCCGCTTGTTCGCAAGCGAATCGATTCGATTCGATTCGATTCGATTCGACTCGCAATCGAATCCCCATTCCATCGTCGATCCTCGTTAGAGTCTACCCTGGGGAACCTTTGTTTAGCAGCTGCTCCCTTCACTATCGGCTACCGTCCCGCCAGCGGACAAGGAACTCCCCTCTGCAACGCCAGGTTAGGTTTCGTTCGTGTTTGTTAGCGAAAAAATTGGAGTTCGTTGCTTCCTACGCGTGTCAAGTGTGAAACGGGTAGTTCTAACCTTCACGGTTTATTGGCGCCGGACCCGTCGGCCAGGCGCTAAATTCGCGATTGTACTGGGTGGGCTGGATTGACGGAACTCTCCAAGATTGACGAGCATCGAAACGAACGTGTGGCATTATTCGATCGCAGTGAAGTTAATTTCTTTCATCTCTTTCTTGATCGGAGAGTTTCATCTTGTTGGGCAATTTTACTAGAATTCATGGCAATTCTTAAACTTTGAACACGTTACCATTATGCATATTTAACTGTGTTTGCTGGTTACAATTGTGAATTAAAATCGCGACACCCCGTGGTACGTTAACTTAAAATTAACACAGCACTTGAGATTCGATGAATATTCAACGTAATTGTTTATATTGACGATTGCCCGTAAATTGCGCACTAATTGCTGGTTAATTGATGGCACAAGTTTCTATTTCTAATCTGTCACAACCTAATTATACTGTTTCAATACCTGTCCTAATTGTATTGTGTATGTAATTCGAGGCACAATGGTGGTATCGATATAATATACGATTGATAGCATTCAACAAATACTATTGTTGTAACGCAATTTAGAATAATATTATCCTACTGTCGAAACGAGTATTTAATTTGCTTGTTCCTTCGGTAACATGTACATTTTATCAGTAATTTCCGCGGGCGTGAATTTTTACAATCTCGATTGCAAAATGTGACAAATAAAACACGCTAAGTAATGTATAACGAACGAATCGAATAGCACAGATAAAGTACTCGTGTCGCACGTTTTCAATTTCCCGTCGACAATCGTTCGCGACTAGCCAAGAACTATTTAAAACTGTTCCGTTCCTCGCGAGCCACCCTGTACACCTTTCCTTTTCTCATTGCCAGCACGTGCCCGTCTGCCACGCAGCTGGAGCGCGTTTGTGTTTGTAAATATTAGGTGTGCAAATTAATTCGGTGCTCGTTCCCGCGAAATCCAACTTTTATTTCTGGTTTACGGTTTCATGTATGCGGCGATTTTTATTCGCGGTGAAATTCTTCCGGCGGCTTCTTTTGTGTTTACGTTTGATCTACATGTAACAGGTAATTCGCGACCGCCTTTGCATCGATAGCCGAGCGATTGTAAATACGCACCGGCTTGGAGCACGCGTATTTGCACATTCGAGATAATTGCCAATGTGGATGCGTCTGTCCGCTTTTGCTGGATTTCAAATCTTTTATGCGGGGACGGGAGGCGTTTTAATATTTCACGGGGCTCGTTTGTTTGTTGAAAATGTACCGTTTCTGAATAAGTAAAAAAAGGTAATGGGGGTTGTTGCTGTTGTTTCTGCAACGAATTAAATAAACCGGGGTAAACTCGAAAATTCCGCAGCCGCAAAAGTAACGTACTGAAGAAAAAATCAAATCTGTTTGCACGATAACTGTGGTAATCACACGAATTTTACACACTTTGATATACCTTCTACTAATTGCATCGTATCCGTACTGTTCTAATTTACAAAATAAGTTATAAAAATGTATTTATTCCTACGATTTGTTGGTATTATAGGCATTCGCCTTGGCTCTCACTTTAACTAATAAATGTAATGGACAATATAAATTACACCTTGCACAAGGAAACTACGCAAAACACACAACGATCAAACGGGAAGGAATCGCGGTATGGAAATGCTCGTTAAAGAAAAGTACATACCACTAAATTTTTATGCAAGAGGCAGACAAAAAGGGAGCACAGAAGAAACCTAAAAGGAACACAGCGCACAATGATCAAGAGGGAAATAAACGCGGTATGAAATGCTCCTTAAAGAGGGGAACCACTAAATTCGCAGACAAGAAGCGAGAAAAAAGAAGAGCCGAAGGAAAACAAAGAAGACAATCAACCAAAGAGAAATAAACGCGCACGGAGGGGGGAGAGGGGGACGCAGAAAACCATTGCAAACAAGTCCAACAAGGGAAACGCCGCAACACGGCACACATTAACAACCCCGCGAAACCGTACGAAATCCTACACCGACGGTTACAGTTGGCGGTGGCAAAGTGCAGTTTAGAGAACTATTAGTTTTCATCGCGGGTATTAATTCCCGCCGCGTACTGCTTCTAACCCATTGAATCAACATACGGGGGATCGTTTGATAAAATTCGTAACCGGAAGTGAGCGAAGTCGATCCCTCTCCCCCAACCCAATAAATATGGCAACCGTCGATGTCCCGGAACGTTAATTAACGTGTATCGGGGCTCTTTGAAGAGTGAGTCACTTTCTGGCAAAAGACAGTTTCCTAATTTTCATCAAACTCGCGTCGACGAACATGTTCAACGTGATGGTAGTTGCTGGCAGTGGGGGGAGAGAGCGGAGGAAGTCCACGGGGTAGAGATTGAAGATGAAATTGCAGAGATATCATGCGGAAATTTGGGACCATTTATTGGTTTGTTTGTCAATTTTTTAAAACATATTTTTGCAGGTACTTCGAGTTCCAGGAGGTACGAAGGTCATTCAATATCATGGACTCGATGTGACCTGGACAAGGTGAATGATCCAGTGAGGCCTACACGGTGCCATAAAAATATTTATTTTTGTCAATTTTTGTTTTTTAGAAATTTGAAGGTCATCTTTATATTTTTTATACGGGATCACTCCTTTTTAAACACCTACGATGATGGTCCCTTTCGTTAGGAATTCACTGACTATAATTACTCAGGGTCGCTCAAGGTCAGTCAAGGTATTTAAAAGGAGGTGGTCACGTTTATGAAATGGAGGTGGACTTGTGTGGGCCTCACTGGACCATTCAACTTTGTTCTTAAGACGTTTGACGTATCCTTAAAAACAATAAAAATATTTGGGTTGCAAACAACAAGTAACTCACCCTATACGTATAATATTTCAAATTCGCAGTCTACTTATTCCGGAAAGAATTTTTCTTTTGGCAAATGATCCGCGATATGTCGATGCCAACGAGTCGGATGGCCGACTATGGACACACTCGAGTTTTCTTGCAGGCGTTTAGCAGCAGATTTGTTTTGGCGGGCACGGGCCGATCGGGTGGGAAATTGAAAGCGGAAAAGGCGAAATGTAATTCGGCAGCAGCGGGCGGTAATAATTCTGACGCAATCACGGGGCGCACGTCTCTGGGAAGAAAAGGGGAACGGAAGTCGATTACGGAACCGCGAGCTGGCAGTGGCAGCGCCAGCAGCAGCAGCAGCAGCAGCAGCAGTAAACCGTTCCCGCACACGGGAATCCGTACGTTAGTTTTGAACAGTCGTAACCGCATCCGGAAGCTCCGAGAACCGTGGTACACCTGCGATTGCAGTATTACGTGACTCGACGTCGGGGGGCCGTGATACGATGAGAGACGATGCGATACGATGCGATACGATGCGACACGAGGCGATTCGATCGGATGAGATGCGACGCGATACTACCCCCTTGCAACCATGATAACCGATAACCTACATCCGATCCCCGATCGATCTCCGACGCGATTAATCGGCTCGAGAAACGCGGCCCAAGGAGTTTCAGACAATGGTCCTTTGCCTCTGTTTCATTAACTCTTCAGGGTTGAACTGTGCCTGGCGAGGCTAGGTTTACTGTTGGATAATCAGGTAGGATTATCAGTGGAGAAGATGATACTACTTCATTTGTCAGATGCGGTGCCCCTCGTAGCATCATAACTAGACTGCAGATTTTATGCATTCATGGAAAAGATTATTAGGTTAAATACCAAACTGCAATTACGAGAACTTGGGAATATTGTTGTAAAAATAATAACATTTTTATTGGACTTATGGCCCTCACAATTAACTTAGATCATTTTATATGTATTAGAAATTAGTAAGCAATGTAGTCATTAATATCATTGCAATTTTTACTGCTTCTTTTATCAATTTTTAGATACGCATTTCTGCAAGTATTTCTTTTAAACACTTCGTTTGGTTCTGTACGATTACCAGTAATTTAAATAAAATATTAGAAAATTGCAAGAATAAACGGAAGAAAGATATATCTCGAGTTCGTGAATTTCGAGAGATAAAAATTTAACGTGTGTGAAAAAATGTTATTGCAGTCGAATCGCAACGAGTAGTTAATAACATCCCCGGGATCTTGTTATTTTTCCTCGTTGAATATTCTTCGTATCTCGCAAAGAAAACACATCGTATTTAATAAACCACTGGAAATACGGAGATTGGTAATGGACGTGTTAATTAACGGGAGTATCAACTGACACCATTATTCTCGCTGCGATTCTACTGTCTCGGTATCAAAAGATCAGAATATTAGATTGGCAAAAAGGTTCCGCGTTTTTCGCGACGCGGTCACCGCTTAGCGATGCACTGATAAATATTTTATGTTACTAAATACACCGGGGCAAAGAAAGGTGTACATTTTCATGTGGATACAAAAGCACGGAGAATAAATTTTCCGATCGGATTTTGGAACTCGAAATTTTTCAGATATTCTGTTTTCAATATTCCGGGTTTTTAACGATTGTTGACCATCGCTTTAGAGGTGCCATGAACATTTTTACTATTTATATGCTGCAGCAACAAAGAAAAACAGCAACGCGAACAAAATTAAAATTAAATCAAAATTTAAAAAATCTGAGTTTGTGAAATGAACGTAGCCGACGGAGAATTCGCGAGTGCGACAACGTTAGGAGGCAATAATAAATCTTACACAGTAGAAACAAAATTTAAATTTACAGACAGAATAAAATTTCTTAGTTACAAAACGCGGCAGTTCAACAAGGAACCTCACACAACAACAAAATGAAATTCAAAGATTCTCCGCACAAAGTGCATTAGAATTCTGTGCTCGATGCACCGTGAAACTTCTCAGATACAATACAATGCTCGCTCGAACAATAAACAACAAGAACTAGTCGAGAACCTAAGCTTGTTGAACAATAAATTCACGTGCACAATAACGCAACGGTTCATCGGCGAAACTCCCACCGAGCTGGATTCGAGTTTCTGAATGAAACCGCAGCGCATAATTGGGTGGTTAGCGCACGGTTACAGGTTCATTATCAGGAAATAACGGTGTCGCATTTTTTCCGACTGGTTTTGCTGTTTTCCACGGTAAAGCGATTCTTTTCATTCGCGCGGCGTGGCGCCGGCCGCGGTAATTGGCGGACGCGTAATCGAAGATACTTCGCGGTGGCGCATGGCGGCGCCGGGTACTTGGTTTTTGTTTCGCCGAAGAACGCACGGAGCAGGCGCCCGGCTTCCGGCACTCCAATCTTCCTCTCTCATTACGTTCGTTAACAACTGGCCGCGCCAGTTAGCGAAATTTAACAATGCCGACGAGCCAGCCCGCGTTCGCGCGGTTTCTCTTATTTCATCCAGTCGGTCCTCCCCGCACGCGTTCCTTTTCCATTTTTATTCCCTCTCCGGCATCCAGTCCCGGCGCCGACGTCGCGTCGGCTCCATTATGCCGAAGGTGGCGTGGAAACGGCGTCGCCGTCGTCGTCGTCGTCGTCGTCGTCAGGACCTTGAGAAACGCTCGGAGAAATTATTTCGCCGTTGACCGTAATAAATCGCGCGTAATTGCGGGTCACGAAGGAAACGGACCGGAGAGGCGGAGACGGCGACGCGGCCGACGAAACAAAATAGGACGAAAATGCCCCGGTTGAAAGCGGAAATCCGTCGCGCGCGCGGTCGTATTACCGCGGAAAAGCAAACTTCCTTCGCCCCTCTCCCCCTCCCCCTCCCGCCCCGCCAGTATAATTAGAAAACTTACGTTTGCCTTGCATATTTCGACGCGGTGGAATTTCGCGAGCCGGGTGGGAAGGGCGAGAGGGCGCGGGGCAAACGTTCCGCGTGCACCGGTCCTCCGCCCCGGCAAAGGCGAGAACCGACCCCCTCTGCGACCCCCTCGTCTCTTCATCCCTTTGCTACCACCTTTCTCCCACTCCCCCCGCCCCACCCCCCGTCCCTCTTGCCGCGCCGCTGTCGTCGTCGCGACCGAAATATAAAATTCTGTTACGTGTCGCCTGACCGAGTTGTTTGTGCATTCGGAAAATATGCAAATTAAACTCGTTCCAGTTTCTTTCGTTGCGCGGTGATCCGCGCGCGCTCCTCCTCCGGCCTCTTGCCTTCCTGAAGAGGAAGCCTCGGTTATTCGATTTCAGTGGGGGGCGAGGAATCGTACCGAGAAACTTTTCCCTCCACCGCCGCGCCGTGCCGCCGCACCGGCGAACAGGGAACCTTAAATTCCGGGCAACAAGTGTTTTCCGATTCTCCGACACACCCCGGCAGAGTTTTTTTCCAAAATTGCCTCTCGGACCATTCGCCAACTTTCGTTTTTTTTTTACGGCGCAGCGCGGCGTCTCGAGTACGGGAAACTACGGGAAAAATTCATTTGCTTGCTTCGCGGCAGATGCTCCCTCGCTGGACGAGCTTCTTGCTTCGTGCAGCGTGGCTTTAAATAGCAGCGATTCTGACTCTTAAATGTAAATGTAAAATAATTGTATAGGTTATCACTGTACTGCGGATTTTATGCGTTTACGATAAAAATGGCTGCACGCAATTTAAAACAGTGGTCATATTAAAAAGATTTAGCCACATCAGCGTATTAATTTCAGTTTAATAAAATAATTAAAAGATGAAAGAATCTCTTATTTGGCTCCCGTGGCTTGTAATCGTTCCAGACAATTTTTATTTTGCATAAGGATCCGCAGTGCGATTATAACCCGTCGCACTGTGACATCGAGTCAGGCTCGCGACGAATATTTTGAAGTCTAATAAATATCAGATTAATTTCCTTCGAATAAAAATAAAATTCGACGAACTTCCTCCTTCTGCCAAAATAAAATAAATCAGTTGAAATGTGAAAAAAATAATGGAGTGCCGACCGATGGTATAGCATTCCACGCGAAAGTCCCAATCGCATTGAGCTTAATGAAAATGCCAGTTGAAAATTTATATTCGTTTCCAATTTTCGCCGACAAAAAACTGTATGTTTCAGCGCTGTTTATTTGTTTATAATTTTTTTCTTCGATTTCTAACAACTATCCACGAACACGCGACGTCCATTAACACCCGCGGGAAAATTGGTTTTTCTATTTTCGTTCTATACGAACGATACGTTGTAGCCGGGTGACAATGCGATGGCGCGGCGTTTCGACGGTTGGAACACACGGGGGTAAAAACGGGAAGGAAGCGAACCCGATCGGGCTCACAGGGCGTCACGGCGCGGCACGGTATGGCGCGAGTTAATTTTATTCGACTCGGAGCCCCGAATCCGTCGTTAACGCGACCATAAAATATTGCTAATACGATTATCGATGTAACTGTTTGCTTAATATACGTGGCGGAATTATAGAGTGCCTATCGTCTCTCGTTCCGCAGCCGGTGAACGAAATTTATCGGGCCAATGCTGTTTTGAAACGTTAATCTGGATTTCGGCTTCATTTTCCACTCTCTTTGTGCCTCGTTGTATGTACAAGTATCGCGGCGGCGGAATTTATTTAACTATAAATTCTCCGCCGCGCCAGGGGCACCGGCATAAGCCACGAACCTGCACGCTTATTAATTTATCATTGCCGCTCCGGCATCGAGCATTGTTTTCGTGCCGAGCGCGGGTCCAGCCGACCGCTGCAAAATTCTTCGACTTCGTTCGACCGACTAACTGGTGCAGACCGCAGCCTGTTATAAAATACGCGCGATTATCTATTGACGAGCGAGCAATTAATTCCCATAGTTAACCCGCGAGAGCGCCGACCGGCGCAACGCGGTCGATGCACTTTCCTCGGCGTCGTTAACAATAATTCTTCATCGTCGGATCTAATAATCAAATCCCTTTTTTGCCAGCAGAAATCGGCGACAAATCGTGCCGCGATAAGGGAACAACATGGCCGCCACGGCGAAGACAATTCGAGAAGGGACAAAGCAGCTTCGTTTCGTAAACCGTGGCGGAAGTCTATGGAGAATACGTCGACCGATACAACGTGGACGATGCACTTTACTTCGCACCGTTAGTAATAATTATCCTCTCTGTCAGGTTGGATCTCTGGAACAAATCCTTCTCGTGAAAACGGCTGCGGTGCGACGAAGGTAAATGGCGGGCATGCTGGAGACAATTCGAGAAAATACAAAGCGGTCTCTCGTTCGGTTAGCTATGGAAGATCTAGGGAACGTACGTCGACCGACACAATACGGTCGGTGCAGTTTCCTTTGCTACGTTAACAAACATTATTCACCGTCGGATCTGTTAATCAAATGCTTTTTGTCAACAGGAAACAGCCGCGGTACCATCAAAGAAAATGGCGGGCATGCTGGAGACAATTCCACAGAAGACACAAAGCCTCGTTTTCTGATCTTTGGAAAACCTATGGTACGTACATACATCCACCGGTACTTCTTCGTTCTACGTATGTAGAACTTGCTGCCAGTGTCGCCGGATTAAGACTTGTCTACCCCTTCTACGACGCCATTCCCCCATTCCCCTGCAGCGAGCATCCCCACGATTCTCGTAATGTCACGTGACTGATCCAGTAATGTCACAGGCCAGAGAGAGAGAGGTAGGGGGGGGGAGAAAGATAGGGTAACTGTATTCCCCTCAATGTCCTCTAGCGACACAGCTGAGATTACCAATGAAGCAACACTACACGGCTATATCTGCCGCAGAAAACCGGCTCGACTCGTCTTCCTTCGCAAGGTTCAGCGGCGCACACCTGTCACACCTTTCATTTTGTGTCTATACACAATCGCGGGGGAAGCTCGAGGATAAAAAACCGTGATACAGAATATCGAGTATCGGGGGGTTGATCCGTCCCCTGTTTGTTGCGGAGCGGTCTAGACGCGCATCGGCAAGCGGAGGCGAGCGGAGACGAGCGGAGACAAGCGGCGCCACATGGAGACGGTAACCCCGACTCGTAACTAACGATTCCCCGGTAGCCGGCTACGAAAATAAACTATTTATGAATCATTCCAAGAATACACATAATTCCCTGGCTCTCTTCTATACGGGGGGTAGGGTGGAGGGAATGGTGGAGGCGATCCTCGCTCTCTCCGTTTTTAAACGTTCCTCCTCTTTCTCTCCGCTCTCCCCTTTCTCCGCGTCTTTCTTTTCCTCGAGCAGCAGCAGCAGCGGCGCGGTGATCCGCTTCACGCGTTCGAACTTTATTTCGAGGTTTGCCGCCCTCTCCCTTCTCTTCGCTCTTCTCTCTCTCTCCTCTCTCTCTCTCGGCTCTCCGGGGCTCCCTCTGTTCCTTTTCTTCTCTGGTTCACCTCCCCCAGTCCCCTTAATTCTCGTAAAATGCGGCATAAATCTTTATCATCGCTCCGATTCACACCCCCTTCAATCCCCCGCGTGCCGCGCGTGCTTTTTCTTTCTCTCTCTCTCTCTCTCTCTGTCTTTCTCTCTACCGTCTCGTTCTTCCGCACGGGTTTTTCCCTAGCGTCCGTCGGCGTCGCCCACCGAGCAAAAACTCGCCGGCGAATGATAGAATATTTGTTCGCGCGTCCGCGATCGCAATGGCTCAGGAACGGATGCAAATTGTCCCTCGAAAAAGACCGGTCCCGCGATTATTGACTCGGGAATAGCGATGGGATTAAACCGGCTCCGGGCTCCATCGAAACGAGATACGATTTTGCTGTTTCTTTTTTTCATTTCACGACAAACCCCCGCGCGAACATCCCGCCGAATAACAAATTTCGAGGATTCGCGTTTCTCTTTTTTCAGTTTTTTTCTTCGTTCTTCCTCGGTCGTATCGATCGATCGACTTCGATCGAGTTTGTCGAGACTCTTTCTCTTTCTTGGTCCATCGGCTGGACAACGATGCCGGACAAAGCGTCGGAGACGAAATTAGGACAACTTTGCCAACCCTTCTGCTCGCTACTTCGCCGCAAAGGCAGCGAGCCGCCGATGCAGCTCCTTGAAAAATGCTCGTGTACCAGCTGCGTTGAAAAACATATTAGTATACTGTATTTTTTCCCGCGATCGCTGTTTGCGTGCCCTGTCCATTGTCATGAGAATCGACCGCGCGGTCGAGTCCGAATGCTAAAAGGCAGATCGAGTTTTAGTTGAAATTGGATGCGCACGGAAGCATGTTTCATATCCTATTTGTTTAGTCGAAAACATACGTATTTATCTTATCATGTATGTTGCAGTCGTATCTGATCGTATTTACACGGCTGTATGCGTTTAATCGGAAACGGGGATGCGCGGAATATATGTATATATATATAAATATATATATATGTAAACAGCGTGAATATACATGCGAAAAGACACAATGGAATTCTCTGTTTTATGATGCTTGCGAAAACGTTACAAGGGAACAGATCGACAATCCTTTTAATTTCCCTCGCTAGCTTATGCATACGAAGCTGACATACTTCGTACAACACTTAAACTTTTAGCAAGTTATTAAATACGAACAACTGTGGGTGAACAATATTTTGGATAATGGTGAAGTAATTTTTAAGTGGCGCCTCAGAGTCGCCGTTCTAATAATTCATTGCGGTCACAAAATGGACGAGTACAATTCGATGCAGTGGAAGGTTCGGAGGATATCAACAGATTTTTTATTGAAAAACTTTACCAAATTATTTATTGCTCAATAACGCTACAGAAGAGAGAAATAAACTCCCGTTTGGTTCGCGTGTTCTGCAATTAATGCAAACAGTTTTTCTTTCTTGTAAGGATCCGCGCTTAAATGATTATTACAAATAAATAGTTCAGAATGGTTCACGTTTATTTATAAAATCATCCGGGTGTTAGATCTAAGAGCAAGAGATGGGCATTGTACACAGTGCAGCAAGGCTAAATTTGAGCGGAACAAAGTGGCACGAAGCGGCGATAATTCGGTAGCAGAGGGCTAATGGGACAGACACGGTGTATTCTACTGTTGAGTCTGTCGAGTTCATTCCTCCGTCGCCGGAGTCCACAGACGGCCCCGGTTTGTATATTTCCTTAGAGTACTCAAACAAATCGAGGCAGTCGTTGCAACTGTCGAAGACGCGTTCAAGGGAACGCCTCCTTGACCTAGGGCAATCTGTGTTGGTTGCGGCTGTGTTCGGTCTAGCTTTCTGCGACCGTGTCGCAGACATTCGCTCGTCTGCTGGGATTTCTTTTTATCACACGGTTGGATAACATGGCATCGAAGGTGGCACCACTAATCAGCAAGTCTGCTGCAACGACTGCGGAGCAGCGAATATTGATTTTCAAACGAGTTCTCTGCATTCTCCTAATTAAAAAAATATTTTTTTTCGAGTATCTGTGCTGTTTTAGTATGAAACGTTCATCGATAGTGATTTGTTTCATTGTTCTAAATATTAGCGAGATGTTCTTTTCCTCCACTTAATACGTATCGTATGCGAGGTGTAAGAGTAAACATACTTTGTGAACTTTCGTCGACAAGGTTGACTGCCTTATCGACGTCGAAGTTGAATTTGATAAGTATTTAAGAAAACATCAGTTACCTAACTCTGTAAAATCATCGCACGAATACGCTTAGTTTGATCTAGGCTTGAATATTTATAATGCGAAATTGATTTCTATACTCGGCTGATAACTGTACGGCCGATAATATTCAGATACCTAAGATAAGTATGTTTATACTGATTGACGAACAATATAATTGTTTAGTTTCCAGTCAGTAGAATGACTGGAATCATACTCTACAAAAAAATATATAACTCATGGAATTTTTGTTATTTTTACTTGAGAAAAATCACAAATGCACTTCAGATACCAATAAATATACGTGTGCAAAATCCCAATGTAAAAGGTTCACTAGTATCTCTGAAAGATTCGTGAGAAAACGGTCTCGGAAACCAGGATTGTATGTATGAAATATTTAATGATTTCTTTTCAATCTAAGGCTTATAAAAATGTTCAGTGTCTGGCAGAATGTAAATTATGCTAGTTGTAAGAACAAATGTAATGAAAGATTTGCAAAAAAAATCTTATAAATTAATGTTATTATTATTTTATATCTATTCTCTTCCATAATATTTTGCAACGAGCAACGAGTATCACGTCGGTGATGGAACTTTTAGGGATGTTGGTATTTCAGATCATTGTTAGTTCCACGTTATCCCCGAGCCCTCCTGTACCCACTATTGGCGCTATAAATATCACAGCACAGACTTAGGACACAGACTTAGGACACAGACTTAGGATCAGTACAGACATTGCAAGCAATGCATTTTTCTGTCCACGGTTCTGAATTACCGACCCTGTAGAAAATGCTCCTGTACAATAGCGGACTCTATCGAAATGGAGCGGTCAGCTAGTGAACTACATGGCGTTGCAACACAAACGGTGTGTGTCCGAGAATGCTAATTTTACAACGCTGTCACCTTTAAAAGTGCAATGTTGCCGCATTATATTCACACAGAAACCGTCGATGCTCGCATCGAAAGCGTTTGAGCGATTCCTTTCCTGCTTGTCGGAACTGTCAAAATTCAGACATATTGCTTCTTAATTTAAAATGTAGAATTTTCAAGGACAAAAAATTCCTAGAAACATAGTACATACGAAAGTACTAAAACATAATTTTAGAAAAATCAAGAATTCTTACTTCAATTTTCATATTGAGATTCCTCAATTTGAACTTGAAAATATTTTACAACCGCACATTATTTCCTTACAATCGTTTTTATACATAAAGAATCGATCTGTGGGAACAAAAATATGTTGCTGAACAGATGGTTAAGGGACTGCTTGTCGACATGGTTGACAAAAGGAATTGTTATATATATTAACCAGTTCGAAATAATAAATTTATCAGTGTATTATGTTCAATAAATTAATGCGTGCGGATGTTCATGGTTTAAAAGTGATTCTGTATTTCGAGTTCTATTAAAAATTTGTACTAAAAAATTAGATGGCCAGGTGGTCAAAGGAGTGTTTGTCGACATTGTTGACAGAAGGAATTGTTATAAATATTAGCCGATTCGAAATAATAAATTTATTAGTGTATTATGTTTAATAAATTAATTCGTGAAAATGTTCATGGTTTAAAAGTTATTCTCTATCTCGGGTTCTACTACCTATCATCACTAAAAAATTAGATGACCAGGTGGTCAAGGGAGTGTTTGTCGGCATCGTTGGCAAAAGGAATTGTTATAAACATTAAACAGCCATAGATAATAAATTTATCAATAATTACTATCACGGCGATCGAAATCGCCGGAGTGGAAATAGATGGAGTGGGGACAGTTCCGCGTCGCTGCGCAGCTGCGCCTGAACGCGGCGAGCACTCTCAGTCAGTCAGTCAGTTGGGCCGCGGACTCCGGCCCGGGCGGTCCGACGGGTCCGACTGAGTGATCGCGAGTGAACGCGAGTGATAGTGAGTGACCAGTGGCTGACCAGTGGCTGTCCAGTGGCTGTCCAGTGGCTGTCCAGTAGCTGTGCAGTTTGGTGAGTTTGGCCAATTTTTTTTTTTATTTGTGATGGTTTACTTTGCGAGAGTTTATTTGTTGCTTTACAGCACAGGGTGGGCCAAGGGTTTTACAATGCTTATGTTGATTACCCTTGACCCACCTTCAACGATTCTGCCCTCGACCGTTAATTCAACGAACATCGTCGTTTATCATCAAATTGTATATTCCTGATTTAAAATTGGTATTCCTTCGATCGAAGGTCCCCCAGGGGCTCACTCACTTGACCGTGAGTGAGTACGGGGTGTCGCGTCCCCGGGGCTCCCGAATCGCCTATAGGCCGCACTCGTGTGCGGGGTTAGTTTGGCTCTCGTGAGCTGGTGTTAGGTTGGCTCTCGTGAGCTGGTGTTAGGTTGGCTCTCGTGAGCTGGTTAGATTCGCACTCGTGTGCGGGGTAGGCAGGCCGCACTCGTGTGCGGGGTAGGCAGGCCGCACTCGTGTGCGGGGTTAGTTTGGCTCTCGTGAGCTGGTTAGATTCGCACTCGTGTGCGGGGTTTACCATTGCTCTTCATCACATATTCATCATCGTTGTTTTAATTGCTCGACATCTAATTGAATTGTGTTTCTGAAGTTTCATAAGATCCTCTTCTAGAAATTGATATTTCTTATTTAAATTTGGCATTCCTCCGATCGGAGGTCCCTCAGGGGCTCACTCAGGGATGGGGAAACCGTGAGTGAGTACGGGGTGTCGCGTCCCCGGGGCTCCCGAATCGCCTATAGACCGCACACGCGTGCGGGGTTAGCTTGGCTCTCTTGAGTTGGTGTTAGGTTTGCTCTCGTGAGCGGGTATTAAGTTTACACTCGTGTGCGGGATTTAGTTTGTTGTATTTCTTGTTGTATTCACACTCGTGTACGGGGTTATACAGACCGTCAGGATACATCGAATGAAGAGGACACCAATCAAGACTACAGCGTATTTTAAGTTAGTTATATTTGCTCGGCTTGCGTGCGTGCATTATAAGATTGTATATCGTCGTTGTAAATATGTCGAGTAATTATTGCCTTAACTTCACTTAATTTAATTTAATTTCATTTCATTTCATTTCGTTTAATTTCATATAATCTAACTTCACTTTGCTCGGCTCGTTACTTTTTATTCCGACACAGCCTTCTGCTGTGTCGGACCTTGCTTGTATGTACCAATCCAGTTGGTAACGGTATTCGGCGTCAATTCATTGAGAGTGGATGGTCAAGCGATCTGTTTGCCGTGTTACACTGTATAAGTGAAAAGTCCTCTCTGTCGCGATTCCACCTGAGTTACCTCAACGTAAGTTGAATGGTACCGGTTGGTATATGAGTAAATGGGACACCGTGCGAGCTTTTCTCTTGGTCATCGCTCTTCTTGAGTTCATGTTGGATATCGGTGCTGACTGGAGTTTGGCTGCAAGCATTGTACGCGTTCGCGTCACCCTCGGACCAGAGCCTTCTGCTCTGGTTCGTTGTTGTTTCTCTTTTTGAAAGAATCAGAGCCTTCTGCCTGATTCGCCTTTGCCCCCCCCGTGGATCGGAGACTTCTTCTCCGATTCACACCTTTTTCCCCGCAATAATTATTCGACATATTGTGTTACTGCGTTAGTATAAGTTCGTTGTTGTTAGGAAAGGGAGCCAGAAGGAATATTGCATTCGTTCTGACTCCCTTTCCGGGTCTCTTGTGCAGCAACCTCCTCGTGGTGAGACCTGGGCAATCGCTATTATCCTCTATTTGTAAGAACTTCTAGTATCTTACAAATAGTGGATAATATCGAGCTAATAGCTGCACATTTAGAATTTGTGTAAATATATTATATCCTAGAATGTAAGACATGATAGATGTAAGACCAAATATATTCATTTATTATCAAATTGTAAGTTTCTTATTGAAAATTGGTATACCCTCGATCAGAAGTCCCTCAGGGGCTCACTCACTTAACCGTGAGTGAGTACGGGGTGTCGCGTCCCCGGGGCACCCGAATCGCCTATAGGCCGCACTTGTGTGCGGGGTTAGCTTGGCTCTTGTGAGCTGGTGTTAGGTTGGCTCTCGTGAGCTGGTTAAATTCGTACTCGTGTGCGACGTAGGCAGGCCGTACTCGTGTGCGGGGTTAGCGTGGCTCTCGTGAGCTGGTGTTAGGTTGGCTATCGTGAGCTGGTTAGATTTGCACTCGTGTGCGGGGTTTGTAGGTAGTTCTCGTGTACGGGGTTTATAGTTACTCTCATCGCATCTTCATCATCGTTGGTTTTATAGTCGATTTATAATAGAATTGCTTCTGAATTTTCTCGAGATGGTCTTCTGAAAATTCATATTTCTTATTTCAAATTGGTATTCCTTCGATCGAAGGTCCCTCAGGGGCTCACTCACGGGTGGGGCCGTGAGTGAGTACGGGGTGTCGCATCCCCGGAGCTCCCGAAGTGCCTATAGGCCGCACGCGTGTGCGGGATTTAGTTTTGTCGTATTTCTTGTCGTATTCGCACTCGTATGCGGGGTCATGTATTGTTTAACAGTCGGTCAGGATACATCGAACGAAGAGGACATCCCAACGAAAAGAATACATCGTGAAGACTGCGTATGTTAAGTTATTTATATTTGCCGAGCAATTATTGTCTTAGCGTCACCCCCGAACCAGAGCCTTCTGCTCTGGTTCATATTTCTTCGTTGCGAATCAAAGCCTTAATTTTTTTGCGACAATAATTGCTCGGCTTGCGTGCGTGCGTTAACTATTAAGATTGTATATTATCGTTGTAAATATGTCGAGTAATTATTGCCCTAACTTCACTTAATTTAGTTGACTTTAATTTATTCTAACTTCACTTTGCTCGGCTCGTTGTTTTTATTCCGACACAGCCTTCTGCTGTGTCGGACCTTGCTTGTATGTACCAATCCAGTTGGTATCGGTATTCGGCGTCAATTCATTGAGAGTGGATGGTCAGGCGATCTGTTTGCCGTGTTACACTGTGTAAGTGAAAAGTCCTCTCTGTCGTAATTCCGCCCGAGTTACCTCAACGTAAGTTGCTTGGTAACAGGTGGTAACTGGAGTAAATGGGACACCGTGCGAGCTTTTCTCTTGGTCATCGCTCTTCTTGAGTTCATGTTGGGTATCGGTGCTGACTGGAGTTTGGCTGCAAGCATTGTACGCGTTCGCGTCACCCTCGGACCAGAGCCTTCTGCTCTAGTTCGCTCTTGTTTCTCTTTTTGAAAGAATCAGAGCCTTCTGCCTGATTCGCCTTTGCTCCCCCGTGGATCGAAGACTTCTTCTCCGATTCACACCTTTTTCCCCGCAATAATTACTCGACATATTGCGTTACTGCGTTAGTATAAGTTCGTCGTTGTTAGGAAAGGGAGCCAGAAGGAATATTGAATTCGTTCTGACTCCCTCTCCGGGTCTCTTGTGCAGCAACCTCCTCGTGGTGAGACCTGGGCAATCGGTATTATCCTCTATTTGTAAGAACTTCTAGTATCTTACAAATAGTGGATAATATCGAGCTAATAGCTGCACGGTTAGAATTTTCGTTTATATTGTACACTAGAACGTAAGGCGTGCTGCATGTAAGAACAAATGTATTGAAAAATTTTCAATAAAGATCTTGTAAATTAATATCCATGATTATTTCAAACCTATTCCCTTCTATAACATTTTGCAATGTCACCTTCCGTCTGATTCGACGACAATAAGAGCGTTATGACATTCTACAGTAAAAAGTAATTTTGTTCCAAGCAATTATAGAATGAGTAATGTCAGCATTCTACGTTTATTCATTACCTACGATACTACATATAAGTCCATTTACGTACGCCACTGACGCAGTCTTACTTAGATCTCGAGCAAATGTTCTATTTAGGTAGAGGCGGAACTTTTAGTGATGTTGGTATTTCAAAATATATAAGTCGTTGAGGCATTTTAGATAACAATATTTTATATCTTCGTGGGACTGCAGTATAGCTATTTTTAATTTTAATTCCTACTGCTAAGAACACTATCAGTGTATTTCAGTTCCAGTTGGTAATACAGGATATGACACTAAAATGATAACGGGGTGACGTGACCCCAAAAACGTGTGACAAAAAAATGCATTGTTTGATAGGTCTATCCTTATACCTCGTCTGTGATAAGATGCAGTGTCTGTACTGATACTAAGTCTGTGTAGGTGCTTAATCCAGACTAAAGAAAAGGTAGGGATTTTGGGGAGAAAATGAGGTAGGTTCTGTTCCATTCTAAAATTAGACTAGGGGACAGCACTATAATGGGAACCTCCAAAACCGAGGCGTGAGCACTCTCGTATCCTCTCTGTCTGTACTGATCCTAAATCTGTGATACATCCTAGAGGGTGTAAGAAAACGGCAAAATTTTTCGGAGATCACAATGTCACATGTCCCATAAGTTTGGTCACAGACGAGGTAATGATCCTCTGATATAGATTGGAAGTTTCGGCGCTTCACTATAGATGGCGACACGAGTTATCGATGGATTCATGTAGGCACAGATCAGTATTATAGAATTGAATTTTGGATTTTGAGCGGAGACTTCGATTTTAAAATGTGTCCTCGCATGAATCTTCCTAGGGCTGAATTCAAAGCTGGATGACCATACTTTATGATCAACGCGTTTTCGGATCGCGTGAAAATTCAATGTCATATTGAAGCATGGATAAATCTCGACCGATATCTCAGATAACTTACATACGTGCCAATCGTACATACATTCGCGTTGGTGTACAGCAAAATGCTCGAAGACGAGAATTTAAATGGCACGATGCATCCAGGCTGAGCAGTATCAAAAATTCGCTGACAACAGTCCCTCCCTCGCAATAAGGTTGAACTGTCGAACGTTTCCTAGATCGGAAAACGAAAAGGTGTATTCCCATCTGAACTGCTCAACCGTTGGAGGAGCCTGGTGCCTCGAGTTTGCTTCTATCTGTCGAGATTTCTCCGGCTACGTGATCCGGTTTCGAACAGCTTCTCATGTGGGAAACGTCTGCATCCGAAGTTGCAACTACCCGACGCCACCATTATACGATAGATAGGTTAATAGCTTCACTTGATTTTTGAAGAATAGAAATTCAATTCCTGAAATTAGAATATTGTAACGACTAGACTGTGGATCTTTGTGCGAAATCAAAAATTGTCTGTATCGATTTTCAAGACACGCTAGCCATTTAGAATTTTCATTCTTTCTTATGTAGATAAGTCCACCGAGTTGAAAATGATATATTATCATGCTCAACATCTCGGTATCTATGATAAAAGCAGTTTTCGTAAAAATCGGCGAAGGGCGTGTACATTCTAAACAATTTCGAGAGCATGGAAGACGATGAATTAAATCCTTTTTATATCTGCATATGTACTACAACGTATTTCAATTTGAAGAAAAATCTCAGCCATCCAGTATAAAAGTGATCGATGCGACACGGAATGGTCGAAATACATATAAAGTTTGGACAATAGAATGTCGCAATAATAAGGCTTCGCTCTATAGCGTGTGTCGAAGCTGTGCGCGAATAGAATTTTTACCACTGGTCAAAATGGCTCTGCACCTGCCCGAGAGGTGCTATCAGTCGATCGTGATTCAAATGATATTTCAAATCCGTCCTGGGCATCGATTTTCATGAATATTAACGGGAGAATATACTTTGTCATGTAGAACTTCCTCGTTAACAACGACTTTTCTTTTTTCTAACGGGTGCAGTAACCATGTATAATTTAATTACACCTGCATCAGGAACTACTTTGCTGCAGAATCAGAAGCGAGTCCGTAATTAATTTGAGCATCCTTGTGGCTGCGAGCTTACGGCATTCTCGAGAACAGCTCATAAAATTGGCCAACATTCGCGGATCCCGCAGAAGTATTACGTATTATCTTTAGAGTATTCATACTGCATACTGTATGTGTGTGTGTGTGTGTGTGTGTTCATTTCAGTTGGGTTTGCTGTTTGCGTCTGCTGTGGAGGCGTAAATTCTCGTGTTACATAATAAAATTAAGTAACTTTTACCTATTGGCTGAATAACGAAGGACCACGTATTTTCTGAATATTCTTATGAATATTGCACAAGTGATATATGTAGAATTGATTATAAACTGGTCTACAGCGTTTTTATATTTTTTAGTAAAATGTAAGCCTATGGAGAGAGTTTTTTTTAGTAAAATGTAAGTCTTTTGGAGAGAGGAGTTTCAACATCATTGAATAGAAGTGGTTAAGAGAATTGCGTTTGGTTCTGATATGTTTAGTAAAGGCCCTGTGCATGTTAGGTTTACGATCTCTCGATAAATTGCCACGAGATCACCCGAAAATGTAGGATATGATGCACAAAATCACGTAAAGAACGATTCGACTATGATAATATTGCTGATAAAAATTCCGGTTGCGTTGCCGGCGTGCAGAAATTTCACATAAAGTCGGAAAATTTATGACAGCGGTGTTTGCGAACGAGGTAATAATCCTGGCTAAGTTTCGAAGATTTGATTGGTTTAACGCGATCCCTTTTGAGTTATGTCAACGACATCATACTTGTCTCTATTCTATAGAAAAATCATTCCGAGGCTATTATTATTCGTTGGAAAGTTTATCAGGAAAGTTTTATTATCGCACTAAAACACTCCTCCCTTTGTCGGTGCACATAAATCATTTTTATTCCACAATAGTTATAATTAAGTATCGCGCGTCCTAGATCTCGGCAGCCAAAAAAAAACTTTAATGGAGCGACTATACAACGTTAATTGAGCAGCTACTCGATCCGACAGATGCAACAACTTAATTCGATCACTTTTTGTCAATATCTTTAGCAATCATGCTAACTATTGGTCCGAAAACGAAGTCTGCAACCTCCAAGAAACAAATGTCACCCAAACAATGTTCCTACAATTTGGAATTCCAGAAAAATTGTACAAAGTTAAAAAATCGGAAGAGTCTCTACGTAATATTTATTCAGACGTTTGTCATGTTTTTCCACCGCATCGTTAAAACGTGGTACAACCCTCAACGCGAAATACCCGATTTAACCGCGATCTTGTCTACCGTGATTCGCCTGTTTGCATTAATCAATTCATTAACACGTTGAACATTGTTATTCGTTGTCAAAGTCGACGACCTCCGGTGTCGATAATCATGTTCGATATTCGTATGGCCATTCTCGAATAAAGTGCACCATTTCGAAACAGCCTGACAGGATATTTTATTGTTCGCGTACACATCGCACAATCAACGATAAATTTTCAGTGGAGTTGCCCTTCTTTGCCCACGAAAAACACCTCGGATTTCCAGTTTCAACGGACATGGCATATATCACGATTGATAAAAAAAAAAAAACGAAATACGATTATTATGGAGGTGGCATGAAATTTTTATGTACTCTGGACACGGGTTCGCTGCAAGACTGAGCTGTGCCACGAAATATTAAAAAGTGAAATTTTCAAAAATTAAAGCAGCGCCATCGAGTATTAACGAGATTTGATAGAGGTTCTAGAATAATGCGAGCGTTCGACTCACCCTCGGACA
The DNA here is from genome assembly GCA_028454225.1 of Lasioglossum leucozonium. NCBI lineage: Eukaryota > Metazoa > Arthropoda > Insecta > Hymenoptera > Halictidae > Lasioglossum > Lasioglossum leucozonium. The sequence goes on from CM052215.1 coordinate 9,210,310, forward strand.
TGTTGGCTACGATAATAATTTCGATAGAGGAAATTGTACTGGAATACTTTTATCATACTCATTGTCCGGGTTCCTTCGGGGTTCGTATCATGGCGTGCGGGATCGTAACGAATTGTCTGGCTGATCGAAAACGGTGTACTATATAAAGCTGTCCCTGGACAATAAACCAGTTCCTCGTAGAAAATATTTTCCGACATTGTCGGGTACTCGTAACAAAGAGTTCGCCCGATAAACCGGCGCGCAAGGGGGTGTGGGTGGCCGTGAAAATAAGGAATGGGAGTGACACGGAGGGCAGGGTTACGGATACGGGGGTACAGCATTACTATCCTGATAATGGAGTAGCGGTCAATGGGGCGATAGATCGCGCCGTGGAGACGGCGCTGTAACACGCGGGAGCCGAGCAAGCTCTCAAGGGAGCTGCTCAACCCCTTTGCACAGGTCGCCGTCTTCCTGCTTGCCTGCCACTTTCAGCCCCGGCCATAGCCGAGGCCGTTTCGGCTGCTGTCTTACTCGCGGCTATATCCGAGGCCCTTTTCCTGATGTCACCCGTCGATCCTTATCGCCGCGAACACATTTCTACGCCCGTAACAATGCCTGACTCCTGCTCACAAAATGTTACTGCACGCTCAGAGCAGTTGCTTGTGCCGACACTTCTTTCTGTAATCCGTGCGTTCCATACCGCGAGACGCAACGCAAGCATCGTCGCTTTCCTGATGCTCCATCGGCTCGACTTTATAATTGCCTCACCATGCTTCTTTTACCTATTGCGCGTCCTTTCGTTTGGCGGAAATTGCAAGTTCAATGGGTTACCCCTAACTCACCGACAATTATTTCAACGACGATCGTTTCACCGACACGACTTCGTCGACATGTAACTTCGTTGGCTAATTAATTCATCGACATTTTCAGATTCACTGACAGTCATTTCATCGACAACCATTTCACGGACAAATGTTTTCGTTGATATTGAGTTTCACCGACAATAGTTACAACGGAAATTTATAATAACAATCTGCATCAACAATTATAAATTATTGTAAATGAAAATGTTTGTAAAGAAAAAATAGTAAATGATCTTGGTTTTATTATAAAATTTGTTATAGTCCCCATCCACGGAGATTTTCCGAGTATATTAATATTATATAAGGAACTGAATTTCTAGTTCGTAACGTTTATTGCAATCCCCGGAAGAGTATTTCAGATACTTTTAATAACGGAAACGATAGCAGTAAAGATATAAGCCAGCACGTACTTTCGTCTTTTATTAGAGGATGAGCCAGGCGTGCAACTTCTGCCAGTAAACTATAAGGAACTATTACTAGACTGCGAATCCTTATGGAAATTCTTGTTTTAATAGATCACTTTATAAAAATCGAGATTAGGTGAAAACTTCTTTTATCAAGGAAGAGTAAGTCTTTTGTAAACAAAGTAACAATTGATGAAACGTCATTAAAAAATGTTACTCTTTTATAAAACGTTTTTTTGTATTTTCCACAGTATTCTCATTAATGCGAAACAATCTTCACTATAATTATTATAGTCATTATTTCAACATTCTTATAATATATTCTTACACAAGAAATTAAAGTCGCTGTATATTTTTATATGAATCTGAAAATAACAACAAGTTCGCAGAGATTTGCATAAAATGTTCTAAATCAATTGCAAGAAACCAAAATGAAATAAAACTGTGGTTTTCGGTGTGAATAACTTTGATAAATTGAAGCGAATGTAGGAACACTTTTGAATTCTTCCGATGTCTTTCGGCATTCGATTTAATCGTTTTCACTATAAGTGCAGAGAATCTGCAGCCTAGAAATACGATTCGAGTGTAAAGTAATTTTTTCGGATAAGCAAAACCAAGTCTCGGGCGAGAGTGCATTTATGGAAATTGTCACAATTTCTATTAGAGGTCCAAATCGTTCGGCTGCGATACGAAGAGAAACCTGAAAAGACATTGGTAAGATCGAAATAAATGGTCTCTACGATAGAAGATGGAAGAGCGACATTAACGTGATGGAGGTAGCATTCGTCGTATTTTTATTCTGATGTTGGGCTCACGTTCAATCGTAAAGGTGGAAGGACAAGGAGGGATGATGGGGGAGTGCTGCAGACTTAAAGCTGCTTCAGTCTACCGATTGCTAAAAAGGGAAAATAAAACCGCGCTGTTTCTTTAATAGTCCCAGTGTACGGCATTGCATGCGGTCTAACTTGTTTGATCAAGTGCGCGTAATAATTTCGAATCGAAAGGAAATTCCCCCTTCTTTGCCCAGCAATCGATATCGCATTCAACTTGTTGAAAGTGACAAATCATCCGGATAGAAAGTTAACAAAAGCGTTTGATTAAAAGAAACGAGCATCAACACAATTCCGCTTTTCTTCGCTTAATCCGCATAAAAATAATATCTGGCTCCGTTCTGCTTCTATTTTAAAATACACGGAGCTATTAATCCTTTGCGCTGCTAATTATTTAATTTGGAACAACCGTTTGAATACTTGGATCAAGCTTTATTGCTTCGCCACTTTCCGACCACGGTGAATATTAATATCGAATGTATCACAATTTTGAGGGATTATTTCGCGGTCGAACGGAACCGGCGAACTTTCTAAGAAATATCATTAAGTGGTTTAAACCGAATTAGTTGCTAGCGTTAATTACCCGGGAATATTTGTTCCTGGAAATTTCTTGAAACCCAGAAAGATTAATGGATCTCATGCATCCGCAATCTTAGAATTGCTCCTTGGAAATGTGCTGCGTGTACGCGAAACAGGCTTTTCATTAAACAACCTGCTCGAAACTCCAAAGCTGTTTTGAGGTCCACTGTAATTTCCCTCGGATTTTTGAGTCGCTGAATATGCATGTAAGCGAGCTTTTTGGCGAGCTTGAAAAGGTGTCTCTAAAAATGCCGAATAACTATAATTAGTATCGGATTAATAAAATATTCGAAATTGTCCTCTAGAACAATTTCCGCTACAATCTCTATTCCCTCATTCTCTCTCTCTCTCTCTCTGAAATAGTAATTTTTGTATGGACAAATTTCATTTTGGAGTCGACAGGAAAATGTTAAACTCGAGCGGAAAGCGTAAAATTGTGATACCGAAGAGACAACACCTTCTCGCAAGATATATCGTCGTTTGACACTAGGAGGGTGAAGCGCAAAGGGTTAATGTTCGTTCCAGGTGAGAAGAGCCAGAGGACAGTGGCTGAAAAAGCTGCACCGCGAGCAATCAGTGGTCATAGAACGGCGACGATCAGAGTCGGTATCTACGCGGAGCAGCCATTTGGGATGGGAACACGGTGGTGGTATATTTTATGAAGCAGTTGAGTGATAATGAAGGTGTTTACATGCAGGCAAGAAGGCGTCTTGTCGGCCCTAGGGTAATTAGGACAGCGATGTCTACCTGCGCGATAGGCATTGCCAGAGGTAACTGTGACCGGGCGCACATGGAACGGGTTGCCGCCGCACACTCGTTATTTCAGAGTCGCCTCCTTTCCTTCCATCCCCCCTTCCCCCCGCCCCGCCCCGCACGACCCCACGACTCGCGTAATGTACCGGCGCAATTAGCGTTATCCGATCTCCGGGACAAAAAGAAGCCTCTCATTGATGCTTGAACCGAGTCACGCAATGAATCTGGCGCATGGTGACGGCGTCGGATGGCTCAAGTGACTTACTGCTGCTCCACCGACAATAGAATCAGCAATGCAACTCGCAATAGCCGCGGTACCCCCCATTCACGTGTGAGACAAAGGAGGTTGGGCGCGGCGATTCACTTTCCTCCACGGGAAAGAACATTTTTATGCTTCCGATCGCGATCCATAAAGAACGGCGCTGTTCTTCAACGTTCTTCAATTCTTTCAGAATTTTCCTAACCCTCCGCCGTCGCCCGAGCTTTTCACACTTTTCAATTCTCTGTGTTTCGCAGTTACTTAACCCTTTGCTCCGCGACTTTTTCATACTTCATTCTATACTCCGAGTTTCACGATTTTCTTTTTCATCCTTTTTGTTCTGCGATTCTCTTGCACTTTTCCGTCCTTCAGGTTCGGACGCAGTAAGGTGAAATGCCCTAAGCCTGGACAGCATTTTTTGCTACCTTCAATTTGATCGGTTTAGATAAGCAAACATAAATGTTTTCAAGAGTTTTAACATAAAATTCAGATTTTGTAATTTGATATGGCAAAATCATTGTTTAGATTAGTATTTTCATCGTAGTAACAAGAATGATTCTAACCTATAGTTGGACATATTGAATAGAATCTAAGCTAGCATCTGGTAGTAAAACCTATAAATCTCTTTGTAAATCTATTAATCTCTTAATTATTGGTTTTACTATAAAATTTCAATTGTCCAGATTTAGGCATCACTTTTGGCTTGTCCACGCACTTAGGGCATTTCACCTTATCCAAACAGTTACGTAAAATTGAGCACTTCGGAAAGAACAGAACAGACAATTTTCATCGAAGTCATGCTTGATATGAAATGTGGTAAAAGAAAAAATGATTTTTCGTGATCGGGTAGACCCGAAACAAAATTTGAAAAATTCCTGTGGATAGAATATACATCTTTCGGTATCAGAAAGATTTCTTTCCGTGGCCGAGGGTATCGACTGCGGCTCTGCGGCTACTACAGGGAACAGAAACTTTTCCTCGAACATGAAATAGAGGACGGTTGGTTCGAGGTCGTTTACTCGCTGATACGGAAAAGCTGGATAGTATCTGGCTAGGGAGCCAAGGTATTTTCCTGATCCCAAATTCTCCGTCCCGTTGGCTCGTTAAAGTCACTCCGGCGTCTCACTTTTCCTGCTAGAGAAAGAGATTGCTTAGAAGTGGCCGTCTATAAAGGACCGATTCCACTGACTAGGCGTATTCAACGATTTCAGCGACTGTGAGCTTTCCCGACGGTACACTTCACGCCCGGCTACCCTTCGGAAACAATACGCTTCGCCAAAATTCAAAGTCGATTGACTTTACGGTCACTCGAAAAATTGTCTTAATCACCGCTTTCCCGGAAATTTCGACATTCTTGCGAGCTCACTTTCCGACATGCGGCTCAGAGTCGACCCACAATCTTCATCTTTCATCAATGAAAGATTTTGTTCAATTCGCATATTAATTTACCGAAACCGTTCCGGCGGAATCCGGTGAAACTTGACATTTCGACGGAATGAAGAAAAATATTTCTAATAATGAGTTTCGCTGTTGAATCAAACCGTCCGCGTCCCCACGGTATTAAATCGCGGTGGTATCGCGTTTGTAACGTTGAAACGGCGTTACCATTTGATTTTATGTGTAAGGAACCAGCGTAAATATCTGTTTCCAATAGTTCTCGCTTGAAACGCGCCCATTATTGCCAATAACAGGCTCGCAGCAGAAAATATAAAGAGGACTAGCACGGAACAGCTTCGAACGCACACACTGCTCGAAGATAAGTGTCGGCGTAATTGCCAGCTCGAATAGAGTTTCGTGTACACGGTTCATCTATAATGAACGATACGAAAGGTCCATACTTTAGAATCGGCCCGGGAGCTGAAACGAAAGTTATTACCGCGGCACAATTGTTCTGCTTTAAGTATCGCCTCGCATTAGCAAGCGACGAGAAGGCGGACAATTTAAATTATAGGTACGCTCGACCGAGACTACTTACTCCTTCCCTCTCTCTCTCTCTCTTAACCTCTCTTGCTCTTATCGCATTAACGCGAGAACATCGTAAAATGCACCAAGGCAAAGCACCACGCCACCCAACAACTTCCAGTATAAGCGTGTTCGCTGCGAAGAAAGATCTCGCCGAATTCCCCATTTACATTCCGCCATCGTGTGCGACTCTTGGCACACGAATGGCTGCGTGCTCTGCTCGGTCGCTTCTCGCGGATTAACTTGTTGTAGGTTATCCCGTATCGTCTTCCAATATAAACCCTTCGGATAACTACCAGACGATTCAGTCGTACCGCGAGCCTCGGCCAAAAATTGTCCGCCTTGAGGTTGTAGGATTTTTATCAATATACTTTAAAGGGTTACACCTGTAAGTTTAAAATTATTGGTCAAACAGCAATTTCTTTTGTTCAGGAATTGTCTAATAAAATTGTAACAATAATAAACAAAAACGTTTCATTTCATCCATGATTTTATACTCATATGGTGACTTACCCCCTTAAGGGAGTATTTTGGTTCTCTGGTTTTAAGAATTATTTTCGGAAAAACTATTCGGCCTTGTATTTCGGGATTTTGCACGCGTATTTATCGGTATTTCAAGTGCACATGTGATTATTCTCAAGTGAAAATAAGCGAAATTAAGTGAGCTATTGTTTTGTAAAGTTTGTTTTCTGAAAAAAAGTCAAATTGCTTATTAATCGGCACGGATGCAGTTACGATCGGAAAAGAAAACGAAAAATCTGGACTATTTACGAAATAGTCTCCCATTTTGCGCAGCTGTCGCTTGCATTAAACGCGCAAGAAATGGTCGAGAGAGAATTAAACTCGAAAATATTGAACTTTTACTTTTCCACGGTAGCAGCGCGCACGATTCCTTTGAGCATGATCGACCATGGCGCGTATTTGGAGATCAGGGCGTCACGGAGTTCAGCCCCGGCGTACTTCCAGATTTATTGCTTCACCACTCTGTCCGAGTCTTCTCGCGTTCTCACCTTGGCCCGCTGCTTCGTTTGCCACCCATCTTTCTCATTTTCCATTTCCGGTTTTCTCTTTTTTCTTCGGTTAAGACGGGGATCAGTCATCAGTCTTCCGCGCGAGAAGCTGGGAACAAAGAAAATTGGTACAGTAGAGAAGAAGAAAATTGCACGGTCCACGATAGACGTTACGGGAAACTTCGAAAAATTTTCCGTAGCATCGAGACTGTACCAATGAAAATATCCAATTTACATGGGCAACATCGCGAACTGACATTACCGGAAATGCCAATGCGAATCGGGGCCAGCCAAGGCAACACTGTACCGCTGCTGTAAGCCGGCAAAGCGTCCAAGAAGTTCAACTATACCGAAACCTAACAAAACAAATAACTAGAACAATAAGGAATAACTAGAGCAGCGCTTTTCATCTGCGGCAAACTAGCACGCGATAAATTGAAGAATGCGAACCAGAATCGAGCGATTTTAATACACGCTTTGCAACTGTACCGATGCGCTTCCATAGAGAGCTGCATTGCAGGGCGACGCAGCTCGTTATACCATGCGAAACTTTCCGTACCATATTTTTATATCTTCTGCAACAATCGAATTACAATCTCTTGTTTTCTTTATAAATCCGCAAGTTAATTTAACCAGGTATTCTGTTTTCTCAATTTTCAAAAAGTCGATATTTTTACATTTTCAATTACGGCTGTTGCTGAATATGCGTGCAGAGTTGTTCTTCAGCATTTCAAATTTTCAATTTTATATTTGATTAATCGAAACAGTTTTATGGAATATTTGTAGTTGTTGGTTCGACAGTCGAAAAGAACAGGATCTTTGTCAGAACTGAAAGTTAATTGCAGCCAAATTGATTTCTCTAAATATGGATGTCCCGATTTCTGGAAAAGTGCACGAGGATTGAAGAAATCCCATCTAACAAACACAGGTGGAATAAAATCAAACGATCCGCAGTGAATCCGAAAATAGAAAATCGATTTTCACGTTGTGGAATGCATGAGGGATATGAATAGATTGTGTCGAATAAATGTTTCTTTCTATCGGACTGCACGGTAAAGATTAAACAGTTGTTTTTGCACGCGCGAACACTGTAGAGCATATTAGCTGCTCTATTAGCTGCTGGCAACAATGGGAAAGGAGGAGAACAACCAGATTTCGAACAGTGTCGGGTAATACAATACCAACAAAAATGAATGAACTGTGCGCGTTGAACCTGCCCGTTCCTCGCTAATTGCTCCATTGTTTTATTCTATAGCAGCGATGCGTGTAAACTGTGCGGTCCTGGTCGTCATTATTTTATATGAACCGCCCAAATGTTCCATACGGTCTCGTTAGACATGATTCACAAGTGCTGTTGCCGTCTAAATATAACGCGCAAATGAACCATTTTCTCGTTTAAATTATTCCGGTTTATTTTACATTTTGTAAAGCAGGCAACTCGTATTTTAATGGGGTGGTCACGTGTGCGTCTTCTTCCCGGTGGAAATAGACTATTAAAAGACACCGTCGATAAAAGCGTTTCGTATTAATGAAATAGTCTCGTTACGCCTCGTAATTGTACCGGCTGGGAAATATGGCGAAAGAGTAACACAATTTGAATTTTCTGCGATAATCAGATGACAATTAAAAGGATAGAAATATTATGTGATCAAAACTTTTATAGAAGTCCAATGTTTTATAAAAATCTGTATAGGGAACCTTTTCGGAATTGAATTACTTGTTAATTGTCTGCATAAATTGCACAAAGCTAAATAAAAGTTTTATTCTTTCTTTGATGATTTCAACCAGCTGAAACTGACACACTGATGTTTTTAAATACATTTAATTTGTTTGCTGCTTTAAATCGCAGCCATTCATTTTTCTCGTAAATTTATAAAATCCGCGGTTTATTGTGCCTTACAGTTTCCCGGAAAGAGTCCAATTACACAAAGCGTAACGTAATTACTAGCTTACGGTAGTTGTTTAATCCAGAGAAAAAACATATTTGCACACCAAGATGCTCTTGACGTTAGCAATTTGGAACATGAAACTAGTATGAATGATAATGAATATGTGCTTCGTCGTAGAAGAGGAGTTAAACGTACGGCTTGCGAACGAGCGTGTAGCCGAGAGGAAAGCTTTGAAAATCGACTGTAAAAGGGAACGGTAAGTTTTTGAAATCGTATTTTGTGTGCCAGCTGAGTGTATCTCTGTATGTGCGTGCGACAATCATAGTGGTGGAGCAGCGGTAAGTAGGCTAGTGGGCCAAGAAATGCACCCGTCTAGAGTGGTTCCCCCTTTTCAGCCGTTTCTGGTACTCTTTGCCCGGACAAAAAACAGCTTATAAATAAAAAATTAAGCCTTACCAACATACACCGCTGTCCACAAGTATCGGTACAGCTACTGGATTTACAAACGAGAAACTCGTGTGACGTAATACTTCTTAACATTTACATTTTAATATTTCACTCGCAGAACCAAGTACAGTGAATCCCTGAAAGTGATGTTTCACATTAATTTTTTGTGAAACATTTATCAGCTTATCTGCGAGATTTTCCTGACTGAAACGAGCCCGAACACGACACCGTTCCGATCGTGTTTACTTGTTTAATTCGCGATACGGTGGCGCCTCGATTATCCGAACCGACCGATATATAGGGTGTCCCACGTAACAGTTTTCAAAATTTTTTTAGTACTTACGATAATCTGACAAAAAATATTTTCAACAAAAGTTGATCAGTTTTCGATTGGCTATATAATGCAATAAAAAAGTTTGAAAAAAATTTTTTTATAGTATTGTCAAGGTCACCTTAATTTTTTTAAATGGCACTTTGTACTTTTGACTTAACAGTATTACAGCCCGTATCAAGACGAATTCAACGATCTATACCATGACCTTTGGACGACCTTAAAGTGCCATTTAATAAAATGAAGGTGGCTTTGACAATAATAAAAAAGAAATTTTCGAACATTTTTTTATTGCACTGTATAACCAATCGAAAACTGATCAGCTTTTGTTTAAAATATTTTTTGTCAGATTATCGCAAGTACATACTTAAAAAATCGTGAAAACTGTTACGTGGGACACCCTGTATAAATTCTCCATTACCCAAGCAAATACTCTCGATCTAAAGTGATCTATACACACCAAGATTTATTCTAGAAATGCATTAAACAGTTCGGATAATAGAGGTCCCTCTGTATACGATCCAAATTTTCTTTGGTATCATTTTAATCAGAAATGTGTCGCAAATGATTGAACCTATCCGTTCTTTTAATAAAGAACGTTCAATATAATTCCCACGATTTTGCATGATTTCATTAAATTCTGAACCTGCTGATTTGTCGTGCCGTGGCGTTTTTACGGTTAAATGGAGCAATGAAGATCGATCCTATTTGCACAACATCGAAAATAAAATGTGCAGAAAAGTCGTCCTCCATTAACTCGGATTACGCCGCCTTGAAAACATCAATCGACAATTCCGCGGTTGATGGGAGATCTAAGACAAATACACACTTCCAGGGCTGGGGATCGGTACCTTTAATAAAATTAAACGCTCTCGGTGGTGTTTTCATCATTGATTGTTCTACGTGACCGGGCATACGCGAGAATTCCGCGCAGATTAAAAATGTATTGCGGTAACGAACGACGCAATGGAAACGCGCCATTGGATTTCGAAGATTTAGGTACTAAATTGTCTTAACGGTATATTTTACTGTTAGCTCGTCGATTTCATTGCTCCACAGAAATTCCCTTGACATTAACGCAAACGGTGAAAAAATAAACGGGATGGTGACGGAAGGTTTCGTGAAATAACATGGATTAACATTTCAGTAACAACTCTTTTATTTATGATAACATTATAATGCGTGTGCCTGCTTTTTCACAATGCACATATTGTCGTTCCTCCGATTCAATGAACAACGCTTGCTGAATTATGCGTCGTACGTTCCGTTACGTTAGCTCAATGATTAAAAACCATGCTGCAACAGAACAAATGATTTGCACACGTTATTAAATCATCTCGGGAAATGCTAAATCAAAGATTACGTAATTTCAATGTGATCTTTCCACTGTTCCAAATCGCAGCTACGCATTTTCGTTAAAAGCAGTTCAATCATGAAAGATCTTCGGAATCGGACGGATTAGATTTTCCGTAGATGGAGAATTTCTTGTTCAAGAGAGACTGCTGGCATACTTACGTTTGGTGCTGGCGGCCACCTTGGTCTTGGATTGAAGGGTCCATGTCCGGGGAAATTAAAAATGGGACGATCAGGTCGTGGTCTTTCTACGTGTCCCCGGAACGCAAATATTGCGCTAACTGCGACGAGCAGTGTCACGATGAACATCACCAGCTTCATTTTTGCCGTTCTCTTTCTGTAACTGAAAATAAATCGTTGCGATCTGTGAGGTCGTGGTACATCTCGTTTAACAACGATACAGTAAGATTTTATTTCTGCCTAATTATAAATTGAAAATTGAAACTCGGCTAGCAGGCGAATATTCGTGCAAAATAATAATTGTCCGTGTGAAAAATAAGAGTTAAACGAACATTTCATTGAAATCGTTAAGAAATAAAATATACTTCGATACATTCATAAATACATTTCAAGTATATCGTAATACACATTTGTAATTACCTGTTTGCAGCTGCCAAAGAAACAAACTGAATTGTCGCTGGTGGGACAGTGCGGGTCTTATATACTCGCGTTCATGCATCTGAATGGACACACGGACACATGGAAGATTGTTTACAGATGTTGCGTACAGTCTCCGGAGATACGCGCTCGTCTTTGACAACGGGGAATACCGACGGTTCTCTTATCGTGTCAGCAGTGCTGAAAGCCAATGACATACATACACACGGTGATGTACACTGTGTGAATATGATAATTCGTATTATACATCATTCGTGAAAGTGTGTATGTATCAGGGAGTACCCTAAGAATTTTTTCCCCGAGCGTATCTCCGGTGATTCACCGGAAACGTTTACAAACACTGAGACGGACAAATCGAAGTGTAAGAGATAATAGAAAAAAAGTACAGTAAATCTTCAATAAATTTTGAAGAATGTTCATAAAATTCCATAAAAGCTGTTCCATTTTATTTAATTTATCATATAATTCAATATCATATAATCAAGTAATGGCTGTGCACATTAATTTATAGTCTGCTTTTTCAAAAGAAAATACTGTAAATTGGAAATAATTAGGTGAGTGTTCGGCGACACGAACATTTCTTAATTAATTCCAGCAATTCTCTACATAAAAACAACTCACCGTGTGCCGTGGTTGGAATAACAGAGGATACACGGCGAATCAATTTTCTCGCGCAGAAAATGAATGGAAAAGAACATCAGATTTCTGGATGGGGTGACGCCAAGAGACAAATTCCGTGGTCACGATTTCGAGGGCAAAGCTGCGGCAGGGTTGAGAGCCGGGAGAAGTGCGTGAGGATGAAAGAGAATCGCGGGGAGGCTCGATGCACTCGAAACGAGAAGCAACGTCGAGTATCATTATACCATTTTTGCTCTCCTGAATCCTGGAGATGCAATTAGGAACAGCAATAGTGAGCATCGAGAAACGCGGGCGAAATAGGTGGACGCCCGCAGCTATCGCTTTTTCCGATGTTGTATGCAAGCGGTTGTCTTTAGGTCTATTCTCCATTATTCATACGGAGGCCGTCCGCGTGTATGCATTAGGATGCTGTGCGCGATATAGTCGCGCTCCAACGAAAATATTTTCTTGCTACCCCAAACCAATTCCTTTCACTCGAGAAATACCCGCCCAATCGAACGTACGCGAATCGTATTTATTATAAAAACGCCGGAACATTTTCCTCGAATTTAACGCAACTCTCGCGCGGAAATAAAGTCCGCCTCATAGTTCTAGTGTTAATTAAAATCATTTCCATTAGCTCGTATAATTGCTTCGGACAAGACTCGGAATAAATTAATCAAATTGAAATTAATAAAAACGTGAAAAAAAGCCAGAGTCCGACGGTCCTTCGTGTTAATCGATCGTTAGTTTTTCTGTTTCAGCTGAAACAATTCTGTGTCGCGGCGTATTAATTAACATTACAGCTTCTTTGTCAACCGGTCTCTCAATGATTCTGCTTTACGGAAACGCGCTTTCATCATTTTCATTGCAGTAATCATGTTATCGTTGGAGGAAACTTTTATTAGGCAACGATAGAAGTTGCACGAAATTAATTAATCATAAATTTCTAAGAGGCTAACAAATACGCCACGGATTGCATGCATTCACGGTAAAATGAGCAGCTGTAATTTCGAACAATAAAGTTGTAATTAATTCGGTGTACGGTGGTCGAATATTTCTGGGATGTTTATCGAATATCTCGCGGTCGACGCACATTTGGCATCTGTGATTAAGTAAAGTAATACGTTTGCTACCAATGAAGGCAGCCAGCAGAATTGTGTACGAAGTCTATTAGACGTCTGGTGCTCGAGGTAGTTGTAGCAAATGGGCTAACCGTAGAGAAGAACAGAGAGGCTGCATACTGAAGTGAATCGTAAAACTTTATACATCGCCGGGTAATATAGTCTTTGGCGGTGGGAATATTCCAGCTGTTACGTAGGCCACGGTTGCGTTGAAAACTTGCGCCCGGATGTAATAGTGCGTAAAATACTGTCGCCAAATTGTTCCAGCGTGATTAGGAAACCCTCGAAAATATGCTTGATCACTTGTTTCACGAGCACCGAACCTTTTAACAAACCCTCCGTGGAAGAAAAAGCAACATAAAATGAGTTAGCATTGCTAATCTTTCGAGAAAGCAATCGCGGCTTTGTTTATCCCCTGCGGACAAATCCAATAAATCATACCAAATTCAGACTGTCTGCCTTTATTTATTAATCCTCGACAAAACACGCAAAATATTTTTTTAATACTTTTATTTCGTAATGTTCGTGGAACGTGCAAAATATTTTTTACTAATTTTATTTCGTAATATTTGAAGAGCGCATACAAACTTTTTTTTACATCTAACTAATTTTTCTAGTTACGACTTTACTGAAAAAGATTAAATTCGTGTGAAAAATTTCGAGAAGATTTACAATCGAGTCAATTTTGAGAAAGTTGTTCGTATGTAAAAAAATTGCTATGTTTCGCCAAGATCGGTGAACGAAGGCAGAGAGTTTGAATTTGACAGGATTGTTCGGTCTGTTTAAAAAAATGTTTGAACACTTCATCGTTTTTTGATAGTCAAAGTAGAGAGAGAGAAAGAGAGAGGCCTTAATGCAAAATCACGCCTTGCCGAACATTCGTGGGTCTCCGGTGTGCGGTTGCTCGTAAAAATCGACCTTTCCCGAGGGTCTCGAGTGGCGTTTGCGTCGCGTGTTCGCCTAATGTCGACGGTACTTGGCCATTTTTGCGCGACCTTCGCAGTAGTAAGTGCGCGCGTGTCGTATAGCTGTAAAGCCGGCCTAAGACACCGAAAACTAGACTGTTAAAAAAAGAGAGAGAGCCAATTTACAAATATTACATTCCTACATAAAATGTACATATACTTACAACACACGAGATCTTTATCCTGTATCTAGAAACTTTAAAAACAAATACAATGTCTCTTTATTTCATTACTGCGCCGTTTTAACAATTCGACAACAGGTTTACATAAAAAAATGACAAGAATTCTTGTTTGTTGGCACACATGTTTTTGTATTTAGAAAAGTTGCAAACAAATACTTTGTCGTTTTAGTAATTAGGCGCAGGCTGTTTCACAAAAATGACAAATATTATTTGTCAGTTTTGTCTCGTCGCACACATGTTTTCCCGTATTTAGAAAATTTTCGAACAATTGCGCGGACCATAGGAAGCATTCGTCACGAGCGCAACGCCAGCTCTATCACCAAGAACTGCCATGAATATTCGCGAAAGTTGGTTCCGAGCATCGCGGAAAAAATAAAAACGCTAATCATAAAATATCTTGTGCACCGGCGGCGGAGCGTATAAAAATTATTGATCCCCGGGGAAGAGTTTTGTTATTCGCGTGCATCCGATAACAATCAATCAAAGGAAACAAAGAAACGTTTACTCGTCTGTTGCGAGCCTTGCCGCCACCCGCGACAATAAAGGCCCGGCAGATATGGACGGCAATATATTCACACAGTCACGCGCATTATTTTCACAGGTGAAAGAAATAAGCGCCTGTAACGGATCACGGGGCCGAAGCTTGGGGAACGCCATGGAACGGAATTCTTTCACTGGGTTCCCAGCTTTTGATAACCCCTCCTTTTGTTTAACATTCGTTGAATGCCAGTTCGAATAGATGGATTACGCCCCGGTTCCAGCGAACCCATATCTGACTATACAATTCTCTTCATTTAATTATATCGTTCTTTCACACTCCGAAACGTGTATCTGTCAACACCTTTTTTCGGATAACTTGCAAATGCGTTGTGGCTATTGGCGAACCTTACACAAAATTTCCATTCGTCAATATTTTATGAAATGTATCGGAACGTTACATTTTGTTCCACGTTTCATTCTCCGACGAAAATATTTCCTTTTCGAAACGTCAATCGAATCGTTTCGCGACTAATCCTTAAGTAGATTATTCAGCGGCTTGATTTTTTAACTAATAAATATACGGTGCAGGCGTATAAAAAGCTAGGTTATACGATTTTATCTCACAGTGTCTGGAACATGGACAACTCAGTAATGATTTAATTGTATGTAATGATATTTGGTCCCCTCAGGGTTTCAAATCCATTCCACCACCTCTCCCTTTACCAATCCTCAACTATCGCCTAATTTCCAATTTCAGCGGGACCTAGTTTTTATTAAGGTGGGTTCCGAACCACCTATTTTGCCAACAACACGTGAAACACACCCAGAGGGTCACTTCCCGGCTTTTTACCGAGCGGTCACCCATCCTAGGTGCGGACCCCGTCCTACGCCGTTTAACTTCGGTGATCGAACCAGTAATGATTTAATTTAATACTAGATAACTGATTAGTTCGGATAATCGAGGCTCCACTGTACACCGTATTAAACAAGTACACACGATCGGAATTGAGTTTCATTAAAACAATCATCGGGAACAACAAAGTTTTGCTCAAAAGAACCGTGTCTTAGGCGACATTTCGGAAGTATTACGTTATATGTCGAAACGATAAATTCCCGTAGTCAATTAAACACTCTAACGAATCTTAGTGGAAGCTCGCGTATAAAGCTGGTATCAGTTTCGTGGGACACTGCGCACGCGGTTGCGCTTGCATATACGCTTGGCACGCATTTATATCGCGCAATAATGAGCTCGCATTTGAGGCAGCCTTTTAACGATTAAAACCGGTAACGCGGTGGTTGTCCGTAATTAATCACGGTGCCCCGATAATGTAATCTTTCGTAGGCGCCCGGTTTCGAACGGCTCCGTCGAGAGCGCGCGCGTGCGTTCAAAGAACAAACATTGCGGGATTCGACAATTCGTATCGAGCGCGTGTCATAATCTATGCGATAAATCTTATTCGGCAGCCGTGTGTATTGCCCTAACGGCCGCACATAATAATGGTTCTATTCCGGGACTCGTCGTGCATCACCCGTAGATTTACACATAAAGATTAATGCGTGTTGTTCGCTGCGCGCGTGCGAACATCCGCGGACGAATCGTTCGACGAAGCGAGCACGCGCGCGTGTGTGCGTGCCGGAGGAGATCTCTGTGTAATTGTACGAGCGCTACTCAGCGCCGCCGTTTCATTTTACTCCGGGACGGCGCGCGGCGGGAATCAATATTAACGGTGATATTGGCCCCGGAAATTGGTGGTACCTTGTTGTTGGCCAAACAAAATGAAATAAACAAAACTGCGGTTCCCGGCGTCGGAACGTAGAGCCATGCGTCGCGTCGCATTTGCGGCGTCCTCGGATGTGTCATATTATTTTATGTGTTTGTGATCAGCTATCCGCGTAAACATTTTCGAAGGGCGAGACCCGCGTTTGTTTTTCGCCGGATATACGTGGGCGGACGTCGCGCCGCGCCACCGCGCCACCGCGCCGCGGCTAACTAGCTGAAATTCGCGAAATGGCGCTGCTCTCCGCGAAATGTCGGATTAAAAGCGGATATTCTGGTTTTTGGGGCCGTATTTTGTTCCAGAAAAACTATTGAACATTTTTCATTCGGAGCTTGTACGCGAATTTACTGGGATTTCAAGTACATGTGTGATTTTTTTCGAGGAAAAAATCTTTTTTTATATTAAATTTTGGCATTTTAAATATTTTATTTCGCTGCGATAACAGTTAGTTAGTAGGGATGCTACGGTACGAGCTAAAAGAAATAAAGCATTGTTTCAGAAAATTAAGTAATTGCTGTAGATAAGTAGATTAGTAATCAGTAGACTTCGGTTCTTTATGCAAAATAAAAAGTGCGTGCATCAATTGCAGGAGCTAAATATGAATTTATATTTTTCATTAATAATTCTATCGCGGTGAAGATAATATATTAATTCTCGTAAACTCGTTGAATCCATTTACTGTTTTAAATTGCACTAACTCAATTGTGTCATGAATGCATAAAATCAGTGATGAGAAAAAAGCCACGAAGAGTTGAAATTGATACGATCGTCAGGTCCGCCCAATATCGATTAGAAAACGTTAAACAGAAGCGGATATAGTATCCCCATTTTATTTTTACCGCACCGAATAAAAATGGGAACATTAGTAAATTAACTATTGCGTGGATCATAATTGAGCGACAGAACTACGCTTAAAAATGCATTCTTGTTACGACGTGCTCGAGTAAACCGGATTTTATTATCATCAGGGGGAGCTGGCACGTCGGGAGGAGTGATCGCTGTGATAAATGTGCACTCTTCGATTCCGGTTTTATTAAAAGTGTCAATTCTGCGAAATGTTCGCGGACGTTCCAAGGGTTACAATCGCGATCGAACTATTTCGTCAACCGGCGTATTACAGTGCGACTTTATGTCACCGGTATAAAGCGCGAGGCGATTGCGCGTAAACCACGAAGGTTTGGTTGCGGCTCGAAGCTGGGAAAAGAGTGTTTAGAAGTTTCGCGGACGACACAGCGAGGGTGGAACGGATTACGGATTCGGAGAACCAATTTTTAAGTTAATGCCCGCGGTATAGTATAGAAATGCTAAAAAGGTGAAAAATAGAAATGCGGAGAGTGGCGGGTCGGAGGAAGAGGAAGAAGTTCGACACCATGAGAAGCGCGTGCTGCGATTTGTTGGAGCGTTTCCTGTCGAGAAAGGAACGGCAGTCGGCGCGCCGGAGCAGAATGCCGAAGGAGTGCGGGGCGGCAGTGGGGATGAAAGGGGAAACAGTGCATTTGACTTTCCTATCAGCATCAAGTGCTCATAAGCGTTTAAATGACTTCTCGTTTGCGAAATACCACTGACAGCCATTCAGGCATATTTCTGAAACGAACTTTCTCCTCACAAAAGCCGAGGCCTCGCACCCTCTTTAATGATTCGCGCAGCCTGCTTGAAAGCTGAAGTGGCGCCGTCGTCCCGTCAAACAAAATTTAATGGCACTCTCGCTCGTTCTGTTTATAACTATAATTACCAATACGTTCAATATACGTCCCGAAAGTCCACCGATCTTCTCGATCGAAATATGTCTAAATCGCAAAAATATTTCGAATTTTCCGTTGATACTTTCTAGTAGTTCTCGTCAGAACTGGCCGACTTTTCTCAGAAAAATTCAACATTCTTCAACAATCTCACTATTTTAAATCTAAACATGTAATCCACTCTACACACAAACATTTCTTATACAAATAAAAATTTATACTGCGATCTTAGTTCAGTTGACTAAGAAAAAACTGTACGATACATTCCGAACAACCGAATATTTTACATGGACTTCCCGTGACCGCGACGCGAGAAGCCAACAGAAGTTCTCCGGGCAATAATTCGTAATGAGTGCGGTGATGCGCGCGTATTACATCCGTATGGGTGGTGTACGTCAGACGGTTGCTCTAAGAGAATAGGGTAGTTGTAACTCGAGTGAATGGTGTCGTAGGTCGGAGCCATCCCACCACAAAGGCAGGTTTGAACGACGTTGTAGGGGGTACTGAGGCTAAAACGGCCAGAAGCGCTGGTGGAAACAGAGGGTTAGAAGGGCTGCGAGTCAAGTGGGATAGAGGCACTGACGTGTTGAAGTAGCTCGTGGGTGGAGAAGGACGAGGACAGGCTAGGTCCTGGGTCCCGGGTCCCGGATCCCGGGTCCCGAGGTGTAGGCAGTGTTCCGTTGAAAGCTTGTCCTTGCATTCCTTGCTAACCTCGTTATGTCACCCACTCAACTTAACCGCTAGATCGCGTATGCACTATGGATGAGATGCCTTTCCTGAATCAGTATTACCGCTTCCGCGTCTATACGAACTTACAGCGTGACCTACTGTTGACGAGCAAGCTTATGCTCGTCTCACGCACACAACAAGCACGAGGATCCAGGATTAAGTATAGCAAGAATAGCTCCATCTTGCCCGACGAGTAACCGTTGTGGAAAACGTCGTTAATAGAGGACATTCTCGATGACTGTGGACGATCATCGAATTGTACTCGCTCAGAAAATACAGCGTAATAAATGTACGAATGGCAGCGTTAACTTGGTTAAGCTTTAATCGAGCCGTTTCACGGTGAATCGTGAAGAAATAAGCTTCGTTAAAATTTACATCAGCAAGCGAATTATAAAATCGTTTTTTTCTTTTTTAAACAAACTGAAGCGAATTTTTAATAATATGCGGATAAAACATGTATAAAACTGTTAACAAAAATCGTTTCTGCGGATAGCACGATATCTAAAAAAGTAATTGGACATATTGAAAATCGATTCGCGCAGAGAATTATCAAACAGAGGAGGCGATATCGAAGTTACCTCGCTAATGAACACATTATCGTAATTCGGGCGATCGTAGTAATCTTGTTAAAGACAATAATAGTTAGGAACTCGAGCGCTTATCATTCACAATAATTCTCTGAAACTATTATTTAACGGTTGACTAATTCGACCGAAGTATTCGGCTACAGATATTCGTACTACAGAAATACAATCAAGAACTACCGAATAGAAGAATTGTCTACAAATTTATAAGTTTCATTAAATTATTTTGCTTCTCAAATAGAATCGCGATAGAAATGTTGAATCGAATTCAATGGAAAATTCAATCCAGCGATTACAAATATTTAATCGTTGCAATAAACGGTCGGGGTAAGTGTAATTCCTTTCTGTGCCGAGCAGTTATGAAGAACGTAACAACTGTTGCGAGCGTAATCATCAAACAAACTGTTAGGCGAGGGGTATACATTCGACAAGCAGTATTTCCGAGGGGAGGGGTGGTGTGGGGTAATATCTCTGTTTCTTTCGCGTTATTTTATACTTATTCTATTAGCATTCCCGTCGAAGATGAAATACTATTCTGGGAGAACACTGGGCGACTGCAAGTATGCGCGCGATCCCTTTTAACATGAAACGTTGAAGCGGAACTAACACGGAACGAAAAGACGAAAGCCAATGCAGCGGAGCAGCTGAATGGGCCGGCGGTTTTACTTCTCAATCTCGTTGGACAGCCAGCTGAATTCGATTGAAATATAATTGTGAGGCAAAGCGGGAAAGTATGCCTGTTTTCTAACAAAGTCAATATTTTGCTGGCGCTCGCTACGAGTTTCCGTCCGCCGTTCGACAACATTTCCAACTGCGGAAACCTTCTTCGCGCGAACGGCGACGGGCAGAATTCGATCGAACCGTTTTTATTAATAGACTTATTAATCGACGTAGTTTAACTAACGCTACCAGCACAGCGAAATTAAAGTATATCACGTTTAATAACATTGTCCAACAAATTTCAACTTTTTTTTAGGATTTCGATTCTCACTATGAAATTCTTATAGAGTTTTTTGCGCTGATTCCGAATCTGACTTGAATTTTTCTCCTAGACGCACAGTTTTTGAGAAATTTGAGTTTGAAAAAAGACCTATTTTTCAATTTTGAACAAATATTGTGATGTTATTATAAAAGATATTGAATTGGTCTTTACAGCAAAAGATTCCTTAGACTTTCCCGAAAACAGTGTTATCCAATATTAATACATTACGATTGTTTAAATATGTTTAAACGATCATTAAAGACGGAGAGACACCATGTTTGTACCAATTTTTGACGATAGTTTTGAATTTATCTCAAAAAATAAGGGTCCAGCGGAAAATCGAACTATACCACGCGATAGAGCAGACTTTTATCTTGAGAAACTCCCCTTTGAAGTTTGAAACGTCGACGTTTTTACCGAACCAGAGAGCAAAATATCTTCGCCCGACATGAGCTGTCGCCAGTGGTGCTCTTCCACTAGCGCGGTCGTTCGACGGAATACAGCGGGGCGCGGCGTAACGGCGATGTAGGCGTGCAATTATGTTAACTTATGTAAATGTTTATTTATTATTGTTATTTATTATTTTTATTACTCTATTTCCATTCTTTAACATATTTATTCTTTATTTATTATTTTATAGTTAACCCATACATTTTAAAGACAGCCAAACAATCCAAATTCGTTTTGTTACGTGCGTGGTGAAATAGTTGTTAAGAAAACGCGACAAAATATAACGGAAAAAATAACAATATAAAAATATAACACGGTGAAAGGTTCCATCAAGACATTTTTGTTATGAAGACAAGATACTTGGGAAAAGATAGTACAACCATGCTTGCAAACTATTGTTGGAATTTAATAACAGAAGCGTGTTATAAACGTGACATGTGATAGGTGAAACATGTTATAAACGTCAGTGAAGAAGAAAGAAGTTTTAGGTATGTTTCCTATCTTGTAAATTTCTATTTTTACTATAAAATAATATATAAAGAATAAATATGTTAATAGAATGGGAATAGAGTAATAAAAATAATAAATAACAATAACAAATAAACATTTAAGTAAGTTAACATAATTGCACGCCGTTACGCCGCGCCGCACCGATACCATCGAACGATTACGCTAGTGGAAGAGCACGACTGGCGGTAGCTCATGTCGGGCGAAGATATTTTGCTCTTTGGTTCGGTAAAAACGTCGACGTTTCGAACTTCAAAGGGGGGTTTCTCAAGATAAAAGTCTGCTCTATCGCATGGTATAGTTCGATTTTCCGCTGGACCCTTATATTTTGAGATAAATTCAAAAAAGATCGTCAAAAATTGGTTCAAAAATGGTGTATCTCCGTCTTTAATGATCGTTTAAACATGTTTAAACAATCATAATGTATTAATATTGGACAACACTGTATTCGGGAAAGTCTAAGGAATCTTTTGGTGTAATGACCAATTGAATATCTTTTATAATAACATCACAATATTTGTTCAAAGTTGAAAAATAGGTCTTTTTTTCAAACTCAAATTTCTCAAAAACTGTGCGTCTAGGAGAAAAATTCAGGTCAGATTCGGAATCAGCGCAAAAGACTCTATAAGAATTTCATAGTGAGAATCGAAACATTTTTTGGCTGTTGGATAGTGTAATCGTTCCACCTTGTCAAATATAAAATCTAACAAAATTCATTTCGCGCCCGTGATAAATTTTTAAAGATACACGAAGCGTCGTTGAGCCATCAATGGACGTGCGATAGTCAACGCGCAAGATATCCAAGAATTCGTGGACCAGCGAAAATTTCTTCTTTGTGTTTACACGCGGCAAATAATTGAATTCCCCGGCGTTCCATCGGCCTAATTATGAGGCTCTTCATAGTTGGGCAACATTCTCAGAGGCAATTAGCCGTTGTTGACAAACGCAATTTACGAGATGTAACTTTGTGGCCATGCAGGTAGACAGAAGCGAGCGCGCGCCTTGTGTGTCACGTTCCTAAATACATCGACGCGTTGTATCCGGCGCGGCGCAGCGTTGCGCCCTCGAAGGGTGCATAGGCTGTCGTCGCTTTCAAAGTATCCCTGCATCCTGTTCACTGTCTTTGATTACTATCACGAAGATGCGTAGAGTCGTCTTCGGAAGCGTTTTGCTTCGGGCGTATCGTTATTCCACGAGCAACCGAAGTTTCGTTGCATCGTTACAACTGTTTTGTCCGTTTGCACGATGGGCTCTCGAGAAGAATGTTAAAAATACAGTTATCCGTTTAATCGTCATTCTCACTGAATTGTTAAATGGATATTAATTTCTCTTTGCGACGGACCGAGCGAGACGATGGAGGTTTATTTAAATTTTCCGTACGTTCAACGTATATTAAATCATCAGAACAAAAAGCAGAGCCACGGAAGTCTTAATAGTTTGTTTAAGCAGTGGATTAATACTAGATTTGGGTCAGTCAGGGAATTGGGGATGGCAAAAAAACTTGTACAAACTTTGATAACATACAGATCGAAATTTGTCAAACATCGTGGTTGGAGCGAGATAATACGCGTTCCTCTATTTCCCTATTACATCTTGGAAACTGTAATGAATACGAGAAAAATTGTAATGAAAATTTAATGGATTTTAATGTTCGCGCAAGAGATCCGGGTCACCCTCGATTACGTGAACGGAATTTTGAAGCTGCTATTAAAATAAAATCTCCTCGTTAGTTATTAAATGAAACAAATTTGTCCGCGGTCCGCGGGATGCGACGAGATTAAAGAAATCGCTGCTTCGGCTGCTCTTGATTATTTCGTTTCTGTTCCGATGGAAAATCTAACGCGACATTAATTAACATAACGATAAATTATGCTCGGAGTCTATGTGTCACAGTTGATTAAAACCGCTGTTAGTATTGCGAATATTTTCTTTCAAAATTCGTACTATTAGCATCGTCGGAACAATGTTTCTTTTCCATGGTACATTCGACACAAATACCGAAATTGGGCTGGTCTTTCCAAGTTGTTCTTAATTGTTTTGAACGAATTCAATTAACAATAAGGAAACGCCGATCCAACGAGCTGAAAAACCTTAGGAACCGGGACGCGACTCGGTATCCCGTTGGCAGTCTTTACAATTTCAATAATTGCGAAATAAGAACCGTGAAAGCGGTAATTTCCAGGGACAATCGTTTGACCTGAAAATTCTCGTATCGGCGACGATAATTTTTCCGTCGATAATGGGCATTGCAATGAAGATCTTGCGTTAATTGAGGATGATTGATACGCGACGAGGATGGAAGGAATCAGAGGGAACAATTGCCCGGTTCATGAGCGAATGCAAAATATGGAGCGAGGGTGAGTAAGTAGTCGAGGGAGCACGGTCGATTGGCTTCGGAATCGACGAAAGGAAAAAGGTAGGAAGAGAATTTTCGCTCGTACTCGAGGATTCAAGGGCTAGCGTGATACTGGCAGGCGTTAGTCGTGCAGCAGGGGGGTTGCAAAAGCTGCGAGAGGATCTGAGGAGGGGCGAGGATCGCAGAGGATCCCTGAGGAGAGCAGAGAGAGAGAGAGAGAGAGGGGAGAGGAGTATAGGCGAGCGTTGGCGGCAGGAGGCGCCGAGAAGAGGAAGTGAAAGGGAAGGAGAAAGGAGGACCAGCATCGTCAGAAGTTGGAAGCTACAATGGCAGTGTGTCTTCTGGCGCCTTCGAGTCTCCCAGACACGCCTTCCAACATGGGCATTCGCAAGAACTTATCCTCCACACGGCGTCCCTGCATATGCCACGATTCTGTAATCCGCGCCTTCTGAAGGATCATTACTCACCCACTCTGAGATTTTGTCGAGCGTAGGCGTGGAGACACAGATTACAAGCGTATTTACACGTTACTTTCAGGTGCGCCGTGCACTAAACGGCCGATAACTTTTTCCACCCAGCGCTCGTTCAGCCGCCTTCAGCCTTCCATCGGCCAGCCGTTCGATCTCGATTTCGTTCCTCCCTTCGATAAGCTTAATTAACCTATTAACGACCACTCGACGGCTCGGATTATCGCCACAGTATTTCCTACGGAATTTTTCAATGAAATGACATACACTGAAAATTGATTTACCGTTTATTTAACATTTTAAAAGACTGCTCCCATTCACGGTCCAATCATTAAATCTTGACTCCAACAGTAAAAAAAAGAAAGTAATAGTCCTCAGAGAAATGTATAATATTCAGAACTATATAAAATAAAATTGAACGATTTCAGTTGCAAATCGAAGATCATACTCAACGTCGCGTCGCACTGTCGATAACTATAAATATTTTTCATCTTTTCGAATGGATATTTTCAATAAATAAACATGTTTAAATATTTTAGAGTCTGCAAGTGCTTTCTACATTTTACATTCTCGTCGGTGTTTCCTCTACAGTCTACGTTGTTCCATTCTCGTCAGCATTTAGGTTGCCCACCACCATGCTCGAAAATTTTATTTCTATATTGTACATATAATGCGCGCAATATACTTTAACTTGATGGCGTGTGCAAGATTTATGGCTGTATAAAGGGGGCCTTCGATACACGTATAATCCTGACCGTTTCGCATTTATAGGTCTCTTCAGTTCAGCAGGAACATGATTAATATCGCTTAACGATCTATCGTAATCACAATAGACCTAACCCCCGATGATCCCTAATCTTACAATTAGTCATTAAGTGCGGCATGGTTCTCGTTGATTGAATAATCGACGTTCCTTGTCACCGGATGATTATTCGGAATATTGCGCTGAAATATTCGAAAGGTTGGATTGACGGACTTTATTGAAAGCGTGAAGTTAGGCGAATTGAAATCTACTTACCGATTAATCATCGATTTATTACTAAAGCAATATATTATTAAACACGATTGTTAATTCGGGAACGAATTATTGTTTTGTAACCGATGTTTGTTATTAACTTCGATGCGTAATTACAGCGTGCAGATGGACAATTATAATTGGCCAGATTTTCACCGTTGCGCCGCTCCGCTTCTATTGTTTTTATTGTAAATTGTTATCGTTAATAATTGCATTATTTACAAAGCGAAATGAAAAGTTAGACGAGACACGATATTTCCGTAATTGTATTATCCGCAATATTAATTCTACAAGTTGTGATATCGTTATATCGTTTTAATAAGAATGATTAAAAGCTATCAGCTTAACCGAGACACGAACGAACTCTTCAACTCTTTATACTCTTGAAAATATGTCCTTTTTGTTTTTAGATTATGTCGCTGCACGATACCAGCGACAAGCTCCAGCTATTGACCAGCTCTCCACCTGGTTTCACGTCAATCTTTAAAGAAAACTCGCTAACTTTGTTTCCTGTTTACCTCGAAACTTTATATATTTGTTACCCAAAGTAGCAGAAAAATAAAATTTATTCGCCGAGGTTCCTAAAACAGCAAACTCATCTTAGATGGAGTATGAATGACAGGCAAGGAAGCCTGCATGAGCGCGTTGAATGCAGAATATTACAAACATGTTCTCTCCCTTCCAGAATATAAAGTAATTAACGCGTGTTTTAATACAAAATAATTTACATCTTAGATGGAATATGAATGACAGGTAAGCGCCATGAGCGCGGTGATTGAAAAATATTACAAACATGTTCTCTCCCTTCTAAAATATAATGTAATTAACGCGTGGTTTAATACAAAATAATTTACATCTATTTTAATACACGATCATCAACATTTCATTTCAATAGAAAATGATATACGATTTCATTTTAATAGAAAATATTGTAAGACTTCATTTCAATATAAAATAGTGTAAGATTTCATTTTAACATAAAATAATATAACATTTCATTTTAATTTCGAAAATGTTTGTAAAAGTATTTCGAGAAGCCTTCTACGTTTGTTTTCGAAACAGTCGTGCTGCTGCCTTAACATATTGTTGTGTATTATATACGACAGCAACGTTTTTAATATTAAAGATAAATCAAATGAAAGCTCTAGTGCAACAGTCGATACATAGTTTTGCAGGCTATATCTAATAAATACCTAATATTCTTAGGGGTCCCTAATATTCTCGTGGACCCCCAATATTCACGGGAACCCCGCGTATTCTCGGCAATCCCTACTATTCTTGAAAGTGCCGAAAAATATCCGAAAGCTTCCGGTCCCCGCAAAGCTTCGGCGATTGGCCGGCAAAAGATGGCATTGGCGCGTCGCGACGCGGCGCGGCGGCGTGCTACAGGTGCTTCGGCCGGTTAGCAGGCAAGCAAAAGCGTTTGCTTGAAACGCAGCTCGGTGCGGTGATAATTAATCGTCACCTATTGATAAGAGATAAGTGAGTAGGATTAAGAGAGCGTCGCGGCGAGTCGAGGCGAGGCGAGACGAAGAGGGGTTTGCGGGCGTCGCGTCGCGACACCGGGGGGTAAGTTCAAGAGTTAGAAACCCGTGAACATCGAGGCGTCTGCGCGTGGCGGGAACGCGTAGGAGCGGGCAGGAGCTGGTTGGCGCGGGTAGGGGGCAAGGGAAACACGCTCTCGGGGTTCGCGCTCGGCGAACCCTTCAGTCGGGATGCCGGTCGCGTATCCTGTCGTCGATTTGGTACCGTGATGACCAGTGAACGTGTGAAGTGTGTTCTTGGGACCATCGAGAACCGTTCGCGGTTCCTGACGACGGTGTTCCTCATTTCGGTGTTTACCAGGACCGCCTGGACCGACAACTCCACCGGTTCCGGTGAGTGCGCAATCATTTCTGTTCAGAACCACCTGGCGAACACACGGTTCCATCGAGGACACACGCGTCGGCTTGGCGGCAAACTCTCTGCGACAGTGGTAGGACACCGCTTAGTGGTCCAGGGTTTTTTTTCGGAGGGATTTTCTATCGTGCTTAACCACCAGAAGTCGGCTACCGTTTCCCTCCATCGCGCCGGGTTGTTACATTTGAGTTTAAGGGATGCAGTGTGTAATGTCGAGTGAAAGTGAGTTTTCAGAAAGCTCAGCTTGCCGAGCACCAGTCTAACTGGCTAGGATGGCGCGAGGATACTAATGAGCCAGGACAAGCGACCACTAAGCGGGCACCTCTGTGCACCGTGCTAAACCTTGAGCTAGTGGTGCTGCAGGGTAGACGACTGTTTTACCATGTTTATTTTAAATGTTCTCCGTGAGAGGTTCTAACACGTTGTGTGCCATGGTCTTCGTATTATACGATGTATAATGGATATGTTCACCTAATCTGTATTCCATTATGTTTGCACATTGCCTCAGCGCTAATGAATCTTCTTCCATACGCTTTCTTCAAATGATCTCACGATGTTTCGCTAAGTTTCGTTATTTAATATAATTTCCAACCATTTCTCCAGAAGAAAAGAATCCAAAAAGGAGAAACACGTCTCTAGAAAATAATTGCTGCTATAAAAATGAAACAGACTTGACGCACACATAGCTCAACAACTTGGAAATAATACGTCCACATTTTAAAATTCTTTTAATCTTTCTATTCTTTCAAATTTTACTCGTTTTTGTCGTAAATCCGCAGTCTAGTTATACTACAATAACAATGTCCTTAGCGAATATTTTAAACTCAACATTTTTCATGATTGAATTGAAATACATTTTTCTATTTCACTGAGAATTCTGATGCTGCTTCGACCTTTCATCTGATGACCCTTGATTATTCATATTGTTCATGCACTCAGTAAATTTTTTACATACAGAAATTTTTCTGAAGCATTGCTAACAATGTCCCGAGTGAATTTTCTAAACTGAAATGTCGTTTGCAATTGAATCCGTCGGGTCTTGATGCTGTTCGAGTATTTTCATCTAACGATGCTCGTTTATTCATATACGATTATTCACAATAAATTTGCTACATGCAGAACTGTCCATGGGTTGGTATCATCGTCAATGTTCCTGGTAAATAATCCAAATTCAAAACTTCTTCTGTCTGAATCGAAACAGTGCACTCTGCTTAATCGCCAAGGACTCTGAACCTACTAATTCGGTTCTTTGATTTAATAGCATTCGATTAATCTTGCCGATCTTCTTAGTAAATTCGCTGAATTCAGAACATTCCACGGCTGAATTAAAACGGTGCGTTTTGCCGCTTCACGGAGGGATCAGTCGCCACTTCTTGCGACAGAAACTCCACCGTTTCGGCCAAAACGACCCCGCACTCGTTCGGCGAGGGTTGAAGTTGGAATCGCCGATTTGACCCCTCAGCTACAAGCTCTGCTCGCATGTGCCAGTGGCAAGCGTAATATTTTAACAAGTTCTAATGTGTTCTTAAACTGTTTCTTCTCAGTCCGACGGTTTCGCGCCGCTGCACGGAGAATATTTGATCGCTTCGATGGTCAAGGAATAATATTTGCCTTTCGCCGATCGGAAAGAATGGGGATGGTCCAGTGTGTTTGCTCTGATCAGATTAACGCGTGTATAACGGTGAAAAGCAAAAAAAGTGCGCAATAGTAAAATGGTGGATAGTTTTTTTTCATTTCTTTAAAAATTTGTTCTCTCGGTAAATTATAACCACCACAGCGACAGATGAAATATTTTTGAGTGCTTGCACACAAGTATAAAGAAAAAACCAGATTTAGCGATCCGCGTGCCAATCTGCCAACAAGCTGCGGCTTTTTAAAAGAGAATTGCGTTTGTACAGTGATTGCGTCGATATGGCCAGGGAAAAACCGCGTGTAAACACACCGGTAGAATTCCGTTGATATTCATTAAAGCCATGACTTGTACATTTGATGTTCGTTCGTTGCATAAATCGTTGCTCGAATGTTGCTGACCGTTTCGGGAATTCGCGTTTGCCGTTTGGCGTGCGCAGAGCTTTTACAGTGCTTTTGAACCGTGCGTTAGAAGAGCATCGTCCCAAATAAGGACTTTATCGCAATAAAACGTCATCGATGAAACATTTCGAAAACGTGACAAATAGACGTCGAGTCTGTCTGCGAAATAGAAATTGTTCACATTAATTGCAAGTCACAGAAAATAGGCGGTGAAAATTCGAGAAACACATTTAATTAGTTAGAAATTTTATATAATTATATCGGATAATATATAAATTTTTTATACGATTAGTAGAAGCTTTTAGCATTTAACATCATTTTCAAAAACGTTCTGCAGAGAAATATAATATTTTCATGAAAATAGTGTTCTGTCGATTATGCACCACATTAGGGACAATGTATATTTCTGGTGGACGTAGTGTCCCGATTTCATGCATGCATTGTGTAGTCTATTTCCTCGAAGAATTATGTGATCTAGGATTATGGTATATTGGGGTTCATAATAGCTATCCGTCCTGCTTCAATCACTCGAGAGCTATAACATTTGTGTGACAGGGGCGTGATAGACATGTATTGTAAACGTCGGTGTACCGCAGATCTCTGCTTCCGAAAAACAGGCTACACTAAACGCATACATTAACCGGGCTAACACGTTCGCTGTAAAATATGTAATTCACTGTGTACGGAAACATGTTTACACGACACGTAATGATTTACATCGTAAACAATTACCAGTTGGTTGCCAAAACTACGGAATGTTCGGTGCGTTCGCGTTCGTTCGTCAAAGCGAGACATTAACTTGTTAATTAGATGATTTTCCGACCGCCACTGTCCACCTAAATGTGATTAATTATGTATAAAAATCTTTTGAATGGATTAATCCCATATGAAACGTGAATATAATGTAATTACCGTCAATCTGGATATTATGATTGAGATTACAAAGATAGAGCAGTGTTAATTCTGTGATTTTCTAGCCATCAACATGATTATAATTAAATGTATCTAAAACTATTTTGCAACAATGTACCCTTTAATAAGTATACGAACAATCTAGTCGACAGTAATGTAAATATTCTGACTGATATTGTAGAATATTATTAATTATATGGTTTTCTGATTATAAACATGCACGTAAATATGATTAACTTTGTATAATAGTATTTTGAAACCAATTCGACGTATTATTTAATACCGATGTAAATTAATATTTTACAGAAATTGTTGAAACATAGTGTTGTTAATTAGGTAATTTTCCACATAAATACAACGAGATACGGACAGAAATATTCTTGCGTGATCTAATGAAAATATCAGGAAATGCAGGAATATACCCAGATAGCACCCGGATGTCCCGTGGACGTCCCACGAACGTCCCACGGACTCCAGATGGCGATAACGTCCACATGTCCTGGATACGTCCCAGACTATAGTAGTGATTACGTAATATTACAAAAATGTGGTGAACAGATACGAGATTGGAAAATGATCTGTTCGGAAACCGAAGCGACTGCAGTGTTCGACTCGCGCTCGCCGGTAAGCTTTCATTAATGATGTTTACAAAATCAAAATATTCAGTTTCCATGCTGCGAGTGTAATCATTACGGTCGAAGGTGGTTTCGTATGTCTTGCCCGTGATATGTTGCATAGGGTGTATACAACGGGTAGAAACGTAGTTTCACGTTGTTATCGGTGAACACAATCACGTGCATTTGCGAGATTTCTCTCAGAATCGCGTATACAGCCTGCAGAAATCTCACTATGCGCACTGTGTGCTTTCGCATACGTTTCTGCGAGCAGTTGCTTTTTCGTGCAAGATGTACTGTTTCCTTTTATACACCTGTTTAGTGCCCCCTTCTTTGTGTACTTCCTCCATTCTTAATACCTATTTCTCGTGATCTATGCGCTCGTTCTCCTGCTCCAACGTTGCGTCTATTTAAGTTGTTCGGTTTTGCTATTTTCAAAATTATCTTCGCGTCACTTGTACTCTGTATTCCACTCTTTATTCGTCATCTATGCTCTCGTTCTCTGGCTTCGATTTTGCGTCTGGTTCTACATGCCTTTAATCCCAGAGCAAAATCAATTCCAATCGTTTACGATTTTAACTCTCTAAGAAGCATTAAAAAGCTGTGAAATTATTATGATAACATTACAAACTACTTTATCATTTCGATATAAACATTGATGAAATCGTCCGAAGAGGATCGGATTTAGTAATCCGAAGAAAAAGTGTTCGGCACCGAATTAGCGAAGTAATTAACAGTACGTCACAAGGGAAATTCCTCTTAAACGATTTTTCCCCGAAGGAGAGTCGCGTGCGTCGCAAATAGGCACATTATTCTTTTATAAAAGTTAAATACGTAAAAGTTAAATTAACTCTAAATCCGCCACGTTTCGCTCGGATTTAAGCCCGGGATCACAGTTTGGGGTTGGTGCGGTGGGGTGCTCGATGCCCCCTTTACAGAGTGTAAATAACGTAAGCGAGTTTACTGGGGTACCATACAAATTGTGAAACGACTGTTACATCTTCCGCGATACTCGCGCAGAAATTAACTACGGCCCCCCTCCCCCCCTGTCAACACGTTTCCCTCGCGATTCGAATAATTAGTGTATTGATTTTTTGAACGGGAATCCAGGCTGCCTTCAGAAGTCGGAAGAACGGCTGCCTTTTCATTACACGGTCGACGCCGTCAAAGGGTTCATTTGCATAAATATCCTTATGCCGGTGTCGGCAATTACCCAGTTAAAGAACAAACGAGACGTGAAACTCGATTTTACCGACTTTCGACTTCTCTGAAGAATAGAACACAGTTAGACAAGAATAACAATAACCTATGCGATAAAAAGCTTTTCAGTTGGATCCGCTCGCCGCCGCTACAATCGTAGAACAGTAAAAATAACATTGGCTCGCGGTAGTAATAGTTGTTATTAAGAAATTGTGTTTACCGGCACGATTAACGAAGCGCGCGCCGCGCCGATTCGAATCGATAGTAAAACTTTAATGACGTCAGCGCATTAACGGGTTAACGAATTTATCACTGTATCGCGGCGGCGCGCGGAAAAGCATTCCGCGATTGTTCACGGCAAATTAACACAACTTAATGATACAATTAAAATCCCCGGCACAACTGTATAATTGTATTATACAATAATATTCAAAATCTCTCGCGGGCCCTGGCTAGAGTTCCCGTAATTGTAGGTAGAGTTCCCTGGCATTAAGTAAATTGCAACCCGTCCAGCGGCGCGGCGCGGCGCGCCGGCAGGAGGAAAGAAAATCGAGCATAATGCGTGTGCCCTAAACGGCCTGCCTATTATGCGATAGTTTATAGCGGCCGTACACGAGGTCGCGCACGACACTATAATATTAAACGGATGACAACGAAATTATTTGACTGGTAGTTATTCCTTGCATGTTACTAACCCATTTCGCGGGCCAATGATGCACGCCGTTTGTAGCAGAAGCGTGCATGCAAAATGAGAGAGGGCCATCAGTCTGATTCAGCCTATCGGCAATTTCACAAATTCAAGTCGGCATCGAGTATTATCAATCGGAATCTAATTCATACAAACGTATACATACAACCGTCACGCTCGACGAATTCCCACACGCCGCAACCCCATCGAAACAAACCGGTCTATTCTGTTTGCTGAAGCAATAAGATTTCGCTTTGACAACTGATTCCATTATTAGGCCGCGTAACGCGTTTTCTCACACGAGAATACCGGAACCGTTCTCCCCTTCTAATTATACGTACTTAAGAATTAAGATTTATTGCCAGTTACAGGAATGTACTTTTCATTTTGTCGCACCTAGCCTGTGGATTTTCTTAATTAATAACAGGCGGGTGGAATTTAAAACAGGAGACCGATTAATCTTTTACTTTATTTATCAAACACAAACCCCTAAATCCAATAATTGAGTTTTAACTTCTCTCACTGCCTGTAAAATATTTTGGCAATTTGCGCGATAGTAACAATATCCGATGAATTAAGTCGCAGCATCTACGGACCAAGTATAGGCAAGTCACGGTCAGCAATAATCTGCTATGGAAGTAGTATGCATGATGGTCATATCCTGTTAGTATTTCGAGCTGGATAATCGAACGGTTTACTGTTACGCATAGATTCAAAAATGGTTCCACAATTTTGCAATGATCTCTTCTATGAAAATAATTTGGTAATAATTTTTAGTCGAATTGTTGAAGTAAAAACTGAAATTTGTTAATTCAGAAACGTCAGTTAACGACTGAAACATTTTCGTGATAATCCTCTTAGTCAGTTCTAGATTAAGCTCAAACGCATCTAGCAACGGTACTTCAACACGCTGTCACATGCAAATACCCATGCGTTCTTGTACGCTAACGCAGAGTTGCTATTGCGTTGTAGGAACCTCTCTCTGCTGTGTTTGAAGAGACAGCAGCACAATGCCGTGCGTGACAACGTAACCTTTCAATCAACATCCTTCGTGCGTCTTTGTTCATTTGATCTCATCTTCTATTCTTGTGGTTGACGCAGAAACATTACGAAATAACAACGATCCGACGTCGGTTAATTTTATGGCTAAACCGTGGATTTATTCGATTTCAAACAAAGTTGAACAAGACTCTTGTCTTTTCGGAACGTGATAAAAATAGTGCCACAATTTGTAAAAATGTACAGTTGATTTCAAGATTACAAAAAATGTACTAAAATGTTGTTTGAAATAATGAACGTTTCCAAGTATGCAGACTATTCTTCACTGATTATATGTGTCTTCAATGCGACACAAAACATTTTTAAGTCGACTGTCGAACGAAAATGTTTATCCGGAGAATAAAAATCGTATCGAGCGTTAAATATTTTTCGAAAATGATTTATTACTCCCAGGACTCACAGACGAGTTTCTCGATCCATCTACCATATTCAGAAAGGCTGCGCGAAACATCGAAAAGCTGGTCCAGGCTGCTTGAAATAATCTTATTCTAGAAAGGACGTTTCGCACGGTGTTTTCGCTAAAATCTACGAAATATCGACGTCTCCGGTCGGCCCTCGCTAAAAGGCAACGCACAGAAACACATAATTTACAGTTCCCCTAGTTCCGCAAATTACAAAGTACATTATAACATAAAATTATTAAATTATAAAGTAAAAGTACATTTCGTGTAGTTTGGGCTGCGGAGCACCATCTGGAGTACCTCGAGGTTTCCCTCATATTTCTGTTTGCAAAATAAAAAGGGCGCAAACCGCCGCACAGCGCCGCGCCGCGCCGGGAACGGGAACAGGAACGGGGCGGTCGAGTCAGATAAATTGCGCTGTCACCTTTTAATTAGATCACGCGGGCTAAGGTGTAATGAAGATCTGCCGCGACTCCTGTTGACAGTAAAGAAGTTCGCCGGTGGCCACTTTCCCGCGAGCCGTATCCACCTGCTCGAATTCTGAAATATTCTATTATAATATTATCAACCGAAATTTCTCGCGGCGGCGGCGGCGACGGCGAATATTTTGCGGCGAGAAGCTCACTGCAGTATAATGCACGCAGCAGGTTTATGCGTTTGCTCATACCCACGCGAAAAATATCCGCTAAGCCGCCCGCGTACGTTACGGTCTCGCGTATCTATTCGCTGAAAAATATTCGCGTCGCCTCGCGCGATCCTTTAGGCGATTAGAACTTGGAGCGTCGGGGAATTTTTAGTATCAACAATTAAGGCGTTCTGGTTTCCGAGGCCGATGGTTCGTAATAAACAATGTTTATGTGTATTTATCATTTCATTCTTGATCAGTCGAGAAAATAGAATAGTATATAGTGTAGCGTAGCATACGGTATAGTATAATAAATATATCGTATTGATCAGTCGAGAAAATAAAATAGTATATAGTGTAGCGTAGCATACGGTATAGTATAATAAATATATCGTATAGTAGAGTATAGTGTACGGTACAGTGTAGTATAAGTATAGTAGGTATGCAGTGTACATAGTATAGTATAGTATACAATATAGTATATAATAGGTATAGTATAATATATCGTATAGTAGAGTATAGTATAATATATCGTATAGTAGAGTATAGTATAATATATCGTATAGTAGACTATAGTATAGACTATAGTATAATATATCGTATAGTGTACGGTATAGTGTAGTATACAGTATAGTAGGTATGCAGTGTACATAGTATAGCATAGTGTACCGTATAGTATAGTATACAATATAGTATAGTATAGGCTTAGTATAGTATACGGTGTAGTATAGTACAGTCTAGTATAGTAGATTTAGAGATGGAGTTTCGGAAACAGCACTCGGTTTCAGTGTCCTCGATTTAGAGTGAACGCGGCAGTTCAGGAATTTACAGTTGTAGAATCGTTACAGATTTCTGTAAATTTTGGTTTGGAGAGAGAGTCGGCACGGAACGGGTTAAAACATTTATTTTGGAAACCCGTTTCGAATTCTGGTTTGAGTGCATCCAACACCGGACTCAAATTGATCTCATCGGGTGTTCACTTTGATGTGCTAACAGCGAGCTAATCGGACCGAGCGAACGTTCGTTTCGCAGTCTGCACTAGTTAAACCTTTGCTCGCTTGATATTCATCCCGGACGAATGCTCATTCTCAGATGAATACACGGCTTAATAAAAGTCATTGTTTCGAGTTTCGAGCAAAAGAAATTATTCGTCGGATGACTCGCGTGCCCGTAATCGACGCGACCTGAACGCTACCATTTAGGGTCAGTCGGGGAGTCCACTTTTATTGAAAATCTCAGACCACTGCACGTTTAATTGGTATCAGTAATAAAAAATAGGTTGATCCAGTCTGTGAATAGCCTATTACAATATATGTATATACTGTTAGAAATTAGATCGTGCTTTAAGTAGAACATTTTAAATATCAATAAATTTCAATAAATCAATCAACTATCGAGATTGCTAAATTTGGTTACTTTCTGCAAGAAGATTGAAACGTCCCTCGCACTGATAATTAAAAGATCCAATCCACGTCTCGAGTCTAATTTCGAATGAGTTCATTTTTGTGCCGATCTGTCGCGTCCACCAAAATTTATTCAGAATTGCAAGAAATGGGACGAAAAGGTGTACTTATTATGATCAATCTTAAAATTCCGATATTGATTTTGCTAAATACATTACTTAACGTTTGCTCGGCGAATTTACCTAATTAATTGAAATTAAAGGCGACCCATTCGTTCAGCTTTCACTCAATTCACGGATGCTTCCCTTTCCATTAAGTTTCAAATTGGCTGCTCTTTCAGACAGTCTTTCTCCAGGCGTTCATATTATTGATTTCTACATTTAATTACTTTCTTGTGAACGCTGCCTCTCGATTTCTGATATTTTCGTTCTTGGCTGGTCCGGTTCCAGCGCTTTTCCGCGATTTTTCTTGAAAATTTCATTTTGGAGGCTTGTTTGTTCCTTCATGGTCGTCTGTGTGCTGTACTATGTCATTCACTGGCGTGCGATACCATCGAGATTGGTATCGTATCGTAAAAATTTTATTTGGACCCCCCCTTTTATGCTTTAGTCAAATTTACTTTTTCTGCTGGGGGAAATAAAGCAAAACAAACTTTGATTCATGAAATGGTCTGTACATAATTGTTTACAATAATAATAATATTTATTTACTCCATCCGTACGTATTACATGGTTTTTGCCAATTGATGTAGACAATTTTTATTTTAGCTTTGCTAATAGACTGTGGATCTTTATGTGTTTATAGCAAAATTAAGTAGATGAAATTCAAAATTGTTGAAAAATTTAAAAAATTGAATTTGTTTAGAGAAGAAATAACATCCAATCTGATTACAATTTCTCACAACCGATGCAGACAATTTTTATTTTGCATAAACATCCGCAGTCTAGTCACGAATGTGGAAAATTGTGTGTTTCCACGAGGAAGTCCGTAAGAGTTGATAATTATAAATTGCGTGCCTGTCGGAACATCCGTGAAAGTAATATGCGGATACCAAAGCGAGCAGTCGTCGATTCTTCGGATTTTTTCCGCCATATAAGCGTTTCAGAGGGATGAAGCGATTTTGGGGAGCACGGTGGAAGAAAAATAAAATTTACGAGGGCGCGCGTATACCCTACGGTGCCTTGCACGTGCCAAGAACTACTGTGCAGTAACCGTATGTTCTGCCTAGAGTCACGTAACAATTTACTAAGATCAATATCGCTTTCCATATTCCGACCAAATCTTGCGTGCTTGTTGTTCGAACGAAAATCCGAACGATTCTAGAGCAAGCGTTTCGGCCGCAGTCTTCGGGTCACCTGGCTCACGCTTAAGTCTCGTTAATTCCCGGGGTCACTGTTCGGATCCTCGGAAACGTCATTCCCCGGCATAGCGTTGCAGGATAGACAATAAAAAGTTCTATAAATGGCGATTCTAAACGCTTTATTGGGAACTCGATAAGATTCAGGACACCTGCCGCGACCTCTGGTTCAGCGATATTTCCGGCGATGCATTATTTAAAGAAATGCAGCCTTCTCGCTACGAGCCTTCCGTTATATAATGGCTGCGATCCTAAACGTGTCTGGAACCACGGAAATATCGGTAGGAATAGCGTGAAGTTGGAATTTATAGCGTTCTCGCAACATGGAAGGAAATTCGTCTTATCAATGATTCAGCTGTCCAATTATTATCCGATTAAGGATTCATGTTTCCATTTTTCAGTGCGATCGTTGGCAAACTTGGTGGCGGAGTTATATATAACATTAACAAACGTTTGTGTGTTATTATGTTTCTTTTATGCTCATCGACAGGCTATGTAGGCGCATGATTCTGATACTCCCGGACCGAGTGTTAAACCTACGGGTAACACTCGAACAACATGATATTCCTACAGAGCAATTCCGCTCTAACATGCTCGGAGAATTAAGGAAAACCCGACGCAACATGACTTATGATTGAACAGCTGCATTATTTAACGTCGAATTTGCCAGTTTCAATTACTCACGCTTTTCATGAACACATCTTCCACTTTTACGGACGAACATTAATTTTGTTAGTTGCTCGAAGCAAATTGTGCTCCGTTAGACAATTCCAACAACAAAACCATTTCTGTAACAACATACTCCTGACATTTTTTAACGATATCAAACACGTTATGCGAAACGCTTATGTATTCATGGAGAATTCAGACATCAGTTGAGATAATCGAGGCTCCACTGTAATCCGTATCAAACGAATACATTTAATCCAAATTGTACCGTGTTCGGTATCATTTTAATCGGGAAAACGTCGCAAATGTGTTGGTGCCGGTTTCGTGAAAAAATTCCTCAAAGACGAAAAGATATCGTTTAATATGGAACGAGAATTCGATGCTTTCTCTTGCCTAATTTGTTGAGAATTGACCTGGTGCGTTTCTCATTTGTTCTAACTAGTTTAACATCGAACATGCGAGGTGTACAATTCGGTGTTGTTTCGTTAAACAAATTGAATCTACAGCCACTCGATGTATTCCCGGGACGGAAACTTGGATTCGTACTTAGATACTGCAGCGCGATTAAGATACCACGGTGGTTGAACGGTGCAAGGATCGCAGACTTGATTTTTCCGGAGGCAATCTTGCTCTTGGGTATTTTCTTAGGCATAGATGTATATATATATATATATATGTAGATCATCTGAAGCAATCTAGCCGGACTAGTCCGCGGGGGTGCCGTCGCCTTTATTGTGCCCAGGATGAGTCGACGTTTCTCTAGACTGGCTGCCGAGCATGGAGAATGTAACCAAATGATCTGGAAGGCTGGTCGTTCGCTGTAAGGATCCTCGGGTAACCTAAATTTGTAGGAAATTGCCACTCGGTCGCAACAAACAAATCCCCTCGATGCCACAAATCTTCTGTCGGTACCAACAATGGCCACTGTTAATGGCTTGCTGATAATGAACGAGAATTTCAGGACGCGCGCGTGGTAATACAATCGGCTATCTTCCGATGATGAGAACACCGATGCCGTAAGAAAACCGGCAGACCGGCTATGGTATATCGTTATGGTATATCTACAAGTTATCGCAGGACCCATCGGGGTGTAGACGGTTTAATTAGATTTCACTCCCTGAGCGACTACAATTCCGTGTTCCGTACATATTGAACTTCAATATCTGATACTAAATTACTCTCGATACGCCAAAGAAGCGTGGGT
This sequence comes from Lasioglossum leucozonium, assembly GCA_028454225.1. NCBI lineage: Eukaryota > Metazoa > Arthropoda > Insecta > Hymenoptera > Halictidae > Lasioglossum > Lasioglossum leucozonium. The sequence goes on from CM052215.1 coordinate 9,249,625, forward strand.
TCTCTGCATCGCATCCAATCGCGAAAGTCGAAAAGTGGATTTTCGAAGCGAATTTTCTGTAACAAGCACACCGGCAATTATTTATACCGCGCGGATCCATCTGCAAAATGCAACGATGAACGCGATAATTTTTCGGGAAACTACACTCTCTGCTTAACCCTTTGTCACGCGGTTTACGGTTAGCAGATAATTCTCAACTTTTAGTTTCGTTGATGAAAAAAAATGTTGGCGTTTATTGGACCGCCTATGCACGCTTATGTAATTTCTCAAGGAACGGTAAATGCTCGTACGCCAAAAGCACGCCGGAGTTGAAAGTTTTTTGAATGCACCGCGCGTGCTATTCTGTCTTGAACTCATTTTCCAAGTTCAAAATGCTTGTCGTCGAAGCTGACGCGGTCGGAATTGCGTCGATAAACCGCAAACGTCGAACTCGTCAATTAGAAATTAATTCAAGACGTCCATTAAGCGCTGTTCAACAGGCCGAACAGCGGTTGTTTCATCCAGTCCTCGGTGACGGTCGCAAACTTTGCAACAGGTATAATGAGCAGTGGTCGCAGTATGGAGATTGTATGACGGGTCAGCCTTATTCCGGCTCGAATGAATTTGCGAGCAGCATTCCGTCGAGTGCTATGCGTGTCGTTGCTAATGAAATCTGTTTGCGTGCCGCGTGTCGCGTTTCCAAGATTTTGGAGAAATTCGCGAATCCGGCGGTGTTGATTCAACAAGATCGTATTGATAAAGCTAATTTCAGGGAAAACGGAAAACATTGTTGACTTGATTATTGGAAATCTGTGAGTCAAATTCAATATTGTTTAATCTGTACAGTGCAGCAATTATAATAATTTTCAAGCGGCGGATCAATGTGACGAGAACATTTAAGAAAGTTAATATACACCTCACGAAAGCGAAATTATATTTCTTGATACTTGTCTTTCTGGAATAATATTAACCTGAAACTGCGTCAAGTTTTATTAAACTTCGTGTACGTATTGCGAAGTTTCGGGAATAATTAAAACGCTTATAGAACGATGTTTAAGGAACTATTAATAGGTTCTGAAACTTCCGAATTATATTATTAAATCGAACAAATAATTTTGTTAGACATACATCATAGCTATTAATCGGACGGATATATGCAGCGTTTCTTCCTGTACGTAATTTCTATTTATATTATTTATACACTGTTCGATTATATATTATCAGTAGAGAGCGGATTTTATGCGTTTATGACGAAAATGAGTAGGTGTAATTTGAAACAGTGGAAACATTAAAAGAATTTAAATACACTGTTATATTATTTTCAATCTATTAGACATACTAATAAAGAAAATAAATCTCTAGTTGAAATTGTTGCAATTCATATATACAGTTTTTATTTTTCATAAAGGTCTGCTGACTAATTATCAGTGCAATTTTATCATAATTCCTCTCGCAACCGCAATTTAAAAAAGAAAGTGAGTAAGCGTCAAGTTCTCGCTTACCATTCAATATATTTTTATCTATAGAATTATTGATCCATGGTAACAAGCAATAAATTGTAGTGGATTGATTGGTCCAACAACGGGTGCCGACTGACGCATTTCGATTTGCGGATTCGGGCGCGTTGTTCGGTTATGCGAATTGGAACGTTCCGATATTATGGTCAACAGTTGTTTTACTGCGCGAGATCGAACTCAGACGGTAATAAACGCACGTATACATACACGAACAGAGAGAGAGAGAGAGTGAGAGAGAGAAAGAGAGAGAGAAAGAGAGAGAGAGAGAGAGAGAGAGAGAGAGATAGAGAGAGAGAGAGAGAGAGAGAGCGAGAGCGAGAGAACGGGGACAACAGGGGTGGTTACAAACGCGTAACATAATAAATGTGGCGAGAGCCGAGATTTATGAATTGCGATGCGAAGCAGAATTTCGTGTGGTTAGCGAGGAAACTTCCGGTGTCGCGTCGCTGCACGGGATAACGCTGTTTCTCCCCCGCATTGACCTTTCCTTCATCGAAAACGAATAACACCGGTCGTTATGAAACTTTTTAATAGCTCGACAGAGGTATTACTGCCTCCGCCGATGCACCGACTGGCGAAATACTTTACCACCTGCGGGATTTAGTGTCGGCGAGCGCAATTAACGGGGTTGCGATTTTTATTTCCATCGATTCGAAAAATCGTAATCGCGTTACACACTCGTCTCTGATAAATACGATACGTGGTAATGCACACGCGGAGGAAGATAACACGGCCCCCGCTTTTATACTTCTTCCTAAAATCTGTTTGATAACATAAAATTCATTTTTCATTTCCTTAAAATACAAACCAGCACATGCGATAAAAAGGCTGAATTACGGCTGAATTCTTTTGCATAAAGATTCGCGGGATGGACTCTTCAGCCAACATAACACGACGAGATCAAAAAAGTTTTCCATTTAAGACACGTCGTTTTACCAGGACCGTACCGACTACCACGTCCCCTAATTCAGCTCGTAACACCAGGCCCGAATCTTCCGATTCAAGCTCGCTTGAGAGACACCGTATAGAGAGTCGATTGCTATTGTCTCTCTCTCTCTTTCTCGCGTGCACCCGCTCTCTACGTTCTCTCGGTACACATAAAAGTTCCAAAGTTCCATGGTGCAGTTGGTAGCCGTCCCTGGGGCGGGTTCTCTGCATCGGCTCTATGATGAGTCCACCGAACAACCTAGCCCAGACCTTTTCCTTGACGTGGAGTCGCCAGTTGAAGTTATCTCCGAGACAAAGTTCGAATTTCTTGCAGCGTGTCCAGGCCTGTTTAACCTCCACACGAGAACCCCGTAGCCAGTCCAATCAGCTTCGAGTTTGGCCAAAAATCTGGACCAACGATCGGACACGGAAACTATAGGACCCTGGACCCGTGGATCGGCATTACTTTTGAAAAGCAGTCTCCAAAATGACGTGCTCTATTCGACGCTGCGCACCTTCTCCTAACCCGACTTGACTCATAGCCCTCGCTATTGCATGCCCAGACTGTGCCGCTTTATGCGGACATTTGCATCCGCATAAATTGCAAACGAATAAATTGTACCGCTTAAAAAGTTCGAGCGAGGTGGCTCCCTTCTCGACAGAGAATTTTTCAGTCATGCGAAGTATCACAAGAGCTAAATTTTTAGATCGGTGGCGGCTGCTGTTTGACAGAGTTCTCTTATTTGACGACGTCTCTAACTTGGCATTATAAGTTTTAGGGATCCAGTCAGTTTCGCATCACTTGACTGCGGATTCCGTTGCAGTGAATATATTTAAAGAATTTAAGTGAGACTTATTAAGATCATTCGGGAAGGAAGTAAATATCCGCGTTAGCTCCCGCGTCTCGCAATTAACGCAGACAGTTTACCCTTCCAGTTTATTCAGGAAAGACATTTCAGTTACTGACCAGATTAACGACCTCCCTTTAAGGGGCCATTCGAGTGCAAAAGGTTAATAACAACAAGTTCAACGCTTCAGCCCCGGGAGGACTCAAGTCGTAAATTAAACTTTAAGGATCGGTATCGATTGATGCCGTCGCGCTTGTTTTGATGCCTCCCGTAACTTATGAGTTCTATAGGACACAGCTCGTCTTCCCGTAGCCTGGGTGGCGTCCGCCCAACATGCGGGTCAACCACTACCAGCATGAGCCCGACCTCGGACATGAAGGCTGCACCAAAGAGCAAGCCTAGCCCGGGGCGCAACCGGTCTCCCACGGTGTCAGTCTCCGAGCCATATTGGGCATACTTTTCTAGATTTCTCATTACCCAGTTAGGAATCTACATGCCTGAGAACAGGCCATCAGAGCTCGGGTACCACGGGACCCGCTAATCCAACCTTGGCGCAGACCCCCAAGGGTTTCGTCTAGTTATTTAGCACGATTCTGTGAGCCATCCGACCTGTGCTCTCCCGCGGGAGTACCTGAGGTTTTCGCCTATACACCTCTAGATGCTGGTCGCGGTCTTCTAGAGCGGCTGGCAAGGGAGCTTGGCTAACCCGATTTCTCAAATCTTACACTGAAAAAAAGAATTCGATGTACACAGAGTGTCCGGGGAACAAGCGGTACAAGCAAGAGTCAGATGATTCTACGTGCAGAAATAAGTAAAAAGAATTAGTAACATTTTTTTCGGCTGACGCTTCGTTTTCGAGAAAATTGTGCTTGAATGTTCGACAGATTCGCCTGTCCCAGTTTGTTGGTCGTTTTTTGTTTAATTATTTCTCCACTTGAAATGGTTGCTCGTCGCTCTGAGACACTCCGTAGATAAATTATAAATAAAACGCTGCCCTCGCTTAAGCATGGCTTAAACCGTTTGCATCAAATGGAAGGATGAAAAAATAATGTTCTTGTCATCAACTTCTTTTATCGCATTTAAAGAGGAAAGGGATAAAAGCATTTCATGTTTCAGTCTTGATTTTTTTATAGCAATTGTTTAAACGCTTCACTTCCGCGCAAGAAACGCTCGTGTTTCCATAAATGTTGACAATGTTAACATTATTTTTGATTGTTAACAGCATCATCGACATGGAAACATTATGTACCAATGAAAATCATGTTAACAAAACTTTAATAAAAGACGAATATTCGCACGTTTGTTCCGGCTTTGGCACGAAGTTACCGAGCTGTGTGATATTTGTGCACACGGTGTACGGTTCTATAACGTTGCGATTCTGATCGAATCTTTCGGATTGCAAAGCTGAATGCGCGCGGTGCAACGCGCACACTGAATAACTTGTCTGTCAAATTAACGAAATAAAGAATTGCTAAAACATACGGATCTGTTTATTGAATATTTATACTCGGCCTGCTTGATTATACCGCGTTGTTCTGTGCGCGGATATCCATCTGTATTTATAACTTCGTCGACCGTCAAAATGAAATAAAATTTAATACAGTCTCGGTATCCGTGATTGAATTTAGTTATTTTGAAATCTATTGATAAATTTAATTCTTATGTAAAAAAAATCCAGTTGATTTGCTTGAAATATTCAAAATGTATCCAGCGTTTTATCGATCACGTAAGTGAATGAAAATTTAATACAGACACTCATTATCCGTGATTAATTTCAATCATTTCGGGACCCCTTGAAATTTATATATATATATATATAATAATCCAGTTGTTTTGCTTAAAAAATTGAAGCAAGTTGACTCGTCCGTGAAAAAAATTTTCTTACCGTAATGTCTCTCGGAATTCGCATTATAAATTCGAGGAATAAAGTTAGCTTGGACTGTTCCATCGCAAGGTGTTGCTCCGTCGAATTGCTTTTTAATAGCAACGTTTTCGTGTCGGAAGTGACACCATGTCACGATATTTTCAATTCAGCCGGCGGATACGGCACGAAAGGCGCGGAGGCGAACAGAAAATTGGTGGCTCGTTCGAGGATTATAAATTTTTAGTATTTTACCAATTTCAATTAGCATTCATAATTTTAATCGCGTTCCTCGCGACGTCTAATTGTAATTTATGAAGAAAGTTGTAATTACTTTAGCACGAGAAAAATTCAATTTTAGCGGCGGTGAAAGGGGGGAAAAAAACAACAGCGGAGGTTCTTGAGTCCAACACCGGAGAAAATCTCCTGCAGCGAGAAGAAATGCGCGCCGGGCTGTGGGTGCATGTGAACTTAAACTTCTTTAGGCGGAATTATGCGGTGTAAACGTTGGAGTCGAGTATTAAACTCAGAAAATTTCATTTCTTTCCTAATAAACTTCATTGTGACCGTTCGTTCTTTTTAAGTCAGCCTGACTTTCCCTATTTCCGTCTGCGCGACTTTCAGTTTAATGGACCATAATTTCTCATACGTTTATTATAACTATGCTGCGGGCCTCGAACAAGTAATTGCGCGCGCATTAACAACGTACTCGCGGCTATGAAATCGTGTTTGTGCAGAAGCACTACCGAGTCATTTAGTGCTAAATAGATCGATTTGAGTATGATCAGCCGTATTATGTTATGCTCGCGCAATCCTGGGCCACTTTCGATCCACGACAGAATCTCCTTTTATCTACAGGATTTAGGTAATCATTTTTTTTGTTTTTATTGATTAAATAAATTCAACCAGTTGGGAAAAGTTTGAAAACTGCCATCTGCAATATAAAAATTTCAGCTCGATCAACCTTTTCTTTAAAAAACTTTATTTATCGCGAGGCAGAGCGAAAAGTTCATTTCGCTCGACTAAAAAATTTCAGCTCGATAAACAACAGAAACGAAAATAATATTTTCACCGATTTTTTTTTTCAGCGAAGTACAGTGGAAAGAGCCACCCCCAGGGTATTTTCATGAAACAGGTTTAATTACGATTGTTTAAAAGTAGATATTACCTCGTGACACAAAACTGAACGAAGTTTCCAACGAGTTCAATCTACTTTTCATGAAGTAGTTCTGAATCATTGAAACGATAATTAATTGTGCCAAAATTCGAGAAACGCGAAGTTCGATGAAACCGATCCTAGTACAACCCCTGGTAGAAAATATTCAATCGAAATATTTGGACGAATATTCAATACGAACAATAGTATAGTATATTAGACAAATACGGTATGGTAATTGCATTTTAGAAAAAATATTAATGAAACGATGCATTGTTTGCGCTTTCAATCGAATATTAGATGATAAACTTATTAGGAAATTTAAATTTCAATAGCATAAGCGATTAATTTATTTATGTGGCATGTTTAATCATCGCATTTATTATTAAAAAAACATAGCTGTGAGACTTGCTAACTTTGTTGACGGAGTTCGCTCGAATGACGCTACTTTTCGCGGCGGACTGTGCGAACAGGTAACGCAAATACCTGCGCGGCGAGAGAAATTAACATCTGGGCACTTTGTTATCATTGCCGAGGGACTTTTCCGGTCAAGAAGCGTTCGAGTGAAATTTCAATCAATCCGACTAATAGCAGACCGTTTTTCCGCCCAGCGATATTGAAATTGAACGAGAAAAATTTTTGTTCGATGATGCTCGTCGAATGTCGAGCGAAGACTATCGATCTGGTTCGTCGAGGATTTTAATAATTTCGGAAATCTCATTGGCCGACGACCGAACAGGGAGGACATCCCGGAGCTTCTGCAGTTAACGATGGCCGAGGAAACTTCTCTAGGGCGAAACGTATATGAAAATTAATCAAATACGATGGTCAATGTTTAACTTGACCGCGCTGGAGTTTGCCAATTTCTCCCCAAGGCAAGCATTTATCGCGATATTGTTTTCAAGTCTGTGCTATAGGGAAGCGGCGCGAACAAATTCTGCCGCCATCTTGGACTGAACAGTACCCACGAACTGTGTAATACGCTCAGAAATCATATCTATCGTGCAAATACGAAGACCGAATAATCTTTTTCCACAGGTCAGACAGAGGAAGGAAACAAGATAGAGAAACTGAGAGAAATATTGTTATACGAGTCTGTTACTGTTTTTCTAGGTCAGGTGATGTTCTCATAGGCCCCGCAATTCTTTAAATACATTTTACACTATTTTTATAGGTGGTGCAATTTTTTCACCGGCCGTATAACTATTTTATAGACCCACAAATTTTTGATTAGCACTAAAATCTTATAGCTCCCGTAATATTTAGTACGTGGGTTCTAAAAATTGTTCGCAGGTTTTCCAATATTTAGGTAGGCTTCATGCTGTTTTACGGACTCGGCTGTTCTGTATGTCGCACAGCATTTTCGTAGGTGTTACAATTTTCTTTATAGTCTCTAGACTATTTAGATAAGCTCTAAACATCCACCACGGACGTGATAATTTTTTCGTGGACCCCATAACTATATTATCGATCCTGTTTTACGAGTCCTTCAACTTTCTCGTAAGTCCTGAAATTTTTTTAGTAACCCTTGCGTTATTTGCATACGCTTCAGCATTGTTTTTAGCTCCTGCAAACGCTTCGATGGTCCCCGTATACTTTCTGGCGATTCAGAAATTTCTCGTAGGTCCTATAAATTTTGCCAAAGAAATTTATCTGGCAAAATAAAAGTGCTAACTGCACAGTTAGAATCTGTCTAGTAAAATTGGCTAAAATAAATTCCCAGGGTTGAACGCAAAAGATAAGAGAAAATAATTTCGTGGAGCATTTATCATCAAAGATAATGGCCCACATATGGGTCAAGATCTGGCCCAACTACGCACACATTCTACATACACAAGCGACGTCTTTGTTCTCGTCATTATCTCCGGTACACCGTGGCCCAAACCAAATCTTGACATTCTAAACATCTAATTTATCCTCTTGTGGATTCAAGGAACAAATGGCTCCAGAAAATACACTCGGCGATGTCACGGTCTTCCTTTCAAGAATCCTTCTTCCTTCCCTCGCGAAGCACAGTTTCTTCTTACTTCCTTTCTTTGTGCTCGTGTTCCAGTTATTTTTTCCACGGAACGATGTTTTCTTTCGTTTGACCTATCAAGTCGCCGGATAATGTCTTTCTCTCGCTACCAAATGAAAAGTCACGATGGTAGTTCCATGCGCTGCAAAATCGAACAGTTTAAACAGTTGTCCTGTTTAGAATGTTCGGCAAAAACTGACGACGAGATCATGATTGGGAAGGAAGGATCAGTGCCAGTCTTCTCGCTGTCGTTAAAACTAAAGAGAATGAGATCACGCAACTATGAAAAAAAGAAAAAAATGGCCAAGCAGGTTAGAAACAGCGAGTATCACCTACTTCGAGCACATTTTCAAACACGGCGGCTTTCAGGAAGGCGGTAATATTTTTACATAAAATGAACACTGTTATCCTGCGAATCCGGAATAGCCCCGGCAGGCGTGTTAGGGTATGAAATATATTTTACCGACTGGAATCGCAGTATTTTCCATGCGCGCGGTGTGATTGTGCGTCGTCGGTCGTAGTGTGTGCTCGCCGAAGAGGTTGTAAAGCGAAAGCAGGTGTTTTTGGCGATGCGGATGGGAGCATCGGTTCCGCATGAGAGATTATGGTCTAGGAGCCCGTGTAGTCCCTGATAAAACCGTGGAAGGGTGACGTGGGGATAGCCGCCGGAAGATGGTACGACGAGTAACGTCCCTAACGTTGCAGGCTACAGCGACCGAGCCAGCGAAGAACCGAGATCGACACAGTTAAGAACTTTTCGGTAAGAAAACGTATAAAGAAGTTTCGAAGAGGAGAACTCGAACGGATCGTATCGGGGGTTCACGGGACGTTTTAATAGAACCGGGCGAAAAGGTGCGCGAGAAACTTCAAGGGAGAATCAACTAGAAAGGAAGCAAAACAGAACGAAACAGCAAAACACTATGGCCCGCTATCAATGATACTCGGGAAAATCCAAACAGATGATGCTGTTAAACTTGTGATAATGTATCGGAAGTTTCCTCGATTGGACAAAATCCCGAGAGTCTTCCTCCCACGATTTTACTTAATCCGAACCGATTTTGCTGATCCCTTTAGTAATTCCCGATCGGACCACTCTGTCGCGGTGTAAACAAATCGCACTTCCACCTTTTTTCCATTACCCTGCTCGAACACTCTTTTTATTTTTTATTTTCTTCCTCTCTATTCTATTTCCAGGAAACATCGCGCTAGACACAGACTGTAGATTTTATTTATGGATAAACAAATTACGCTCTCAGCTTTTCCCATTAACCCACGTCGATGCTGGGCACAGCAGGCCCCCTCAAACGCTTGCTTCCCTCACCACGCTTCGTAGCAATACGTCACAGGTGAAGCACATCTCCATGGCAACGGTGCCTACTGGAAGAGGACAGTTATGGTGGGGACGGATTTGCTTAAATTGAAGCAACGGTGCTCGGCATTGCTTGAATTAAGCAATTTGAGTGGACACGTATTTCTTATTTTTCTCTATTCGTTTATTGAGATACATTTCTTTTATGCCACTATAAATACACTGTGGATTTTATGCATTTACAACCGTGCTCGGCATTGCTTGAATTAAGCAATTTGAGTGGACACATATTTCTTATTTTTCTCTATTCGTGTATTGAGATACATTTCTTTTATGACACTATAAATACACTGTGGATTTTATGCATTTACAACAAAAATCAGTGGGCGAAATATAAGAAATTAAAACAATTATCATTTAACAACGTCGACTATTATTAACTCGTTAGAATTGTTAGTGGTTGAAACAAATTTTCATTTTGCACAATGGTCTGTGATCCACTTATAAATTGATCCGTTATGTTCATACAAATGTTTCATCGAGCCGTCAACGTTCAGTGTGGCATAACCACAGTATGCAGATTACAATGAAAGCGATTTTAATTGTTCGGTAAACGTTGACAGCGTTTGTTGTGCACAAAAGCTGGCATGTATACAAAATCTTAGAATAAGTTTCCTTAATAATGAACACTTTTCCTTGGGGGAGCACATTTACATTTCATGTTGGTGAATAACAATTTAATCGTTGCTCTTTGTGCGGAATACTAACAATAGCCGCAGTTTCTTTCTAGCGTGGTGTTTCCTTTCGAGAGGAGCTGCGCCCCGAAAGAAACGTATATCGTTTCGCGAATCTTGAAACGTCAGCAACGACGACGAACGGTTTATAAAATCAACGGGCGTTTTCGTATGTTTTCTGCGGTCGCGTAAAATATTGAACGAGAACTTTATCGCATCGCTTAATTAATCAGGTATTTAAATAAAACCGATTCCCGCGCTCCTCTCAGTGTGTGGCTCACGTTTGTTTGAATATTTGTATTGTATTCCGTATATATTTTCATTAATATTGGCGAATTATCGGGATGTATGTAAGTGATTAAACGGATTCTGTTGGTGTTGTTTGCATGAATATATTGATCTATAAAAGAGAAGCCCGGCTTGACGCTGATGTACGATGCCCGAGGAATTGATAAACAATTGGTTAACCGACGCGACGAGCCGGCTCTAATTTTCAAGAAATAGATACGCACTGTTAATATTGATGACGCTAATTGAACCGATCGGTCCGCGTGTTAGAGGTTACTCATGCGAGATCATAGTTTTGATGAGCATATAGACGCGAATTCTGTCGACATTGCATTTATTGCAAACACGTCTGGCGGCAACGATTCCGCTACTATCGTTATTTCGCGTTTATGACGCTTCAGCATGTTTCACATCGACCGCCGAAACGCATTTTCTGCGACATCGGGGACAATTAATCTAATCAGCGCACAAAGATAGTATCTAGCTGCTAAATGATGCCAGCTTTAAATATTTTGCTCAAATTCTCCGTACCCGGGAAGTAGTGTTTGATATTTCTGGAAATGGATCGACGCATATTCGCTATCCGTATCGATTGCGTTGCGAGAAGAAATTTCTATTCCCATTGAAAAAATCGAACAACAGTTTAACGCATACTGCGCGAGCAATAAAAATTCTTCCAATTGTAGTCTAACAACGCGGAACAAAATGGCGCGACCATTTTCCTCGGATGTCTGCCCATTTTTCAAAAACCCGTGTACCTTCCATGTATGTAATGATATTTGGTCCCCTCACGGTTTCAAATCCATTTACCAATTTCTTTCTTTACCACTCTTCACTATCGCCTAATTTCAGCGGGACCTACTTTTTATTAAGGTGGGTGCCGAACCACCTGTGTACCTTTCATGAAAGATACATATTTCCGTAATTCGATATTGCCGACTGTTTTCTAGTTTCGTTCCATCTTTTATTTGCTGTTTCTATTGGTGAGTGGTAATCTTAGACCATATATGTACTAATAGACCCGGCATAGGTATAGGAAACCCGAGAATTCAGTGTCCCAAAGATGATGGGACACTGTGACGTCACAAGATAAGTCAAGATAATTTCAAAATACTTTTCATTGTAATTCCATTATCATTCCATTTAAAAAACATTGATAACTTTGAAATCTCATAAAAATGACCTTGAAATTTTTTTTCCCTTACACCGTTATATGTGGCCCTTCAAACAGTGTAACTTTGTCCTACGAAGTTCTTTTGTACAACGAAAAGTAACGGAGATATTTAGGTGTCCTGCTTTATCGAATTCACCCTGTATATGTTCTAAGGTGGTAATCATCGATAAAACGGCAGCCGTCTCTCTACTCCTGAGTCCTCCCCGCCAAATCTCTGTGAAGTGCAGGAGACCGGGTGGGGGAACCGGTACACCGGTAGTGGGAGCCGCGAAGCGACAATGTAGAAGTTGCCCGGCCATGGTTTACAGTAATAACATTTATCCAGGACATTTTGCATAATGATAGGAGACGACGGCTATGCAACGGAAACGTTTGATGCGCTACTCGAAATGTTTTTCCTTTTCCAGTGACCAATTGAAAGCGGCCAATTGAAAGTATAAAGGCTTTCGTGTTTGCGCTATCATGTCTAAATGAAACCGGCAGTGGAATAAACAGCTGAGTTTTTTAGTACCACTCCTGTTTGCAGCGGCAATAATTGTATGCCGAAAGCTTTTAAGAGTGCTATAACAGCGATATGAGAGAGACTGCAGCTTTAACCGTTAAAGCTAACATATCGATCTTCGGGTTAGGGGTTTTAACTGTCCACCGCTTTCTAACCGCTACTTGTACTAACATTTCTCAACGGTCTTCCATTTTATCCTCCTTCTTGTAACGCTCGAGCAGCAATCTATTTATAAGTGATAGCAGACGTCGCTGCACGTTCGTCAAAATGCAGTGAAACAAAAATCTTCCGCATTAAACAAACACGCATACGGTTCATCCTTGATGCCCCAGACACTAATCCATCTTCGCGTGGGTTCAGGAATCAAATGTCCACGGGAAATATATTCACCGGCATCGCAGTTATCTCTTGTCAAGACTATTCATCTTCGGATGAAGTACAATTTTCTTTCGTATCCTCTTATTTTGCTTGGTCCCGCGGTCTTCTTTTACACGAAACAGGGCGCAATTTCTCTTGAAAATTTAAATTACTTTTTATGCAAATCTCCCGGCCTCGCCGCGAACGTAATATCGAGGCTAACTGGATGATTATAAATTCGTTTGTTCGCGGACAATCTCCGGACGCATGAAATTAAATAGTTTGGGAGTTCGTTTAACCGTTTCGCCGTGTCACCGAAAAAGTTTCCATTTCTTCGCCACGCGTACGAGAGAGGTTAATCGTGAATGTTCGACAATTCGCACGTTCGTATCAACGGTGCCGAGCTACAACGACGAATGGAAAAAGATAAAATGGCAACTGCGAGGAACAGAAAATGGCCGCGTCACAAACCGCGCGGGGACGTTGCAGGCGCGCATCGAAATCGCGGGCGTAAACTTCGAATATTTTTTTAGAGCTCGTAGTTTTCGAGCACGTGGACGTGTTCCCATAGAGAAGTAGACGCTAACTCCTTTATTACTCCCCGCGACTCCATTCCGCCAGCCCCTTGCCATAATGCTTGTTATGCGGCCTGGCAGCGGTGAAACCGCGTCCGACTGAAAACTTGTCCACTCGTCACGCGGAAAATAAGCAAAAACGCGCCGCGCTACTTTTTGCGTAATGTTTCGTTAACGAGAAAGACAGCATTCGAAACGCGTCAGCCGACCGTTATCGTTATTTGTACCACACGAGAACAACTCCGAAGAATAATCCCCACGTGGCTTCTGTGCGCGTAAATAATGAGGAGTGGGATTAAAACTTTGACCGTGCAAAAAGATCACGCGAATCGCGGAGGTCTAGCTCGGAGTTCTAAAACGCGTGCATGCTCGCAAACTTGCAGAGTAAAATTATTAATAACGCACACCTGGCAGGAAATGTCCGATCGAAATCAGAGGTACGATTGTTAGTGGTTTAATTAACTTTTCGGCAAGTTGGGCAAAACGTATATCCAAAGAAAAATTTCGAATAACGAATAAAAGATAAAAAACTTTTTACGCGTCATTCGATGGTTAAATCATTTTTTGCGCTCCGGTTACTCGGGCAAACAGGTCCGGACAGGACTCCGGAGCCGATTCTACGTCATCTCGGAGCAGTGGTTGCAGAACGTGAGTTTTCGGCCGCGTGATTACAAAAATCAATTCGACAACTACACGATCTAAGAAACAGCACGGACCCGAGGATTTTTCTTCGATGAAGACTCTACTGTATAACAGAATGACGTCAAATAAAAAGATATAATTTCAACATACTGTAATACTATTGTTTGAGATGTTGTCAAACGCGATAGCTGCCGTAGATAGGATTGGTTGCAGACAATTCTGATAAGTGATGAGCAATAGAGAGTAGGCATGCGGTCACAAATGAGTTTTCAAATCGTATCTGACTTGTTAACCGCAAGTATTTTCTCACAAATGAGTTAATGAGCGATCAAATGTAACAAAACATGAGTAGAATAATCTCAACATAACACGAGCTCGAGCATGAGAGTGAGATGTGCAACTAGAGTTGAGCAATTAGAAGATGAGACATTTTTAGAGCCACAATGGCCGACGCCATGTGGTGAATACACACACAAAATGAATGGATTCAGAACTGATATTACTTTGTAAAGTATAGAGTGATGAGAATGATTGTTGAGTAATAGATGAGACACTGAATGATGAATCATATTATAAGAAAATTATAATATGATTATAAGAAAAAAGTGAACAGCTTGTCGCAAATCATTCGAAAATGTATGAAATGCGTTCGGTAGGTTTCGGATCTCGGCTGATTATCTCCGCGCTTATGCAAACTACGTTTCTCAAAATTTGCGAAGAGACGAAGGACCGGTTTCAGTGAAGTCAGCGATTATCGTCGTCGAGATCTGAAAATCGTAGATCCTAGAATCTGATCTGGTCTCTCTCGCTCTCGCTCTCTCTACGTAACCCTGTTTTATCTCGATCCATTTCCATGGTCCTTACCTATCTATCTCCAACTCTTGCTTGGACAAAGTCAGTTCGCTTCTGGCCCGATCCATTTTCCCCAATCTCCACTCATCTACGGTTAACTGTTACCTTAACGTTTCCGAGGAATTCGTACAGCTGCGCAGATCAACCGTAGCCATTCTAGATTTCTTCGTAATCTGACAGTGTCTTTGCATCGGGGCATGATCGCCGATCCATGAAATCCGCAGTGTAATAACTAGGATAAAGGGTCCCGGACAATATTCTCCGGGAAATGACGTTACCTCGAAACTGAATGGCATCGCGGCTAATCTCTTCGACTGTCTCCGTTCGAGTTGCTCGACTGCCAGTTTCAATTGAAACAATCTCGTTCCGTTGATACAACAATAATTAATAAAAATCCCAAGCGTCGAGCTCATGATCAAAACATTTTTATATCCGAGTATTCAATGTTCGAACACAGAGGAAGGTTTTTTGCATTTTTTAAGAGCAACGACAAATTCTCGCTTAAGCGGATTACATTGTGTCATTTTACACATTTTCCAGAACTTGTTGTTTTGCAATACTGGCTTGATCGAAAAGCATTTTCATATATTTTAGTGGTTGATGGCAATTTTCATTTCATTGGATTAAGTTTAATATCATGTGGACGTTGCTCGCGTAATTCGAGAACGTTACGTTGCGCTTTTTTGCTTTATAATATTTATAACGAAGAGAATGAGGAAACTTTTTCGACAAGCTAATATTTCTGTTAGACCACCATAGCTTGCGGTAAGATATTTACAGAATATTGTTGCATTACTTTTCGACGTGTCGAAAGTGAAATTCAATTTATTGGAAGGAAAATACATTTTCGTGAAATTATCATTTCTTGCGATCAACGCAGAATGTTTTTAGTCCGCATAAGGATCCTCGATTTGCTCACAAGCATCGGCTTACATGTTCTTTGTACATTCTCGAGGAATAGCGAATTTATGTTTCGACGGTTTCGAAGCGATATTTCCCGGCGACTGTCGCAAATAAAAACTGAAAATATCATTGTTCATTATTCATTCCTCCCTCTCGACAAGCTCAATATGCAGCGGGATGCTTTATCGCCCCTCACGTATCCTTTATTTACAGTGGTACCTACAAACAGCGATACGTATAGATTGCACGACTTATCTCCATGATCCGTAAGATATCTTCTTTCTCACATTCGCCCTCGGCCGCCATTTCTTACGAGCGATTACATCCTCATATTTTCTTTACAGCACATTAAATTGCAAGAACGAAATCGAATATTTGTGGTCCCTGTTTGAGTTATGCCAGTCGGCCCGCAAACCTTTCCAGTGGTTGCGTAATTTCCTCAGAATTAGAAACATTTTTGCATCATCCTTAATCATACCAAACTTCGCTATGTAATTTTTAGAATGTTCTAATTGGGGCATTCACTTTTCTTTCACTTCATTCCTCAATTTTATCTTGACAATTATAATTTCACTTTTATATTATTTAATTATAGATACTGATTGAATTTACAATGTACAATATTATAAAAATGCAGAAAATAATCATTTAGTTGACTGAAATATCTTCCAGTTCAACGAATGTTTTCGGTTCTGCAAATTGATTCTTTTACGTAGTAAAAATATCAGGACTTGATTAAAACAATTTGAACATGGATATATTAATGTGTTTTTACATTTCTGTGTATGCAAAAATTATATGCAATTTAGCGAGGCGTTTTTATTTAATTAATACAAAGCAAACAGCTGGTTGTACTGTGACAATAGTAAAACGTGTTGACGAGAAAATACAATGCAGCATGAAAGGTAAACAGGCAAAGAGAAACAACCCATTTCGTCACATCCGGTCGGATAGGTATTATTTTCACAGTAATCCGTAGCAAAAAAATGTTTGATATTTTCGTTAAATAATTTCGCAGGCAATCATGGCGTGATTGGTCGCGAATCAAATCGAACATGGAAATGCTGCGACGGACACTTGCGCAAAAATCCGTCGATCATCCGCAACGCTTTTCGGGTCATGTAAACGTTTTCGTTTCTCAACTCCTAGAAATATTTTTTAAAAACGCTTTTTCAAACATCCAGAATACGTTGCATAAAATTAACAACAGTGTGTTGTACTTGCGTAAAATTACAAAATCGAAGAATTTTGTATTTTTAATAAAATGATGGAGCATGATAATAAACCTGGTCTCATTTAAACGCTTGTGGGTTTTACCATAGCCATTATTCATTTTTGCCTCAGGTAATGTAGCGTGACGCGACAGTTGGAAAACCGAAGACATGTTTTCCCTCGAAAATTCATTCAAGTGACGCGTCTTCAGAAACGCCGTGATGTACACCAGCAAACTGGTTCCCCATTTTTTATTCATAAACCGGTGAATAAAAATCGTACATCAGCTTCTGAGGATTCGTTGTCGAACGACTTCGGTCCTCCAGTCTATGGCCATTTTATCGACGAACATTTTTTTTCATGTTTCCATAGAAATTTCAATTAATAGCATTTTTTAGGAAAAAGTTTCCCGGAAAGGAAGAGACAGTTAAAATCGGTTGAAGGATTTGAAATAATGGGCATTGGTGGGGTGTCCCGGTCATAGAGCAGCGTGAAAATACGTTTTCGGTCGCGAACAAGAGGGTTAAAAAGACATCCTGGGGAACGTTCGCTGAGCGAGTTAACGCGAAATTTCACGGAACAGTACTTGCGTTACAGTCTATTAATCCCATGGCACTGCCGGTTATACATTTTCATTCCCAGACGGCGGTGCGAAGCGGCCGATAAAAACGCTCGGCTTGTAAAATCGCGCGGGACTTAGTGGGTCGGGGCCGGCGCGAAAATTCGGCAACACGCGCTGCGAAAAAACACGGCCGCGGAATTGACAGTCATTGTAATGGAAGAATCAAAGTGTCCACTCCTCGTTATTTGAAAACTTTTCATCCGGTGGCCTGAATTCGTTTGATTTATTTTTTTCCCGTCGGCTTGTTGCTGGTTAGGGGGAGAATATTTCAGCAGCAGTTCGACTGTAAAAAAATAAAAGTTGAATCAAGGGAATTTCGCGCGTGTGCGGCGAAACATGTGAACGAGCTGTACCTATAGTCCACCGTGCAACGGGACGCCGCGCCGCGCCGCTTGCAAACAAGTTCCGATAATGCTGAAAGAGCTAATTAAATAAAACTTACCGATGGGTTTTGCTCGCGCTTAATCCGAGCAAAATGGCAAACAGCCCGTTCGGAAACCCTCGGAGTTTCTTTTGACAAGAATTTTTCTATTTTCGATCACGTGAAATTCAACGTTTCACTTTTAAGGGAAAAAAACTTTTCGTTTAATATTTTCGATTCCGAGCTTTTTTAACTGGGCATGACGTGTTCACTCGTTATTCGTATTAGCAATCAATTTTTCATTTGTTTTTCAATTCGACGAATAATTGTTTAACTACATTATGTCATTACACTCATTCTAGTAGAGACTATGAAGATTTCGTTTACTAAAACGTTAGTAAAACTTTTCACGTGATATGTCCGCGATTTATTATTTTTAATTTTTTAATATTCAGTGATATGTGTAGACCGTTCACTCAACGTTTTCTGTCCCGAAACTGTTCGTTGTTTCGACGGTGACGAAATATGTCGATAGCTGTTAAAGTAGTTTTAAATGTCAATATTCACTTGAAAACGTTTAATTCAATGTTCCCAGCTCGAAAACGTTGTCTATTCTCTCGACAACGATCAGACTTAATTACTTTAACGCTCGGTGTACAAGCGAGAACGTTTCGTTTAATGTTTTCCGGTTTAGAATATTGTGGAGGATCTCGATAGCCGTTGAACAATTACGTTTTCTATGTAGAAGCGCGTGGCCCGTAGTAGTTTTATGGGTAATACCGAGTCCATTGCATAAATTATAATGCAGCTAGTAGTACATCGCGATCCTCGAGCGCCTAGTTCAATGTTATGGTTCACCATGGCCTCGCAATTGGCAAATCGAATTTCTCAGAATTATCGTTGCAGATAACGTTATTGTACTACGTGTTCCTCGGCCATAGTATGCACTCGGACGACTGGCGCAGTCTTTGAGTTCGTGTATAGTAAAATTTGTCTCCGTGTGTGCGCGCGAGGCTTGAGCAACTCCAATATGCCTGCAACCGGAAATGCTACCTTATTGCAAAATCCACTTTACGCGAAAGTTACTGCTTGTATTCGGAGAAAATCGATATCAATCCTTCGAAACTCTAAAATTTATGCTGCAGATACAAGTATGCTATCCCGAGACATGTTCGCTTCTCAGCGGTTTACAATTCATTGACAATCTGAATGGATCGTCACCTGCTCGCTTACCATTTGTATATGCGAAAACTGTAACGGTCCCGAGATCGGCATTGCCCGTAAAATGGCCACTTATTTTTATTTTGATTACTATTATGCGAAACTGAATTGTTTTTATTGTACGAATACATAAATCATTCAAGTTTATGGAATAAATATTTCACCGCATATTTGCATTTTAATATAATTGTTGGAATCCAACGATAATATATAAAAATAGGCTATGGTGCGTCTCCGGCCGGAGTCGCAGGGTTTTTCGTTGCCTGGCCCAAGCATTTTTATGACACCCCCACTTAAGGGAAGGGACCGGAGGTTTCCCACGGACGAACCAGCTTAGTCGTCATCCAATTTCAGTACGGTCAACAGCACAGCGTTTTTTACACTACAGTGACTACAGCATTATTTATCTTTCTATTTTTAATACAGTTTGTTCTTTTTATTCTTTCACATCGGGATCACCATCTAAAATCCACTATTGTAATTTTGTTTGCTTTAAATAAATAAAGTATTTCTTGTTTAAGCAAATAAAGTTTTCTCAACAATAATTATTGTCACTTTTTATTGTTCACTTGTGCGGGCTGACTATACGATGTCCAAGGTGAAATGAAAGATCCATACTTGTAGGGAAGCTGGGGTCGAAGGGGTTAAGATGTATTCGAAAGGAAGCGAGACAATTTCTCGCGAAGTAACGGGAGCGCTGGATTTGTAGCCAGGAAAGAAGAGATCGTTGGAAGAAGAAGGGCCCGACCGGCTGTTAAGGGCGGTCCGTTTTCTCGTCGTCGGATCGCCGGTCTCCGGCACATAACACGGCTCGTATGGGGCAACGGTGGGGGCCGTGGCACGATGGGAAAACGGTAAAACAACGCCGCGTGAAAATGGCTCGTAAACGCGGAACACAATTTGAATCGGTAATGCCGGTGCTATTGAAAGGTCGCTATAGAACTTGAAGTCCGTGGTGTCATAAAGCTCGGAAAATGTCGGCGGGCTCTTCCAACGATAGTCGATACGTGCAAGATAGAAACGGTCAATGATAACGATCACGTAGACGATATTGTCCATGATACCAAAGATCCCGTTATGGATGGAGCGTGCACACCGCGCACGCAAACAATTTAATGCCCCCCCCCCGACGATATTTCCATGCAAAAATGCCGCCATGTCTATATTCGCATCGCTGTATCCGCCGTGTTCCTGTTGTAATCGTTATTATTACCTATTGTTATGCAAAACGGGCAATTGACCGTCGCGGGTTCGGTGCATGTGCAGAAAATGGGGCCATTCAACGATTACAGTGACCTCGAAATATGTTCGGCGTCATCTTGTTTACGAAATATTCGCGACGGACTTATCGTTGAGCTTGATGCGGAGAGTACACTTCGTTTCGACTGAATTTTCTAACAATATTTCGTAATTTTGCTGTTCAGTGAAACAGTTCAATGATTTCCATGGCGACGAAGTGTAGGAGTAAATATTCGATCTAAGAAAATGGGAACTGTGTACGATCTAAGAAAAATTAATATAGAAGAACGTATACATGCAATCTTTCTGTCATGCTGGAATTAACGAAAACTCATCGGAAACTCGATTTTAAAAGACAGAATATAGTCCAGATAAATAAATAAATACGAACACGCAAGTTACATAAACGCAAACTGCGATGGGACGCCTTAAGGCGAGGTTAAGTATTATGGTATTACGTGGTAATTAACCAGGCAATATGCTGTTAGTTTCACAGACATTTTCCGACAATCGCGACAGTTAATCGCGTTCATTGCGCTAAATATTCACGAGATCGACACCTTTGCACGGTTGTGAATATTGGACGCGTCTCCACTATGAAGCAGTGATCAAGTTTGTAACAAAGTTTGAAACAATTTCCGTCCTTTGACATTCAAAGCATTCGGATAAGTTCTTGGAGAACTTTCTCCCGAAGCTTTTGTAACTTTCCGACCGAATTCGTAAGGAGGTTTTCGTTAATCTCGAACCTTATAATCAGTCCCCTATTACGTTAGGCGTGCCCAAGTATTCGTGAACTGCGTTCGCAATCGCTATTGTTCCTCTAAATAATTGTAAAGGTGCACGGTGTTCGGGAAAACTGCGTAGACAGAAAATTGTTATTTTGCAAAATTCTTCTTGGCGATTGAGCGAGTGAAAATAGATTTGGCAACGTGAAGATTATTTTTAATTATTGAATTTGGTATTTTTTTTAATTAATCCGAAATACAATAGAAAATTATGAAATGTATCGTTTCTGTTTTCTTTTTATCGCAAGGAGGAATAGTAATTTGACGTATTGAATAATTCAACATGAATTTCCGAGGAATGTCGGATTATCGGAATGCCATTATAAAGCGTACGGTGTAATGCGATACGAACACTTTACGCGACGATTATGTTGAGACGTTTGATTGAACGTTTCCTATTAGATTCAGTGGCGCGGTATCGATTGGAAAATTGTTAATGCGGCCGCGGTTGCAACTATGTGGACGAAGATGAATGGCCCCCGTATTTAAGAACTAATTTTATTGATTACAGTTCGAGTTTGAAACTCTATTGTTCATATCCCACTATTGTGAACCCATTGGACGGTGACTTCCTTGATCGATTGACGAAGGGATTCGCCAAATGGAAATTGAATGGCAGCCGTAGTCGTCCCCTCTCAATACGTGTTTCACGCAAATACATATAACACAATAAATCAAGCAATCACGGCGAACGACAAAAGGACTCGAAGAAAAGCCGAGGAATCGAGCTCTCCGACTCGAAGATCCCAATCGAAGATCCCAGTCTTGATTGAATCGCGAGAACATGAAAAATAATAAGACGCAAGATTTTACGATACGCGAGAACCCATCTCGTTTGTGAACGAGATAATTTCTGGCTCTCAGCGCAGAGTTACCTTTATTTCTCGGTTCCTTCCGGTAGAATTATCCTTAAAAGTTACTCGAAAGTTAATGAGAATAGAGCAAACAGAAATTGAAATTTCAACGTTTTAAAATCTCTTCGACGTCCGCCAGTGAAGAAATTATGACGGCGAGAGTTTATAATCAATTCACGTTTAATTAAGGATCCAAAAGAATTTTCACTGATTTTATTAACATTTTATCGCACGACTGGCGTGAGATAATTCGTTCCCGTGCGAATCTTGACGAAACCATACGTTCAAAGTGAAATTAGGAAATAGCAAATGTGTACGTTACGCGGTCGCAACGAATTTTTCAGGTTTTTTCTCGGCGATGAAATTATATTAATAAGAGTTAATGAAATGTGAACGGGCTGATAAAGACTGAAAGAATTCATTTGTTTCGCTCCGAAATACGTACGGGTCAGTCATTCGGATTTTACGCGAGGTCTCTTCTTTGACTGTTACTCAAGGGAAACGGGATTCGAAGTATTTTCATTTTGCAGCTCTTTTGCAAGATTATGCCAGAGGCGAGACGGTTTCCGGGCAAACGCTTAACCCCAGTAGTTTTTCATTTAGAAGCAGTCGCGTACGCATAATTAGATAAAAAACAATTGGCCGTTTTTTGTCCCCCTTCAACGCCGAGGTGAATATAATGCATCTCGCAATTATTAAACTGCGGATATTCCTGCAAATATAGACTTTTCTCGACAAAGCCGATTGCCTGCTGTTTGCTACATTGTTTGCGAGCGTTGTTCACGTCGGAAACGGAATTGCATTTTTAATACGGTTGATGAGACAAACCTGTGACTGATAAAGAATTGTTTACCTTGTAACGGAATTTCTATTTACCTCGCTGCATTTTTTCCTGCCGCTGCACCGGTGTGCATCGGTGTCGTCACAATAAAAAATCTGTATCGCGACATACTTTTCAATGGCAAAATTACTCGATCGATCGAAAATTCTTGATATTTCAATGAACAACCGAATAAAGGTGTTTTTCTACTAAATTACTATAGAAATTGATTGATCGACGCATACAGCTGTATTTTTGTGCAACCAAGAAACTAAAAATGAATCGGTTTAATTCGGTTCTGTTAATATTAAACTTGCATCGCTCTCGCACACCTGTGAACTCAGCACAGCGTTTTTCGCCGAAATGGTGGAACGGCTCGTATTCACAAAATTTCAACATGTTTATGATATCTTGGTTTCCCTCGCGAAAAAAAATATACATACATACACGCCGCGCGCAATAACAGCAATGGGTCCGTCCACCGCTATTTTGAATAACGACCATCAAGAGATTACCGTGAAAACAATGCTGCCAGAATATTAATGCGAATGTATATCATGGTAAATGCCTCATACTTGCTGTGAAAACCCAACCATTAAGCACTTATTGTGCAAATACTGGTTTTTACGCGAACGTATCGTGAAAAAAGTAATGTCCGTGCGCTATTATTCATCGGTTAAACTCCCTTTACCACCGGCGGGAAAGTTAAATAAACGCGGTAAAGCTGCGCAACCAACTTTCCGAACGAGCCGCGCGAAAATTCGAACGGTGTTTTAATTGAATTCGGTTTCTTGGTTCTCGTTCTTTCCTGTATATCTGTAAGAATACGTTGAAAGATATTCCCTGCGTTAAACAAATACCTATACATAGAGAATAACAAAAAACTCTATAAAATCGTGCAACATTGCACGTATTTATAGAATAATTGTACATAATTGTACGAAGTCGAAACTGTACAGAATTGTGTAAAATTATATGGAATTGTGTGAACTTTCAATGCAACACTGTACAGTTCCCAGAGAAAATCGTACAAAATATATAGTCACCGTACCGGAAGCAAAAAAATGTGGAAAACACAACTGTTCAAAACCAATGCCTCCCAGTTTCCAGTATTCGATAAAGAATTCGGCACTATAGGGGAGCCCTGTAAAGGGTTGAAATAAATAAACCGCAAACTGCGCGAGGCAGTGAATGGAGCATAGAAATGCGCCGGGCAAAATTTATTCTGAAATGTTAATAAACTGGCACTGTTATGCATTTACCCGTCGCGTCGGTACACGCTCGTATTTGGTAGCGGCACACTATCACTTTTTTTTCCCTTTCCTTTTGAAATATAGCCACCGTGGATGTGCGCAACACCTGCTACCTCTAGATATGTTTCACGTACGGATTCCGGAACCAATCTGAAAACCCCCCATGAATGTTTCGAATACCTCGGGCAGCATGCTACTGAACTCTAGACTATGTTCGTGGTCGCGTTACAAGGATAGACGTGGTCGATATACGAGCCATTCAGTTCGTTGTTCGATTACAACTGCAGACCGACCTTAACGGTAGAGCGTATCGATTTTTATCGCTGCTCGATGGAACTGCACTCTGCTGGATCTTACTGAAAAGGGAGCTAAGATCGAATGGGACTCGCATCTCTTAATTACCCAGTGGCAATCGATATGCTGTCCGCGACGCACAGTGAGTCGTTTCCAGTATGAAATTGGCGGAAATAATTGAAAAATTTTCACGAAACAGATTAGAACTCGACCGAGAAAATTTTTCTATTTTCACAGTATAGGAAACTACCGTTTAATTAAGTTCACGAATTTAGATGGGAATGTAGGTATGGGTAATTTTGTAAAGACAGTTTCTCATTCTAGTGAATAAGTGACACAGAAAAACCCGGACACCGTTCGTAAATACTGTATACTTAACAGAGACATGAATTTTGTTCAGGTTTTTGCGATTCCGGTTCAGCGTGTGCGTGTGTGTGTGTGACGTAACAACAGGATATTGCGTTCGCGGACGGGTTCGCAATGGATACGTTTCGGCGACACGGTCATTTTAATCTATCCTCCGCTTTTAGATCGCATTTAGAAACGCCTTTATCGTGGCCGTAAAAAATTATTGCCCCCCGCGCAAAAGAAGATTTATCATGTCGCAGTATCGCGCGCGTTGTAAAAGTTTTATTATTTAATTCTAATAATGCTTGGAATTAAAGTACGACCCGGCTCGAGTAGAAGAATTTTATTGTATGTTTGTACGACAGGGCATAAAGTTTCCTTCTGCTATGAAAAATTCATCGTTGCTGCCGGTGATGCGGGACTATACTAGCATAATAAAAGCCGGACAATAATTTCCTAACAAATTCTCATTTTTTTCTCTATGCACGGTGTAACGCGAACTTTATCAACATGTAAAACGCGCGATCGCGAATTTCAGCGTGTCCACCGGGCTATTGGATGCGTTGCGTTTTTTATTTTCGTTTAATACTTAAATACGCCCAATTTGGAGACCGTACGTGTATATTTGAAAACAGGGGAATTATTAAGCGGCGGGAAAACGATCCAGCCGCGTAGGCCGAAATGTTATGCATGTTTCAAGCGGTAGTACAAATTATTATAAAATATTTCGCTGAAAATCGTGAGAGTTATTTGTATGCACGAAGAACGCTGTCCAATTGAACGCGTCGATCCCATCCAAAGCCGTCTGAAAGATACAACGAACAATCTAAAAATGTTCAAAAAATGTCAAATATTTAAAAGGCAGACTCTGAATATCGCTGCACAATTTTCACTTCCGGTTAACATAGTTTCGCATAGCGGTCGAATAATTTTTGATAAAATGTTTCATGAAAATTTATACAATTACGTAATGTATGTATAAATACATATAAAAATGTTCGTTTTCCTGGTTTCGATCATTTTCTCGAAATTAATCCGCGAATACCTCACGGAGGCTTGACTTTGAGAAATCTGTTCGCGCGGAGGTTCGAGACAAATTGCCATGTAACATTCTTGGATTCCCTTCCATGTAACGTCAAGCGACACGCGTAGCGTCTTTAGTAAATAACTACAGGTACCTTCGTTAAATCAGCGAGGACTTAATTAGAGTTGACTCGAGGATGAGGTGCGGAAGTGTATTGATCGATGAATTAAATTTCATCAGCTCGCAGCATCGGCGGGGGAAGCTTTAATTCGTCGACTCGGGGAATTTGTAAACACACTCCGACAAGAATCGGGAAGTTATGAACAAATAGAATGTTCGCGAACTATGTTTCGCGCGTACGAACAATCTTGAAGTCTCGGTGGTCGTAGGGGAAAGGCTGTTTTGGAATAGAAAGCTATAAATCTGAGAAATTACGAAATCTATAAAACTGAAAGGTGGGCGAATAAAAAGAAATTTATTATTTAGTTGTCGGCGTAAGTGGAAGTGTAAGGCGAGGGAACGTTGCCGTTCCCGTTTACAAAAATGTTTGTATTGTGTATTCAGAAAGTTAACGAAAACAGGCAAGAAAATTTCACTACGACCGGAAGCGCACAGCCGAAATGTGATTACAGCGATACGTTTCCTTTAATGCTGTTATATCTGGAACTATCCCGTCTCCAGCGGACGGTATCGTTCTATTTAAGGCTGGTGAAATCAAATTGGCGGTATGTCTGTAAAAATGGAAGCAGGAAATAGGATCGTCGAACGTAGTATGCGAGTCTCATTTCCTTCAATTGCGAGCGGTCCTATATATTTTGCGAAATTACCGGAAATGTGAAACGAAACGGGCCAACGGTTATTATTAGCCGGTGCATGGACAAGTTTCCATTAATTTTTTTTTTACATTTAATGAAATTTTACTGGGGCGGTATTATGATTCGTAAAAACCGAATCTGCCCGGCGACCGTTGCACAAGAAACTAATGAATATTTTAATAATTCACGTTACACGCGCATCGTTCTCGTAAGAGCGTTCACAGTGCATGCTGATATTTAATTAAAAGGGCTATCACGTTTTTCGAAATTTGTTACCGAAGTATCGAATGTTTTGGTTATCGTGCTCTTCCTGATATTGGATATCGATACGATTCTAGATGCTTTAAAATACGAAATAATTGCGTAACAAAAACGAATAGGCAGTTTATGGCTCGCGCGGTTCACTGTGAAGTGAACAATAATTGCTTACGATCAATTTTTTGTTCGTTCGGCGCGGTCACGAAGAAATAACGAGACTACACGATCTAAGAAACTTCACGGGCCCGAGGGTTTCTCTTGGATCGAGACTTTACTGTAATTTTGAGATTTAATCATCCAAGTTAAAGAACACAGAAAGTTATGTATTTAGAGGAAAAGCTAGAAGGTTGCATTAAGATTTGAGGAACGTTTCGTCGCCGTGGAGCAAAAAAATGAAAAGAAAAGAACAGCGAGAAGATAGCGAAGTCGTGGAAATTGTGCTCGGGTGGCCTAAATTCCGTTGTCAATTGTGCACGAGTGACTTCATTATGCGGAAACTCGGGAGAAACGACTTCTGGCAGATTTATTTCGCAAGATAGAAATGCACTTGTATAGATTAACGCTCGTTTGACTGTACATGGCTGACAGTAGACGGTTCGAGGGTCTAGATTGAGAATGCAAATAAAGGGGTGGAAAGGTTCGCGATACGAGGAGGAACGGCTGGAGCCAGATTTCTGCAGGATCCAAGTTTCGTAAACGATGCTACTTACCTGATAAATCGGGGGTGAAAGTTTTATCCTTGACAGTGGCACCCAGTTTGTTAACTGCGATCGTCTACCAAGGGAACATCAACCGAGCAGCGAAAAAATTATGGGCCTCCGCGATACCCGGGAAAACTTTCACTCGGAAACTTCTGCGAAAACTATCGGCGATGAATTATTTTTTACTCTCTGGTCCCGAACCGGAATATCTCGAAATGAACTCCGAGAGCATGTACAGATATCAAAAACTATTCACGCTCAAATTCAGCATAAACCTTATGCAAATCCATGTTTTCTTAACGTTCGCCTCTTAAGTTAACCGCAATAATTCTTTCGGTTTATTGTTGCGCCGTATTTGTATAAACTGTAGATTTACAGTCTTCCCAAGCTGCGCCGATTATTTTCATTGTCAAAGTTGGAGCCACCAGGAGAAAGAACACGCGATTCCCACGATGAAAATCTTGACATTGAAGCATAAGTAGGTAACTTCTGAAATGTCCGATCGTGAGTTCCTGTTCTTTAAGAAGCGTTAAGAAACTGTAACGAAGTAGAGGGCGAACATAAAATATGCTGAAAGGAGATTAATTTATCAATTTTATCCTCTCAAAGTTGGTTATTAATTTCTCGCTTCCTGATATCAGTCTCCAACACAAATCTTTCACGAAGATCATTATAAAGATTCGTATTTTCCATTATTCAGATTAGCTCTCCACCAAGGGAAA
The DNA here is from genome assembly GCA_028454225.1 of Lasioglossum leucozonium. Taxonomy (NCBI): domain Eukaryota; kingdom Metazoa; phylum Arthropoda; class Insecta; order Hymenoptera; family Halictidae; genus Lasioglossum; species Lasioglossum leucozonium. Next base: position 9,277,795 of record CM052215.1, read on the forward strand.
ACCTGTTCCCCGATTCTCTTTCTTTAGATACTATAAAATGTTTAATTTCTTTGAATTGTATTATATTAATTTCTTTCTGTTTGCATCGTAAGGTGTAATTCTTCAAGATATGACATTGTGAGTGCAGATTTTATGCATTTATAGTAAAAATGGATAAGCGAGAAAACGTCGGTAGAATTTAAGAATGTTATCACATTAGTTATATACATTTTTAATTATCTTAAAATTTTATTTTCAATAACAATTGGTGGTTCAATTATGAATGAAACATAATTTATGGATTTAAAGATTGATTTCAAGATCCATCGAACATTGAATTACCGTCGATAGGTATGGTAGCGTAATAAATTTTTCGTCGTTTTCACCGAGCAGTAAAAAGATCCGGGTTCGATAGCTCGCATAATTACGGTCCTTGTCAAGTCAACGCGCGAGATAACCGTGTCAGTATAACTAATACCAGAACGTTGCCCGACAACACCCGGGATTTGTGGGACTTTGGCTAAATTCAGTCAATGTCGGCCGGAGTTGGAAACGATATGAAAGGTATTTATCATCTGGATGTCTTATGCATAACGGACTTAACTCTCATGTGCACCCGCACGTAAATCTCAAAGCCATTAATTAGACATCTATGTTGCAGCAACCCTTGTAATTAGATGCAGTTAATAGTTAGCCGGCGAGCTCACGATGAATCTTGGACTGGAAGCGGAACTCGGGTATTCCTCGGGAAACGCTTAACAATGCGTGTATAGCTATATTTATCGTCGGGACGAGCTGCGCACCGTCAGACGCGTTACATTTCATCGGTTGTTATTAACGTCAGTCGACCGAAACGGATCCTCGAGAATTTTCATAATTTCAAACCACTTCGGAAATGCGCTTTAACGCCGCCCAAACGCGTTCCGACCATGCTGAGATTCTCGAGAAAATTTGAAAAATTCATAATTGTTTATTTCACACTCGGTCGGAATTCAATCACAGAATTTCTGTAATTTAACGCAGGTTTTAAGCGACTAGCTTATACACGACACTTTTATTATTCTTTATTTCATTTAAGTAATAGTATTTTATTCAATCTCGTGATATTTTATTATCCAGTCAGATTGGAAGAAACTACGGAGACGTTTTTGCAGATTGCTGACAGCAGTTCAGTTTTATTCGCTGCGTTTATGACGTTAATAAATCAGAAATGGAACGAGTATACGTGAAACATTAAATGTCAAGCTTTTTACTGTAAATTAAAGCTTTTAATGCTGGTACAACTGAACGCTTAGGACTTTGAACATTTATAAAGGTTGGAATAATTATGAAATACAATAGTGTCTCTCAACCTTCTGGAATTACCGACCCACGCTTTTTAACACGGTTTGTGCGACAGACAATAATTCTCTAAATAAAAATGTTTTAGTAAATGCATCCCTCTTTTTTCACCTAAATTTTTATGTTACGTTCATTCGCAGAAAGCTCGACAGATCTGCCGTACAGGGCTTTTCATGTTCCAAAAAATGTTGTAGTTCCTTGAAAACGGTGATTCCTGAAAAGTTCGAACTGGTTTAAACGACCGATATCAAATTTATAGAAGCCGGGCGGCAGGTCGTCCATGTTCTAATTAGGTTACTATTTCACCGTCGTTTTACTCCCGCAAGAACCGGGTTCAATAATCGTAAGCATAGCCGCCGGATAGCTCGTAACGTCGTCGTGCCGGTAATAAAAAGATCTTCCTTCACAGCGTAACTGCAATTTCGAGAGATACGTTGTCACTTCACAAAAGGGGACGAGGTGTTCTATCTGAAAGATGCAGAAAGAACGCGGCTTTATTCCTTTTTTTTCTCCCCCCACCGCGCCGGTAACAAAACGACAGGAAAACCGGTCGTTTTAAAGATAACAGTCACTTTGAGCTGAGAGCTAAGCCGGGAAAGGCGAGTCTGAATGCGATGAAATCGCGGGAACTAAGTTGTCACGGGTCTTTAGGGCACTTCCATTTTTCATGCTACAATGCTGCGAGCGTGATGATAAACAGTCATCGAATTACGGAACGGTAATTCCGACTTGAGAACAGTGATATACCCAGAGGCGCACAAAGCGAGTAACATATAAATAAATCTATTCAAACGCTTTGACGACGTGAACAACTGTCCGATTATTTTTTTGCAAATTCAAACCTGTGTTCTGGTGTTTAAAAGTTCGTATTACCAGATGGTTTAACAGGATCGATTTTAGGTTTATTATGTGAGAATTCACTTGTTTCTAGTACTCAAGTGTGCAGAAGAAAATTAATATATTTCTACATTCAATTGCATAAACTTACACACGCCTGCGATGCTACACGGAATAAAGGACAAATATTTTTTAATTCGATTTTGTGAAGATGCTTCTGTAAGTAATTACCGCGTAAACCAATCTTTCAGGAACAACAGACGGGCACGTTTCAAAGCTGTTTTCTTATAAAAAATACAAACAGGGAAAAATCGAGGGACGCTGCGACAGGCAAAAAGTTAAAATTAAAAAAAAGAAACCTGAAGCCCGAAGGAGGGTAGATGGACACGCGAAAATAATCTAGTTTAGACTATGGTGCATAACGTGACGTTAAGTACGCGTCGGTAAAAATTTTCAAAGCAGCACACGACCGAGGACGCATATCACAGGAAACTAAAACTTGCGATACTGATATTTCGAAAAAAAACGCTGTTTAATTGAACACTCGTATTAACGCGAAGAATCGATCCTCGCAAAAATAGCCCGCGAATTATGAAATAGTCTGTTTACAAATCTCCATGGGATTCCTCTCGGTTTGTTGCGAGAAGTTCAAACAAATAGATAAAATTTTAGTGCGCGCTGCCAATCATTCGCGACCTACCTGTAACGGGTGAAAAAATGAACGCTTGTAAAAAGATAACAAAAGAACGCGCAGGCTTTCGTTTTTATCTGTACAGATGTCGCATTACCAAACAAAAAAAAGAGAACAAATACCGAAAGATTCTCCAACCGATCCGGTTGCAATATTTATAAATCGACATACATTTTTCTAGTATTGTCCAATATTATTAATAATTTAATAAGAAAGCATTTATGTTGTAGCAAATTAATAACATAGTTAGTGTTTTAGTCATACGTCAAAAAACGATTTAGAAGTCTGCGAACAGCATTTCGTGCGTAAACGCGCGAGTACAAGATGGCAGCGTGGGCGTCCTCAAATTTCCGTTGACGCGGCGGCATTATGCGCTGTTCAACTTGATAATTTCAAAAAATAATGGTCCTGCTGATTGACATCAGTGCGATGCGGTCCTGTCGCGAACGTTTGAAAATATGAAATTGCGTTTATGTCGAAAGAATTAAGCGTTAACGGACCAATGTGTGCCCAGCCGTTCTCCCCGTTATTCCGCTGCTCGAAATCTGCTCTGCAAAAACGTGGCTTAGTTTCTATTAAAATCTTATAGATCGGCGGGCGTACGAATGAATACGAAATGCGGTGCACTTTCCAGCTTTTACTGGCGATGCGTTATAGACGAGAGGAATGTGACGCCAGCCTGCACAATTTTTAGAATCCAAACGGCCCGAAATTAACGTGTCGCTTCAAACAGAAATTATACAGGCTGATCAGTAACTTGTGGCACAATCAAAATGGTGTTTTTATATGAAAAAAATTAATTTACAATTATTTTATATTGTTTAAAATTTATTTTCAATTTTCGAAAAAAATCGATGCTGCAATACAAACGAGATTAGCCTAAAGATAGTTTACGGCGTTTCCACGTTTCGAACGGTCGCGGGAAATTTTAATTTGAACTCTTTGAATTTTAAAAATCTCGTGGCACAGTCGAAAAGGTGATTTTATATAAAAAGATTAATTTATAATTATTTTATACTATTTGAAATATATGTATTTCTAATTTTCGAAAACAATCGATGCTGCAATACAAGCGAGATTAGCCTAAAGATAGTTTGCGGCGTTTCCACGTTTCGAACGGTCGCGGGAAATTTTAATTTGAACTCTGAACTTTAAAAATCTCGTGGCACAGTCGAAAAGGTGATTGTATATAAAAAGATTAATTTATAACTATTTTATATTATTTGAAGTATATGTATTTCTAATTTTCGAAAAAAATCGATGCTGCAATACAAACGAGATTAGCCGAAAGATAGTTCGCGGCGTTTCCACGTTTCGAATGGTTGCTGGAAATTTTAATTCGAACTCTGTATTTTGAAAGTCTCGTTGATCCGGAAGCTTCGTGGAAAATGGCTCGGTTCGCGGCAATTTGTAAATAGAAGTTTAATTATACAGACGTTTCAAGTATGCAAGGCAAATCAGAAACACCCGGGCCGGGCAACTGTGACCGAACTTGAACTGTCCCTATCTTCTAACGAACACGCTCACACGCGGCCAGCCATGCGTGTAGTTTGCTTTCGCATATTCACATACAAATACGTATAAATTTGTATTCCGGCGAACCGTCATGGTCCACATGCATAGATGCATCTACGCGTGTTTACGGGGCTCGCAGAAAAATAAATAAATATAACCTTTGGCTGTGCATTTATTGTTTCCCTCGCTTCCCGTCAATCCACGATGAAATGTTTCGAATCTGCAAAAATCGTAATCGTACCTACGGACTGTTCCGAGCATAACAATTCCAGGATCGCGGAAATTCCATTTGGTATGCTTTGTATGAAATTCGTTTAAAGAAATCTCTGCAGCTCTGCCGTGCGATTCCAAAACTTTATGAATAGTCCACGGATGATTATGCAAAATAAAAATGTTCTTCAGTTCCAACAAACTGGAGCGAAATAGATTTTTAATTTTTAATATATGTACTTTGAAATTCTTCTAATATTTTTACCGTTTTTAATTACACCTGCTCATTTTTATCATAAGTGTAATACTTGTGTATACGTGTAAATGATATTCGCGTGTTTGTTCGCGCCATTTTCATTTCGCCGATCATGGTTAACGAAGACAAATTTTCGTGAATATTAATTAGTAAATCACCGATATTGCGGTAACATTTTTTTGCCAAGAAAGAGATGATACATTTCGTTTCGAGGATGATCCTCGCGGCATCGTCTAACGGGCACGCGTCATCTATCATTTGTTTAATTTAACGAAAGAAGTTTAAAATAGAGGGCATTCATTACTCCGCATCGTTTTATAAATGAGCGAAATCGCGGAGGTTTCTATGCGGATGGAAGAAATAGCGGGAGATAGATAGGATCCGAATGGATTTTCATGGGGGGTGGGGTTGCAGCAGTCTGGGGGCGTGGGGGCAGGGGAACACCGCACGCCATTTCAAGCAGTTCTCACAATGGAGAATGCATTTATTCCGTGGACCCATTTTTATTGTCTCGCAAAAGGGGTTGGGTGGGAAAACTTTGATAATATCTAGGAGCAAGTTCAGCGGTTCGCCGACCAGAAGGAATAGGTCCCTCTCGGCAGGTTTCGACAGTCTTAATTATGTCGGTCAGGGAACGTAAAATATAATCAGCATGAAATAGAAAATGTTTTCTTAGTCGCTAATCGATCGGCTTGTTTTCGAATGGAATCGTAAAGCAACTTTATATTTAAATAGAGAATTTCTCCGACGATTTTTGCCACCGATTTAACATAGAAATCTGTGTTAGAAAATTTTCATAATTCGGTATCATCGATAAATTACTTTACATCGCGAGAACTCTACAGAAATCAATTATCCCCGTGGAATCACAAAAATATACGGACACATAAATAAAACTCGTTCACCGTATAAATAACTCGCAGATCATTTGTTTACAATACCCTACAGATTTCGTCCGAATAGTTTATCTCAAGTGAGCATTGTCAACTATAAATCATTCGAAAATCCTGCTCGAAAGATTAATGTGCCGTTGCACATTGTTCAACTCGATAAATGCACGCGTCCTTTTAACTTTCGAAACTTCTCCCACGTAGAATACACTGTATCGCGCTTTCCACACTGTTTGTCCGTAGTATCTATGGCTTTTTATTTACTCGGCTCATTAAAAAAGTTTTCTAATAGCTGAACTCTTGAGGGCTTTACGGTCCCAAAGCTGTGCCGAGTAAGTAATTAGCGTCGTAACGACGCATACAGCTCTAATGCGTTCATAAAAACATCAATCGTTGCCTATTGAAAAATTACAACTGCATAGTCTCGCGAAGCAAACGCGTACTTTGTTTTACGGTACATTCCAGATCAACAATCCGACCGACGGTTCTGCGCGAAGAATCAGCGTGAAACATTCGTTTGACGCGTGTGCGTTTCAATGTTGTTTGACAATTGCGCCGGCCCCATTATTCATTGTCCCTGGTGACATTAACGTCAATAAACATTGACGGTGACATGCTATTATTGGTTGCAAACAATGATTCAGTGTGTCTCACCAATTAATAATTGGATGATGGGTCGCTGAAAAGGAAATAATGGCGTAATGCTGCATGCATTCTCTGCAAGTAGAAGCTCATGCTTGTGGTCAGACACAATACAGGAGTAACATGACAAAAAATATATAGGAGTAATCTAAAGCAGTTTCTTAATAGCTCCGACATTTGTTGGTAACGGTACCGTGGGCGAAATGTTCATAATTTTTAAGAATCAAATAATTCATTGTAATATAAAAATGAGGTAAAAAAAAACAATATGAAACAAATGAATAAAATCGAGCAGATTGGACAATAATTTATTCATGTGAAAAATAACATGTTTGAACAAATTAGACTCGTTCATAATTATAAGAATCGCTTTGAGTAACATTTTTTTCAAGACACATTTCATACCGTACAGATAACGCGTTTTACGGCAAAGTGAAACCTCCGGTTATGTCACAAATGCTCGTTCTAGTTTAATTAACAGATCTGTCACGCCGGCTGCGTCGTCTCTTTTCGCCCGAAACGACATTTTCATTCAACCAGAAATTGCGTGATTTTTTTTTATAAGAATTTTGTTTTTTTTTTATTAAAACACTTTGCGCGCGAGTTTTTCGGTGGAAAATTAGCCGAGCGGCGTGCACGCGACAATAGTTGAGCGCGGCTCGATACTATCCTGTGCTTATCTCGTCATGGTCGAACATCGTAGAGCGAGAAAGAAATATGCGTGCAGTTCGACTTGGAAAAGGAGAAAGTGACGCGGCTCTAACGATGAAAAACGGACGCTTCGCGTTGGTGGCAGATTCGAAACATCGCGAGACTTCGGCAGATTTAAAAACAAATCTCGCGTCGGCGGATATACGGAATTTGACAAAAACATTTCGCGAACCGCCCTGTCTGTGTGTGTGTTTTTCGTGACACCCAACTGTGGCTTGAAGAATCGATCCGAAAAATTTTACGCATCTTTATGCTGCTACTATTCACCTACATACCATTGCGCAAAGAGACGAAACTTTCCATAAGTATTATAATATGTTCCAGTCCTATGTCGTCGAAGTCATTGAATTCTATCCGATACAAATAACTTGAATTTTCTTCCGTGGCAAGTAAACATCGCTATTGCAACACACTTGGATCGTCAATGAGAATTTTTATGTGTGTGTAACTGCATGTAACATTTACATGTCTCTGCGGGAGAACATTTAAAATACCATAGAACATTGGAACTGGTATTTTTTTATGCTGATTATACGTATTAATATTGTTCAAGAAAAACGATTTCTAATTTACATTGTCTGTCAACAATTTTCCAATGAAACGGTGAAGTGCTCCATTACGAAATTAGATAAAAATGTTCTTAATTCGATTTTGGTTTGTCTAAGGAAAACGAAGATTTGCATTAAATGTCTATTAATGAGTAGGAAGTAAGCACGAACATTCTCTTTCACCGATAACAGTAATTCCGCATGTCTCGGCGGCACAATTAACAAACAATGCTCCGAATTTGTGCGCCACTTTGATCGAGTACTTACAATTCCCAACTATTCGAAGTAACAGACGTCACTTCGCTAAACTTGCGATATAAGCATATCAGTTAATCCGAGTTTCAGTACTACCTCGAACTTAGTCGAGAGACGATTATGCTACGCATTATTTTAATTACATACTCGCATCTTAAGCGCAATACACATAATGTCGTTACCCATATACTATATACTATCGCTGTTACGACTAGATAAATCCAAACGACCGATATCGAAATAAATTCGGCAATAATCCAGCTTACAATTTGCTTCTAAAAATCGATTTTCATAACCGGAGAATCAGATACATGAATTTAAGGTATACAGTCGGTGTAAAAAGTGTTTGGACACTTTTAAAAAGCCGATAACTTTTTTACTATTGTACCAAACGACCTGATTTTTCGTGAGCAATTAGCAGCATTGGCTTGCTAAAGGACGTGCGATATTTTATTTTGAAAAATTGCAATTGGTAGGAATTACACGAAAGAATAAAAAAGGCACTTTTCAAAACTTTTTTATTTGGGCCCGTAATGAAAATTAAAATATGCATTTTGTAGACCTATGTTAGCGGTGAAATCGTAGTTTTTCACGATTTTCACATTATTTGTACATGTGATCCACTTTTTTAAAAGTTACATTATTTCAATGGGAGTATTGAAGACTTTTTTTACTCACTGTACATATATGCAAAATAACAATCCTTTCTTTAATAATCTTAGTAAGTTGGAAATAATATAACATTGACATTCTTAAATTCTTTTAATCCTTCTACTATTTTAAATTGCATCGACACGTTTTTATCGTCTACGGATAAAATCTGCAGTCCAGCGATAACAAACGGAAACAATACCATCTCCACACAAATCACGAAATTACTTTCGGAAAAAAACCCAATAATTGGATTGTACGACGTTAAAACAAGTTCCGAAATGAAACAGAGAAAACGCTTCGGACTGCAAAGGGTTGAAAAGATTGAAAATCTCCAGGGAAAAAAGCGTATTTCGGTTATGAAGAGGAGTGGGTTGAAAAGGACTGACAAAAACCGTCGTCGATTAAAAAGCCTCGGGGAAAAGGTGTTTCGAAAAAAAAGAAAAAAACGGCGGTTGTCCGTCTTGCTCCTTTCACAGGTAGAAAGTATTAACGAGCCGGGCCCGGCCGCGCCGGTCGAGTTTACCTGCGTGACACAGAAAAGCGATACGGTACAACGCCGCATGTAAATCAAACTCCTAACTCGATGGCTGTACATATCACGGGGGCGTTTCACGCGCTCGCACACAGGCCCAGCCTTCCGATCGTGAACACGGGGTGCGGTCAGCACACTTGTTTAATGCGCAAAAGGCAAAATGCACTCGGGAGAAGGATTCCCATTATATCGGTTTGGTCGAGCTGGTTCCGTTCTATCGCGGTTTTACTGTACAATGCGGTCTAAATCGACAGGAAAAGCATGATATGTGTAAAGCACGGTCACGTGTGTCGAACGACTTGAATACGTGTGATTCGGCCGCGCTGTACGCAACCGGTAATATGCATCTCGTTTGCATCAAGAGAGAAAGAGAGATAGAGTTAACGGCTAGGCAGTAAATGGGTATAGTTTAACCATTATTTATTTATTATCGCTGGAACCGCATGACCTTTTTATGTTCCAACAAAAGTTTTAGAACGACAGTTACTTGTAGAACGATCGAAGAGAGAAAGATGGTGTAACGGGGATGTAAATATCAATTTCACATAATTTTTTCGACCAAGTGTCGCACAATAACGGGGCTCGGTGACGTGAAAGAAATCTTAAAAGAAATTTTTTAGTTGTATAGCTGGAGAACTATAGCTGAAAGACCACGATGCTAGACAGACATAAAACGAGCAACAGAGAGAAAGGTGGTGTAACGGAGGTTGAACCAGGCGCTCGGGTTCGGGGATGCTGTTGAAGGGCCGCTCCGTATAAGCGAAGATGCCAGGCGGACGAAAACGAGAGGTTGAGGAGTCCGTAGACGGTACAAGTATCTCTGCGGCTTAGTTTAGAAGGCAGTTTCACCTCTGTTTATACATGTGCGGTCGCTAACAGTTACAGAAGTGGATTCTCGCCACTCATGCGGCTCCTTTGTGCCGCTTCACTGTGTTACCGGCTGAGAGCGCTCAAGTTTCTCTTTGCATCCATCTACCTACCTGTTATTGCAAGAAAGTCGAGCGAGAATGGGGAGAGTGTCTGCGAGCTACCAGAAAACCCTGTGTCATCTTTATCGCGGTTTATTGGAACGAGAAGGCTCGTGTCTCGGGGTCGGGGATCTTCGTCAAATTTGCGGTCTGATGCTCCACAGGGAACAGTAGAACTCAAACTGGATATTCTGATTTGACTTTGTCTCGATCCGAGTGAGAGAAAAAAAAAGTATGCCCTAAAATCGCCGAGTCTGGTCAGAACGAAACGGGGATGGCGAGGTTGACACAAAAGGTGCTCGAGGCCTTTGGACACCGTGCTTCGACCCTATCCAGCAGTTAAGAGAAACTGTTCGACAGAAAACTTGCCTCCCTCGCAACACACGGAGGTCACTTCGCCAACAATGTCGAAGAACATTGCGCTCGGACAGTGTCAATCCTCCCCAACTCGATTATACTTTCTTTCAGTAGGACCCCTGCATGCCGGCGTGGCATTGTGAGCAAACATCCCCAGCAAGAATTCCTATCGTGTCTCTCCCAACAACTACATAACTTCTTTCGTCCTGTTCTGGCTGTTCGTCCGCGATCCTATCGCTTAACATTCAATTTTTTTTCCTCCTGCCTGAATACTCGGCCTCGACATCACGGTGTGTCGTAAGCCCTAGGCACTTTTCTATCGACCCTTTTCTACACGACGTCCTCGTCTTATCCGAAGCCGGGATGCGCAGGGTAATTACCTTGGCGATCCTTTTTTTAAAGTAATCCTATTCGGCTCGACGACGTTGCAACTTTCCGTGGCTGTACACGAGTAAACCACTTATCCTCATCGTAGGCTTTGCATCTTTGCGTTGAAGTATCGAGCATGTAAGGAACGCGGCTGCGAATCTATCAATAGAGCGTGGAACGTGGTAATCTTCAAATGGCAACGTTGATTTATTTGTAATTGTCGTTTCGGCTGTTTAGGATATCGTTATCGTCGGCGCGTGTCGGGGAATAAATTCGGCTCGTTTAAAAATTGATTCCACCCGCGGTATGCAGTTTCATGAATATTCGAAAGTCCGCCGGAGATTTTATGAACACGTCGCGGCGCTCTGACAATTTTACAATTTGTTCTGGGATTTGTTGTTTAAGTACGGCCGGGTTTATCGGCGCCGCGAATGTTATCTAGGCGTATTTATCCCGAGTAAATTGATCGCGGGGCAGAAATTATTGAAATGTATAATTTTTAAGTGGAAAATGCCGGAAACATTATCAGCGGTTTAAAGCCGATTTTTTTTGCTGCGTTTAATAATGTCGCATCTATCAGATTATATATATATGTATTTATTTATTTGTACAGATATTTTTTCACGAAATTGAATCACCGTTCACCAAAAGCACGAAAATTGCGTTTTATTGATAGAACGTTTATACGTATACAAACATTATTCTGCATCCGAGTGCGCGCTCGGCCCGAGCCGGCACGCTCTCGCGACACGACTTGAATTTAATTCCGGCGTTTATCAACAACTCGGTTTAACGGAAAGGAGCTTGAACTTCCGAATAGAATGTCGTATACCATTTTGCCATGACACTCGTTCGCACTGCCGTCAACGGGAATATCAAAAGTCACCTCGGAACGTTGACTTTCAAGAAATTGATTTCGCTGCCGTTCCACATACCGCTACAAAAAAAACCGTTTTACGAAGACGAATGACGTAATCCGCCCGGGAAAAATTATTTTCCAGAGTTATCGCGAATGTACTACACCATTATTTCTATCGTAATCCCATGTAGTACACGGATCTACAAAGTACATATCTAAAACATTCACATGTAATGATATCGTCGTGTCATAAATGTAATAAACGCTTCTCCATTAATATTTATAATTAATTGCTGTTTAGTAATACGCTATCGTCATATGATAATGTTATGAAACGAGATATTAGCTTAATAATATTTATTTGCATCAATATCAAAGTTACAATACGGTTCTCCATGCTTATTTATAATTAATTACTGAACATTACAACCATCATATTATAATATTATGAAACGAGAAATTAATATCAAGACATTTAAGTGTTAAATACTCGCTGATAGTGTGGTGAAGAGATCGAAAACCCAGTAACATTTTTCCAAATATGTGTACGGAACGTGTGGAGAACGGTGATACAGTGTTTGGGCTCGATAAATTCGTCCGTTGAAAAAAGAATGCAGCGCAGCGGCGCGAGATGCATGAGCCATAAAGTAAGCATTTTTCGCGCGCGATTGATGAATTTCAATATTTTCCATGAAACCGACGCAAAGATGTTTCTCGATAAGTTCGTTCGAGCGGAATATTGGATGTCAAACCTTTGAACTGTCACTGACGGAATTAACATGAAAGAGAATGTTATCCTGTAGTCAATATAATAGACTAGAACTCTGTATATAAATTATAATATTTCTCAAACAGTCCCCTTTCAATTTTAAAACATTTAACGAACGCTCCTCAGAAATAGTTGCATGAATGATTATTTATAGATTGTGGATGTCCATGCAATTTTCAATTTTTCTTGGTAAATTTTAAGATAGTGAAATTAGAATTTTTTGAAAATTTTCAGAAGCCATAAATACATAAAGATCCGCAGTCTAATTATTTAACACAATCTTGATTTCTATTCGATGTCAACAGATTCTGTATTGTGTACAATTTAACCGTTTAAAGAAACACGTTTTTCTGCGTCAGGAAACAGGAAGTGAGCAAGTTTTTATTCAGAAGGGCGTGTGAAAGTCAAAAATTCTTCTGTCTCTTTAACCATTTTAAATGTCCTATCTGCTTTTAACAGTAGAACGAATTCGTTAATTTATTTCTTGGTACATCGTGCCATATAAAAATCGCCGGATTTAATACGTTCTCGTTATTTTAATACAGTACCGTAAAATAATGGGTTTCGGTGTAATCGTTAAATGTTAATGGCACAAAAACTGTCGAACAAGAAAGAACGCTCGTTAATGTACAGACAGTCATCGTTGAGTTTTTGCTTTGCCGGATTATTTCCGCGTTTTCTTTACATTAACGGTTTTCAACACTTTCCAGAAGATAAGTTTCTATTTCTGTACAATATTCCGCAACGGGGAGGTTTAGAAAGAAACCGCGCAGATTGCGACGAATTAGAGTCCCTTTCATCTATTGTGAGCGAGGCGAACATTTCACGCCCGGAGTCGTTACTTTTCAAGTCGGCGCGCATAACAGATTATTTTCAATGTGCGCCGAGCCCGCCTGTTCCGCGCGCATAATATTATCACCGCGAAAGGGTAAACAGCCGTGTATTTATTTTGCCAAATTAGAAGATAGTATCGTCGCCATAACGCTGTTTGAATATTTGTATACATGCGCCGCGGAACGATATTATTTTTAATAAAACTGGACAAGTATAGCGCCGCACGCCGGGCGAAATTATTTCTCGTCACGGTTACTCGTTATTTCGGCGCAACATTTAACGCAAAATTCGATTTGTTTTGCGCGTTCACTGATTAATTTACGATATATTTGCGAGATGAAAATACAGAACGTCGTGGAAATTTCGATCGGAAGAACGTAAAACGCTCGATGACGGAGATGCGATTCATTATTAATATCTCATCGAGAATCGAACATTCATCATACGTATGTTACAGTAGAACACGTGTCTCGACGGTAAATAGGTGTGCTAACGATTGGACATCCTCGTTTGACAGCGTCTATCGAGTTGTCACCGTTAATGTCAATTTGACACAATCTTATCGTTTTATCGTATACAGGATGTTCGGTAACTGATGGTACATGAAAACATAAGTCGAAAATGCTGAAAATACACGTGATATTGGATAAGAATCGTCTGATGCGTCTGATCATGACCGACCTATTCTACTTTCCGTGTATACCAGAGCTCGCGAACCCGATTGATCTGTAAAAGCGATTTTCTCGAAAATGAGGTCTCAAATGAAAAATTTTATTCTATATTTTCGACTCATTTTCTCATGTAAACTCAACCCCGTTTCGCTTGCACCAGCAGTGCACCGAACACCCTATATAATTGCGAAATATCCTTCGAAGCTAACAGGGACGGCTAATAGGTTGCAACGAGCGGTTGTCGGAAATACGCGCAAAGTAGAAATGTGTTTGCGAAACGTGAAACGGGGGAAAAACGGATGCCGGGATAACGTGGGTGACACATTTTCGGCCCCCGGGTCTCGGGAGCAATAAAATCCTGCGGGATGTCTACATACTGGAGTCCCGGTACCGAATGGATACAGCTGCGTTCAAAACGGTCTTTACTCAGCCGTCTTCGATTTACCCACGAACCCCCTTTGCCCCTGGGTTCAGTCGGTCAACGCCTCCTATTCATTTGCCAATCGGCGTCTGCGATTTTCGAAATCACGAACGAATTACGTCACATTTATTTCTTCTGATTTTGTTAAGTGCCTCATCGACGTTTCATTATCAATAAACTCTCTTTCGGTGTGTCGTCAAACTGCGACGTTACTGCGTCTTCCTACACGACGCTAAATCTCGACTGAAATTTGTCGCTTACTCGCGCTGTGCTCCACTCACAAGAAGTCCCCGTGGAGGGCCGCAGTCCTAGCGTGTGACGTCTTATTGGGACTAAGGGAGCGCCAGGGGAGTAGGCAGAGCGAGCGAGGACTTCCTACGTCACGCAAATACGTGCACGGACGGTCCTTGCCGTGAAAAGTGAATAAATAGTGGGGATGACATATCCGAAACCCCATTGTATGTATTTGACAATTGTTTGACAATTGTTTGACAATTATATCGCGCACCATTCTGCTTCGGGTAATCGAGATCCGGATAACAGAGATTTGAATCCTTGGTCTGTGAGATCCACGAATTCCATTTCTACTGTATTAATTTCGTTCGAGTTACTCTGAAATTGAGCGAGTTAATTTGAAATTAAGAAACGCAATGTCCCGGTCACATTTGCACTGGTCAAATATTTGTTTGCGACGAGAAGAAGCGCGCGGAGCTGGCACCTCGGTAAAATTATGTGATTCTACTTGGAATCTTTGACTGCTGCGAAGGAAACGCTCAACAGACTGAGAGCAACCGGCCGGAAGCAACGAATTCATGCGAGGATAGGATTTATCGCCGGTTTTTACATAATCAGAATACATGACACAAATGCGTCGGACCGCGTGACTGCAGAAAGATTTGATATTTATACGGAGCGAATGTTTGCACGTTTACACGTCTAAATAGAAATCCAAGAACGATGAAGCAATAGGAATAACGTTACGTAACGTAAAATTCGAGCTATCAAGCTCACGTGTACGCTGAACAAATAGTGATCAACGTTAATATATGTATCATTTGGGATTCCGGATGATTTATTCAAATTCATTTGTTCTATCGAACCAATCATAAATGAAATGACTCTTTGTGTTTGATTCATTCAAACAACATAGTAATTACCTGATTTAACGAATTATTATTTGCAAACATACCAGTTGAAACATTGGTTTGGCAACTAAATGATTGTGGATTTTGTCGATGGATTCTTATTTAAAATCCGCAATCACTTAGTTGCCAAATCAATATTCCAACACAGTAAATTAACGATTGTCGTATAGTTTATTTATTCGGTAAATCAAAGCTCACGATACTTTTTATTTTATAATAACTTTACAGTCAATGGAAGAAACGCAACAGCATTTAAACAGTTCAAATTATGCATTGTTTAATGATCTGCATGGAAGTTTGCTTCAATATAATCCACAGTAAAATTATGTGCTATTGTGAAGAAAGGTACATCGCATTTCGCGTCCAACAATTTGGAAATATCTCGTGCGGTGCATTTGTTGGAGATTTTCATTGTTAATAATTTCAAAAGGCTAATATAATTTCGTTTCATTGTAACCCGTGAAATCGCATAAGACTATTACCACCCTTTGTATATTCGTATTATGATTCAGATTTTAGATTCAGTAAGAAGATTTCGTTAATCTTTCTGCTGTCACGTCTGGTGGCCCACCTAATAATAATAATTGACGATTTTAATGTATCATTTTTATAAGTATTATCAAACCATTGATTGTTAAATCCTCGAACGATATATTTGGTTGTGAGCGATAGAATAAGAGAAAAGATGAGATACATTTCGCAGCCAACTTATAGGGTTACAAACTCTTGTTATTATTTCAAACAAAACTCCGCACGAAGTTCGGAGAAGCTCTATCTATCAAGTTGAAGTGCTGCGAAATCTATTTTGTTTTTATTAATGTTAATACTGATTAATCTTCATATAAATTATAAAACCTAGACTGTACTGTACTTACTGTTATAAACAGTGAAAAAATTTAAATAATTCGAAAACACTGTTCCACTAGTCTCAACCGATCAGAAATGTTTAAAGAAAAAGGAACAAATGTCTATGTAGCTTCTGTATGCCGAAATTAATGCCGGTAAGTGTTAGTACGCTTAATAATCCGCAGTCTAATTACGACGATGTAATTTCATTAAAATACTGTGAGCATTTGGAATATTTTGCATAAAAGTCCGCAGTTTAATTATAACTCACTAATTTTATTAAAATTTTAAAAAATTTTAAAAAATCCGCAATAATATAATCTCCCTATTCCGAATCACTGTGAAATTTGTATCGAAACGAAACGAACTTTTCGCTCAACGCAACGAAACACCGACGAATAAATCTTTTCCTTGTTCGATCCGGTTTAATTAACAAAGTATCAATTCGACGATTGCCCGGGCATGTGCAGGCATATTAAATACATACAGGCGGAACGTCAAAACACGCACGGGACGATCGATCTTCTCTCGCTGAATTTAATTCCGAGTTAACATTCGACGATTCATATAATCCGATTAGATATCGGAGACGTATTAAATCGCAGATTAGAATCCACGCCGCCCCGGGAAGATTACAAACTCGTGAGTCCAGTTTTATCTTCGAACGCGCGTCACTTTCAGTTAGTTTAATTAATTGATTGGACGAACGAAGCGCACGCGAGCGCGCGCGCGATTGACGAGATCTAATTAGATCTCGCGGAACTTCATTTTCGATTTCGATTTAAGAACCGGCATCATCGGGCAACAGAGGAACAGAGCTGTTTTCATTAGATCGAGACTCTCCTATGGTCGAGGTAATTCGAACTTTCGAACTGCGGGACTAGCCGCCTTGTGTGTAAACTTCACCAGGTTTACGTTACTTAACATGCAAAACTAATTACACGTATGAGCGTTTCGACCGGTAAATTATGCCCGGATTAGTGGAAATACACATTCGCATAATTTTCGAAGTTGCTGAACTCATTTTCACGAACCTTGCAGATAGGCAGGCCAAGCGAACAAGAATTAATGTCTGTGTTAAAAAATGTTTTGAACGAATTTTCTTAGATTCTCAGAACAGTTCAAAAATTTTTGAGCCTCGTGTTTTCTGAGATCTCAAGATTTTAGGAAATTTTTTATTATTGAATCACTCTGTGTTTTCACGTCACTCTTATAATGGCACGAACGCAATTTTTATTACTGGTTCTCGTTAACTTTGCATTGAAAAATGATTTGACCATTTTCTACCTTTGAAAAAATTGTAATAGATTTCTATAAACAGACTTCAAAGTATTAGTAGTAAAATACGTCATTGTAATTATTTTAATGACCGAAAATGGTTAAAAAGTTTCTCTTTTGTCCCGGTTAACGATCTTCATTAAAAAAAGCATTTTGTTCATGCCTTGCGAATGTAAAGGATTAAAATAATGTAAGTTTAAGTAACGTCGACTAATACGTGCCCTTTGTTATAAGTGTACGCGAGATTTCAGCACGCAACGCGACCATGAAGAGTTTCATTTGTTCCTTTATAATGAACTTTACAGTTTACATTGTTCGGTACTCAAAAGAACAATCGAATAACGAAGTTTAACGTCGCGAACAGTCTGCTGTGTTAGTCGATTGGAAGAAACAATGCTCGAAGTCGGTGGACTTCGCAAAACCAATGGCGATTTCTTTTGAACTTATTTAATTCACTTTTCTATACCTGAAAGAATCGTACGGCTACACTTCCCTTTTTCTCTTCCCCCAAACGTTCCTTTTCAGACAGATTACTATGCATATATACTTGGATATTTATTTATGTTTAGTATATCTAGCGTAAATTATAAATATCAGACACATGGAAGTGCACACTTGGCAGCGGTCGAGAAACCGAAGACGCTTTTTTCCCAAAAAATGCTATACATTCAAACATCTGTGAAAAAAATTTTGAAAATTTTTTTGCGAACGAAACCCTCGTAGATTTAAAAATTGAAGCTTCCTCTTTACAACTCTTTTAGTCGTTTCGCCGTGCTTTGAATAAGAGGCGTGCGGCCAACTGTACAATACTATAAGTTACATCTTGAGGGCTTTACGCGACCGTAGGTATCCCTCATTTTTGTTCAGTAAAACAACGATAAGAAAAATCATATATCAATTTTTAAGGAGCGGTTGCCAAGGGGAGGCTTTAATCTTCAAATCCGTAGCAGTTTCGTTTTGGAGGAGAAGTGCCGAAAGTTTTCGGAGGCGTTTAAGTTTGCAGCATTTTTTCGGAGATATGAAACGAGAAGAAAGTATTGTGCTGAATCATTCGCTGTACAAAGAGAAAAAAGGCAAAACGAAATTAAAGCTCAAAGCTGTTAGCCGGCGCGTAAAATAATATTCACTGGACGATTCGCGAGTTTTCAGAAATTGAAATTGATGGCACGGACGTCGAGGGTGGACGTTGATCTCGCCAACAATTTGTGTTCAAAGCCCGTTAAGGGGATATTAATTGTGTCTCGAGATAAACGGGAATTGTACGCGTCGCGAGACAGAGAATTATGCGTTCTCAATGGCACAAAGTGGAAAACTTTCCGACGAGGGCAAAAAAATTGGCTTTTAAACTATCTGCAGTACATTAAACGGAATTTCCGTGTGAATACTGAGGCCCGAGAATATGATGCTTACAATTAGTTTGAATGGGCGCAGCTGCCAGCAGACTTTCAAATCCGTCTCGTCTTTTCAATTAGCTGACTCATTACCGGCGATTTTCAAAACGGACAAAAGCCGCGCAGTTTGAACCAAGAAACGTTCTGAGCTACGCGCTATGTCGGCTATGAAAAACTCCACGGCGGGTCGGGTCAAATGAAATTTTTCCATCAAACGCGTGTTACCAATTGCGTAATACGTTTGCGCGCTCTATTATTCGCTGCACGCGAAACGCCTGATGTTTAACGGTAACATTAAACAAGAGCGAGCACCATTGTAATCAACACATTCTGTAAACGAACAAGCTTTTTTAAACATCGTATAATGCTGTCGTTAATATTTTTACTTCTCCATTCCTATAAAAAGCATACGCGACATTGAAATCTTAAAATTGGACTAAATAAAAATAGAAATTGCCATCTTAAACATCAGTTTCTTACCTCAAAAATTATAATCCTGCAGGTTATCATTTCTCGATCGAAACGCTTGCATTCTGAAATCGGACAGCAATTATTGGTACAATAACGCTGCATTTAATTGTGACATAACAATAATTTCATATGTAACGTGGATATTGTACGACAATATAATTTTCCAGCTCCCGCGTCCCCGGCAGTGTTAATAGTTTCAATAAATTCGATATCACAATAAAGTAATACTAAACTTTTATCAAAATATCGAAAATAATGATTCCAGAATTTTAGCATTTATCTTCCCGTTCGTGGTCGATATTGTGTACAATGCTCGAACGTTATAGTTTCAATAAATTCGAAGCGGCGCTAAAATGACGTTAAAATCTTACTGTATTGCCGAGAGTGCGGGGTAACACACAATTTTTTCGCTCGGACAAAATATTTTATTCAACTTCGTTATTTCGATATTTTTTGTTACGTTTCATGAAAATATTTCGTTACTGTGCTTTTTGGAAGTTTCGTGTTTCCAAACAGAGGATCGGAACGCGTATAATGGAATTTCTCGGTGAATAGTTTTGGGGAAATTAGAACGATGCGATGAAACGACGCGAAGTCCCAAAGAAAAATCGATTTCGTTTCAGCTTGAAGATTTTTCGAAGTTGCCTCCGGAAAGAGCCGCAATCTAACAATATAACGTAACAATCACTCAACGGCGTAACATCGTTACCGCGATGTATACACGGTCATGCATGTTAGCTGGAACTAACTACATACTTTGAACAACACGGAACACGACAGAAAATTAGAGTTTGCGCAGCAGTTGTGCAGAAGTTACTCAAAGGATCTTGTAGCACGGTTGTGCTAGGTTTTAGATACCATTTCGCCGCTCACAGATGACACTCTGCGTGTTACGTGCACGATCTATGTGTGTATTAGTTTGCTTAAATTAATTTTAAACGCCGTACTCCGTTTAGTTCTATCAACAGTATCCCGTACCTATCACAAACCTCAATTCGTATACCGCGAGCAAATGATTTCGTCACTATTCTCTTGTTTCGTGCACGAAACACAGTTTCAAATCAATTACGACGGGGGCGTGTTGTTTTTCTTAGAAATAGAACGTTGCGAAGAAAAACACCAACCCGAAAGAACGATGCGATATTGCTCCGAATCGCGTTTGATTGAACCGAACTCTGACAGTTCAATTTTCCATCTATTTTGCGAACCTGGTCTCCTATTATTCCACTGCGAATCGACCAAATATAAAGAAATTATTCGCAATATTTTTCGATGTTTTCGCACGGCGGAACACGGTTTTCGTTTCTCTTTAATCAAAGCTAGCAGTCATTTGGACACGTCTATTATGCAGTCAGCCAGTCCTCGCGTTATTTACGTCTAACGAACAACAAACAAGGGAGAGTCGCATTAAATATTTCCGCGATTAAAACGGTTGCTCGGCTCAGAAACGGAGGGGAATCCATTCCAATTAACTACAGAAGAGGCCAGGCTGCAAGCTGAAAGATTGATTGCGCCGTTTCCGCGTTTGAAAGTGACACCGTGTAATGTTTCAATAGTTAACAGTAGTTGCGCAGCACAGTGGGAACCTACTTCCCATTTTATCGCCGGCGTTCGCTTTGTCACGGACACTATGCTCGGCATAATCGGAAAACATCGGCCGGTTCTCTGGTTTTACCCCCCGAATGCAAGAAAACAGGAATTTCGCAGTTTACGCTATTTTCGAATCTGTCTGGCCGCGCGACGGATAACGACCGTGGACAATTTATGCTCGAAATGCACGCAAAGAAAGCATTTCGGCCGGTATTCCTCCCGCGCTGTTTGCACGGTCCGAATTGTTTAAAATCGATATTCTTCATCAGCGTTGCATTGTATCGGTCTGTGTTATCAAAATACCTTGTACGTACAGATTGTTTCAAAATTATCATCAGTCGCGACCGTTATAGCGTCATTCTGGATCGGCGGAGATCTGTTAAAAACAAAAACGTGCCGCGATATTCACTTTGACCATTTTCTTCAAGGTCAAAATATTTTTTTTTATTGCATCCTGCAGTACCCATCGCGCGGAGCAAAAGTCTCGCAGTGACTGTGGGTGTCGAGTAAACGGTTCTCTTAAAAAACGACTTTAAAGTGTCATAAACTATTTTATTTCATTTCATAGAGTGGTATAACAATATTTGTTTAGGAAACAGTGATGTTTGCTTAATATGTCATTGTATCAGATATACAGCTAATGTAATTAATCGTTTAATGCTCTGTCTGGTATCCGGGCGTTGAACGGTGATCATTGTTGGCGGTTTCCGGCGCAAAGGTTACGTTCTTAGGAAAACATTGCGCCCGGAAGATAAATTCAAATTATTTAGCAGTGGTCAGCGCGGAATTTGCCTTGGCAGAGGGAGACTGGCTGTCGGGGAACGAGAACCACCGAGATTCCTGGAATACCCGCGGTCTGCCCGGCTTCTCATTAGGTTTCAGAAACATTTAAAATGGCACTCGGCCGCGTGACGACTGTGTCGGATGCTCCGTGAATAAATTGCTGTATAATTCCCGGGACAATGTTGCCTCGATGAAACGCCCGGACTCGCTGGAATTGCCACGATTCTTGCTCCCGTGGCCCGAAAGCAACCTGGTCATTAATTAAACGGAGTTAATCTCTCGATTGATAGAGCTTCGTTTCTTTTTTTCGATTAATTATTAGCACTACCGTGACCGAATTAAGTCTAAGCGTGACGATTTCTGGACGCTTGGTCCATTAATTAATATTTTTTTTTCTACGAAGTTTCTGTTAGTCAAAGTAACACGAAAAACTGGGAAAATATTTGACCGTAGCCTCGAGCTCGCTGCTCTACAAAGTCAAAGATGGTACAAATGGATAACCTAGTCTGATGATAATAATATGGAAATGATTATGATCAAAGAGCAGTCCAATGGTTCTGGGCTGATAGTTGCTGTTTGACTTTAGCAGGATGCATACGTACACAGGGTGTCCCACAATGTTCTATACAAACTTCACCAAGAAGACTGACAATAAAATGACACGTAACAGAAACTCCATAAATAATTAATTTAAAGATCACGAGAAAAATATAAAATATGAACTCCTTTATGCTAAAAATATAAAATACGAACTCCTGTGCTTTACCTCTTAATAGTCAGGTTTCATGCTGACCGTGCTTGTCCATGATTTTGTACGGTTGCTTTGTTAATTCGGTAATGAGTTGGACCAGGAGGATCAGCAGTCTTCTGTACTCCTAGGTCATCGTACCTTTTACCTTTAGATCTCTTCTTAGGGAAGACCTTAAAGGTTTATAATGTGGAAGCATCTACTTCAGATGAATTGTCTACAAAAAATTACAATTGCAAAAATGCCAGGAACACTTTGGCACTTGTAGCTCTTGTAGTGCAGTTTGCAATTCTTTAAACAAATTTACATTATTTTCGAAAAGATACACGCTATTGACAGAGAGGTTATCATAGACCATGATGCTCGTAAGTTCGATTTGAACGAGATCGGACGTCCAGCGAATGGCTGCCATAAGGAAAAGCAAAACAAGGAATACGATGTGTGTGATGCCGCTAGGGGGCTGTAGAACATATGGAAGCGTCATGTCTTCAACGGTCTGAGCCCCTGGGAGCACCGCTAACAGAGACAGTCCCAACAAATATGGGATACTCGTAACAGAACCAGTGACAAATATAATTCCTTATTATACGATGGAGATAGAGTTAGGTACACACAACAAATACGATCGATACAAACGACATCTTCGCTGCGGGTCAGCGGTCGCCTCAGAAATCACGATACTAACCCCTTTGGTTCGTCAAAGCAGATTGAACACTGTTAATATCGTTACGATATTATTCTACGTGGAATGGATGTATTTCTTCCCCTTGTGAAAAATTATACACGATAAAATGTCTAATAAATGTCTTCAAAATCGCAATAATTAATCGATTCACATCAATCGAAGCAGTCAAAATCATCAATTTACTGCTGAATTTCTGGTAAATAATTGTTCCATTCGAAGCAATAGAAAGCCTGATGTGTCTAGGAACAGTGGGTACCTAGGAAAATATGATTGAAAAAATTGACAAATAAAATTATAAATGAAAATTTCAAGCCGAAAAGGAATAAATAGACTCCTCGTTGGCGATATGGTAAATGGTTCCTGCACAGACAAAATAATTTCAATAAAACGATGGTCGAGATCATTAATATCGGAAGCACCAAGATTGTTTCGGTCGAATTGCTCGACCGTGGCGCGTACGTGAAACAGAAGATGTTGCAATTTGCCATTGAATATCGTCCGGGAATGCTTGATGACACTTGAATTAGTTTCGTACTAACATTACAACCAGATGGAGCTGCCGTTGCTGGCTTGAAGGTCAACAGTGGCGCATATTACAAAGCTATTATTCAGGCTGTTCGAGAAGTTGTCGAATGGTAGAGAGGAACTGATTAAAACTTGTAAGTCTACTAATTATTCAACAGATTGCAGAGACAGAAAAGGGAGCTGCTAGCGATAACGCAACTTTTGCTCGCGGGCGAAGTTCGACGACAAGTATCAAACGACGTTAATCTAATTAAATTTTCACCGCGGCTAATGTTCCATTCAAGCCTTTTTCGAGGCGACGATCAAATATTAATTAGTACACCAACATCGTTGAATCATTTAACGGATTTCGCAACAGAGGCTTGTCAAAATTAACTCCGCACGTACCAACCCTCGTCAACACTTCTGTCAATTTATTAGTCACGAAAATTAATTCGCGGCCCCTCTTCCTCGATCTACCGATTATCTACGTACCGCTAAAATGCATTCTACGTTTACTTACTATTTCTATCATGTTATGGTGTTGGAAGAGGGTCAATTAAAATTAAAACTTGAAGAAACGTGGACATTTTGATCCTCTGATTATAAATCTTCGTTAATCAAACATTTCTGCACGGAAGTGCTGTTAGCGGAATTATTGGGCGATAAAATCGGCGTTAAAAATATTACAGGTAAACCGGTGAAAAGCGCGTCGCGCTAATAAAATAAACTTGAAATTGTTCCAACGTGGCGCGTTGAAATATTTGATTCCTACAAACGTTCCAAACGAGCAGCGGTGAATAATTCCCCGAGCAAATTTTCGACTAAATTATTTTAAATTCTTTAACTTCTTGTCCTCTTTTTGTCCGAATTTTTCCTTTTTTATTCCGACTTTTCCGGCGAATAAAGAGATAGAGAGAAAGAGAGGGAGCGAGAAAAAAGTACGCTTCGGTTTTAATTTTAACGCAATTGAACGGTCCCACCGTAATTCAATTGTATATAAACAACGAATTCGATCGCCCAGTTAGTTATACGCGGCGCAGAAAGTTTCCCCTCAATCCCCCCTCCGCCCCGTAAATCTGTAAGTGTGTTTGTTTTAATTAACGCTGGCAATTCCCACTTGGATTAGTTTTATAAACCCGATAATACATGATAAATCAATTATCGAATTATCGGATTATCGCGGAGTGTCGGGCGCCTACGCTCTCTCCTCGTTTACACGCGTGTTAATATCGGCAATGTTTGCGGACGCATAAATCGTTAATATCGCACGTGAAATATTTGTCGGAAGGTTTCTTCGGTGTATGCGTGTTCGTATACATATACAGCAGCGAATAATTTCGCGCGATTTAGTATCAATAACCGGGAGTTTCGTAAGAATCTTTTTTCGGCAACGCCGGGATATTTGCGGTGCTGAAGAAACGTAATTAAAACGGTAACAAGCTATCGAACCTACGCGTAATGTGCACCGTATGGTATAACACGTGCTGTATAACCGTGGTATTTCTCATATGTCAGACAATTAATGACCGTGCTATTATTTGCTGATAGAACGTGGACCTCCGTGTTCGTTTATTGCCTACAAAAATCCGTAAGCAAACAGCGAAACACCGAAATCTACAAAAATTAATATAAAGGTTTACAGTCTAGGAAATATCACATTTTCCGTATTTATTTGTGAAAGTGTAAATTTGCACAATAATCCGTAATTTATCGTTGTCATTTCTTAAACGCGTTTGAATTTCAAATTCTGCGCAATTACTGTTCTCAGAAGATTAATTTCTCAAAGATATTTAGAGGATTATTTTGGGGCCCTTAATAGCGAGAATTAATTTACGAAAAGAATTCTTTATAAATTTCGTTCGTATTCCATAAAAAAAACGTTGCATTCAACAAACGCAAGAACATTCATACAGCGATTGTTATGTGGTACACGCTGATCAATCGTAAATTTGTACCTGTCGCGTTATGTTACAAATTCGTAACACACTGACCTAACCCGGATCATAAACAGTTACAATGGAAATATCAATATTTAATACTAATGCTGTCACAGGATAGTGTACTTACGGGAAATACAATCAATAATTCATATTCGATCATGCACTTGGAATCACATGTAAACAATACATCTTGGTATTGTAATGATATTTGGTCCCCTCAGGGTTTCAAATCCATTTTACCAATTTCTCTCTTTACCACTCTTCACTATCGCCTAATTTCAGCGGGACCTACACTTTTTATTAAGGTGGGTTTCGAACCACCTATTTTGCCAACAACACGTGAAACGCACCCAGAGGGCCACTTCTCGGCTTTTTACCGATCGGTCACCCATCCTAGTGCGTCCCCCGCCCTACGCCGCTTAACTTCGGTGATCGAACGAGAACCGGTGCTTGTAACAAGACATCTTGGTAAATGCAGGAATTTCTTCAAATGCTAAATTTCTCGTGGGATCGTTGTCAAATGGTTCGTTTTCAGACCTGTTGTATAGATCTCCGAATGATTTCAATTTTTCATTCATTTCAGAACGAAGATTCAAATTTGTAATCATCTAAAAATAGCATATTATTGAATTCTAACTAGTACAATATTACATAATTCCCTAATGTTAACAGAATAATGATATTTTCAATGAAATGCAAAAAATCGACTGAAAAGTCACTGAATATGGATTATTTTCACATCAGAAGAAAAACAGAATTTCTAACGAAAAACGGAAGAGAGCAGAAAAACATCTCAAGATTATTGAAAAGAGTCAGCAGACACGGTGTTATTGACGTGTTTATCACGGTGCTAGCGCTTTCATGTCTGGTATATCTCCTTATTTCCGTATTGATCCTTAATTCACGGAAAATCGCCAATAACCGTTTTACGATTTTAGCATGGTGGACCGAGGCAAGCAACCAACCATTGGAACCGCCCTATTCACCGATTTAAGGATAATATTGTAAGCTCCTTTAAGGGCTCTCCCGTCTATGGCGTAATGCTCTGAGAATTCTTGATATTAAGGCTCCTCGGATCGTAAATTTGACGTACTAGCCGACGAGGGGATCCAGCCCCCCTCCCCTGCGCGCGCGTCCTTCATATGAATCGAGAAAATGGAATATTGGTCACATATCCTCTATCCCGGTCGGCATAGAATGAAACCTAACCGAACACCAACGGACAGCGGGATATACCAATATCAATTACCCAAAGCGATTACTTCCAGTCATATGTCATTCTCATCTCCTGCGGATTACCTTTTTTATATCAGACCACGGAAATCCGGATACTCGTCGAGGAGTTCGTGCAACGCGAGAAATTACTGAGCCACCAGAACGATAAATCTGATACTGAAAGCTGCACGGCTTAACCAAACGCAGACTCGAAATTCTCTGGCAAATGTAGGAGCTCGGCCATACTTTGATTCGCATGGTCAACGCACTGATGAGCTCGCGTTCTCCAATAGTGACCGACTTATTGACGCAACTTCGGTATGCCCGTTTCTCCCACCATACGTCCTCCATCTTCGTTTTCCAATAGTACGGCGACTGGCCCAATGAAGCATCTCTACCGAGGTTGTTTCTACCTTGGATGGTGGAATCCACGGGCCCATCGAGAGCACTGGGTAACGCCCACTTCTGGGCCCAGGAATGATTTTTCTGCCACTTTGAAACTATAAGAGACATTTAAATGAATTTTCCACTGTGAAATGTGAAAAATTGCTTTCCGATGATGTTCAGTATTTTTAACTTAATCATTTTCGAAGCGTTTTCCTAATATTCAAACTGAAAATGTCCTCCGGAGATTAAATTGTAGCAGATGATAGATATGTAATAGCAGGTAATGCGATTCTTACTTTGGATTTCAATATGAAGGTGATGTAGAGCGATTTGAATGGTCACTCTGACCATTTTCTTAGTTTTTGTCGTCCTTTAGAGGCAAACAGGCGGAACGTATTACGGGAGACCATGTTCGTCCATCTGCCGCACCTTTCAGACCCACTGAAGTCTATCAGCTGACTCCGTATAAACTTTCAACTAACAATTTAACCATTACTAAAATATCCCGTAACAGATTCATTTCATATTTTAACCTTACTTCAATAGTTATGGGAAATTATAAATTACAAGCGTTAACATTCACTTTTCATCAATCGCCAATAATAAAAACGACAGTATCAAACAAATCAGTTATCTTCTACACTTTATTATAAAGAAATTACAGACCTGTATGCAGGATCCAAATTTTCTGAACTAATCGATAGAAACAGAGGTCGAACAGAGATTCACTTCTCTTTCTATCAATATTAATATTGAGGAGAATATGACTTCAGTTCTTCCAAAGTTTTTACTGTTTTACATTTTATACACTTATTTTGGTCGTAACGTGGAACTTTCTTCCATCATACCTCTCGAGGGTTGAATAAAGAATGATCCTGAAGTTTTCGGTGTTTGTTAGCCCTGAAGTTAGCTTCAACTTTGCGTCCTTATTGCGGAAACAAACTCTCGTTGCTTTTGTTTAATTGAAAATTAGCTTCGCCGTTTTGAAAAACGCAATTTGTCTCGGCTCGTGAAAATCGATCGTTGGAATGTTTAAAAAAATACAGTTACATACATGTAGCCGTGAGGCAATTCAATGTAAGCCATATTTCAAAGGACTCGATCGTATAACAAGGAATATCACTCTAACTCGACACGGAGGTTTTAATGAAACTTGACGCAGAGATGGAATTTCTAAAAATATTTGACACATTTTATAACGCGCCGTATCGACATAAATATTGCCAATTCAATTTTCTGGTAACTAGATAAATAATGTACACGAAAAACAATTATTTAATAAGAAATTATTGCGATAGAGTATTTCTCGTAAATTACATAAATGACAATAAAATAGGTAACAATATTTCACACTCTGTTACATATTTTTACACCGTTCAATTATCAGCGTAGAAAGGTCCAGAATTATCGAGAAATAAAATTCAACGACCTTCAATTGTCTTAAATATTACAATATTTCAATGGCTCGTCGAAATAAGAACGAAACACAATTTAATGGAATATCATACAAAACGAGCGCGAGGCGCTGAACAATATCTAGCAATTAAGGGAAATAATTACCGTAATTTTTTATCGGAATGACGTAGTTATTAAATAAAATGCATTCAATTTGTAGAAGCAATTTATCCGAGTGTAGAACCGATTTATAACAATCACCGTATTACGATATTTCGTCGAGCGCCGCAGTTCCACTAGCACACCATAATTAATTATCTACTTCTAGCATCTATTTGTAATGCGAATATTACTTTGGGCCAGAACATGTCCGTCATGAAAACGTTACTAGCAATTTGATGATGCAGTTAGATGCTATTAACCGTTTAATGACATTATCGGTCTTCGTCAGCTCGATTCCATTACGAAATACGTCACACGCTAGTTTGCTTTCTGATATCAATCTAATTGCGGGGGCACATGAGAATGGAACAAGGTCGACAATTTGCGCTGATACGATCTTCATTGATTCCATCAATTTTTTCGTAACATCAGGGAAATGGATTTATTCTTAGTCTCGCTCGGTGTCATTCGGATATTCAATATTAGTGCACTCTGATTACTAGACTGCGGATCGTTGCGCGAAATAAGCATGTTCCGCGTCAACCGTAAGATACTGAAAGCAAAAAATAATTTTAATAAGTCGATGTTAATAAACTTTCTAGTGTTTCATATTTTGCTCTTTTCTTTTTATCAGAAATGCATAAAATCGATCCAATGATCTCACTGCTAGTACTTATTTCTAAAGATTTTTGCAAATAATGTAGAGTTTAACGATAGGTCTCGATTATTATATTATTATTAAAAATGATGCACAGTTTCGATGATATTATTTATACGAAGAAATCAATGCGCCGTTGATTTGTAAATTTGACTATTGCAGTGTTTAGGTATTAGTTTCATATTCATTTTTCATTAGTTTCGATTCATATCATCGATCGATATGATCGAGCGAATCTAACCTGGAAGTGACGCTAAACGTAGTCCTGCAGCGGAGTTACTTTGTCCGAATATTCCATTAGCTTTAGGTTATTGATTAAAGAGAGAACGCTGGCAGCAGGCGCTGAAAATGGAAGTAAATAAAGATCAAAGGAGTAGACGACATTCATAAGCATCGTTTCGCGAATTAAAGGCGCGCTGAGAGGTACAAAATTGGTAGATTGGAGTGCAAACAGCACATTGGCAACTGCGAGACTTTTGACAATCTCGCGAGGCTTGCTCAAGCTTCGTACATACTCGTCATCGAGCGTTATTATACGATGCGATGTTATTAAAAAGTAATCGCGACGATGAAAAATTAATCCACGGACGCTGTGTCTGCCAGAAATCTTTATGCCATTCTCAATTACTGTTCTATGTAAAACGGAGGCTTAAAAATATTCGCTTAAGCAGCAATGCCTAAAGTAATAATTGGATTACGTTAACGTATTTTCTTAATAGTCTGCCGTTGCAGCTAAAAAATTTATTAAGAAATCCTCGGACGTGAATCGTGCACTTTTAAATACCATTCAATCCCCGTTTTGAGCCTCTTAAAGCCCAGTAGAATATTTTATAGATCATGTAACTAATTGTGGTCTACAATAGAATGATTCACGTGAATTAGATACGGTGCTTGGTTAGAGCTGTGTAATTCGGGGTGAATATTTGAGTGATCCGATAAATGTTTCCACTACCGTGGGTAGTAGATCTAATCATTCTAGTTGTTGCCTCTCAATCATTCAAGTATTGTGTGTTTGTGCTGCCCTGAAATTTTCACACGCGTCTGCCACTGATAAAGCACATCGCTCCAGTGTAACACGTCGATTTTGACGAAATTTACGCGTGACGAAACATGTGAAAAAATATATCACACTTTCCATCATCCGCGATAATAAACATGGTATAAAGTTTTCGGCACTACGGTTCGATCAATTACAACAATATAATAGTTATTTTTATGAAATCTTCAAACGTTAACGATTCGGGTTTAAATCTGCTAACGTCATTAGCCACATTTTGCTAAAAATTGTTTTTCTATTGGAGGAAAATTCGTCGATTTGTCCATCTTGTGGACGGGGTCGGAACTAAGCTTTCTCGAACTCTGTAAATTTTTTTCGCCATTTATAATAAATGTTAGCGTAGATATCTACGTTAAAAAAATTCAAACCAGAATCGTTAACGTTTGAAGATTTCATAAAAATAACTATTATATTGTTGTAATTGATCGAACCGTAGCGCCGAAAACTTTATACCATGTTTATTAAACAATTTACGATCGACAAAAACGTTAACATCCGTGATAATGTTTGATATTATGAAAACAATCTTCGAAATTGACAGAGAAAGATATTTCCAGAAATAATTTTATCGGATCTGTAGAAAAGTTATTTCGCTTGTTAACTGTTCCAAAAATAAAATTATCTTCCATCACTTATTAATAAACAATTCAGAAGTCCGCAAAATAATGGATCAGAAAATACTACTCGATCGAATTAAATATAATTACTCCAGACAGAATTAATTTTTCTGTTGTATCAATGTTTAAACAAAATGGAGCCAGTGGATAATACTGGATCATTAGAGCTAGAGTTTTTCCTCAGACGGTAGCAGAAAATCAAACCGATGACAAGTGGTCTGTTCTGAAGTGCGAAACACACTTCCGTAAAGGTAGATAGGTCGACGCTAATTCCTTTTTCGGAAGATTTATGGTTGTGTCGGACCTCAATAGGGCTTCTTATCGCAAACCATGCGCACTTCTAGGCGGGAATCGATTGCTAGGTCATTTCGAGCTGCCGAGTACGATGCAACCTTCGGGTTATGTTATATCCGTGTGGAAGAGCTAAGCTTATTTCCCCCGACATCTTGAATTTCTGAAACAGCTGAACCATAAAAAAGGGCTGAATAGTGTATACAATTTTTTTAATTCTTTTATCCGTTTCCCAAGACCCGAGTGCGCACGCGTAAAAATATTAAATTTTAATAATTCCAAGAATATTTATCGATTCTTAATTATATTTCTGGTCGTAGTGAACTAAAATTCTGAGAAAATATTTAGTTTAAGCTCAATAATAAACTGAAATTCTGAAAGGCGTTTGTTTTCGATACTTCGAAATTCACCTGAAACAGATACCGGCTATTAAACAATTCAGTCGAAAATTGTGCATTAACAGGAATTGTAAATAACGTACACGCTGCTCACCTTTCCCGAAACTTTGTAATTTCGGAATTTCGCGTTCCATCGACAATTCCTGCAAATATTTAATTACTTCTCCGGCGCTTGCTCGCATTGTACTATTAAGTTAATTAAAACTTGCGAGATGCATAACAACGACGAAAAATTTACTGTCGGAACATTCTCTAAACTTTCGTCTCTTTGATTCGCCGAACTGGGATCCAAGTGAAATTAATATATTCAAAGCAGATGTATGTTGGGTTTAAACTGCGAGAAGTCTCGAAAGCTCCATCGTGTTTAAGAGTACGTTCAAAGGCATGGGGAAGTTCGGGGTAAGTCGAAATTTAGACTGTTTACTTTCCCGGAGAAGTTCCACGGGGGCGGGAAGCCTTGTTACTGATTAGCAAATGGCGGGCATCCGGGGGATTAAACGAACTTTTATTTGTTGAAATTTCGTTAATTGTATCCGCTTTTTCCGGCAAACAATACCTACACCCCGAAAATCCTCCTGGTCTAAAGTTTGGCTGTGCGCTCGAATCACGAGCTGATCGAAGTACCTTCGAGCATGCCTCCCGTTCAGCAATTACCCAAGTTTCGGCGAATGTCTGCGTTAAAGATCAATTCGTGCGAATTGTTTTACAAATCATCGAACGATAACACGCACGAGCTTCTTTTTCTAATCACTGAAAAATTCTGTCTCAAATACGTAACAATCTTTTATCTCTTAAAGATCAATCTGCGGAAATTTATAACAACAGAATTAGCGTCTCTGCAGCGCGCATTGTTTTTAGAACGTTTTCACGTAGCACTCGCCCATATCAATATGTACTTAACGTTTGTTTGCATTTCATTTCCTCGTTATACGGAGATATTGAAACCGTTTGACCAGAAATATCTGGAACATGTTACATAAATACACATCGTGGTTGTTTTTACTAGGTTTGATACATTAGTTCGGTCTTCTATGTATAAAGCTATCCGGTGCATTCGTTTTTATTCAGTGTGCCGCGCATCTTAAACAAAAAGATGTTGAAAACGGTAGAAATTAATCTACGGTATACAGTTCTATAGAATTGCTTCAGAGTTTTCTGCGTTGAATAATTAAACAAGTTAAACAAGTGTATAACTATATGAAAGGAACATTATGAAATTGTAAGCCGACTCGTTACGTGTCATGGTATAAAAAAAAAGGAAAAAGAAATAATAAACAACGTTGGGGAATAAATAAAGTGCATGATCAAAGGAATAAATTGCGTGGAATAGTTTGATGACATAAGTTTGCAGCTTTAAAAGGTCTTGAAGCTGCGAGATGCATCAAAAACCTGATGCGGGGGAGTGAAAGCACAGTTTTCTTTGGTATCCAGCTGGAAAGTGGCATTCATTGAGTGTGTACTGTTCGAACGACGTGTCTTTCAGCAACCGCTTCTCTTCTCCGTGGCGCTTCGAGAAGAAGAAGAAAAAAGAAATACCTAGTTGGTCAAAGAGTTGCAACTCACCGCTAGACGATCCGTCTTCTCTCAAACATTAAACGACAGCTACCCAATCTCGGAGAGAAAACCGACCCGTTTCAAAGATTGTTGCACCAATGGAACAAACCATTGTATAAAAAGTGTAATACAACAGTTGGAAACCTTCGGCCAAACGGAAGCAGACATTTTTCAAAGGCATCGGACAATTCCAAATACTTGTAATAAAAGTATTGAAAGTATTGTTAGAAATAATATAATCTCTCGATAAAATTTTAATTAAACCCATCTTTATTGAAACTTATGCAGACGGCTCATTCTGTCGCACGTTACACACATTTCGAACGGAGTAAACATCTAGAAACGTTATAATGTAGCAAAGGAGAAATATTTGTCACGTACGTATGAAGTAACAATATGTATATGATGCACAAAAAATGCACGGGTAGTGAAAAACATTTGGCCTTAATTTTTTAGAGGTGAAAACAGGTCTCTAAGCTGGGAGTGGAAAGCCATTTTCGTTGAATATCTCGGATGGACTACTGGAGTTGGATGCACGCAGAGTTTTTGAAATTTTGTGTAATTTATGAAAGTTTTGAAATTTTAAAATTTTTGAAATTTAAAAATTTTGAAATTTTAAAATTTTGAAATGTTTGAAATTTTGAAATATTTGAAATTTTGAAATTTTGAAAAAAGTCATATCGCAGCAATAGTTCGAGATTAAGACGGCTACGCTGGTTTTCTATGAGCAATCAGCTGAATTTTCTGGCCGAGCGAAATAGTTCTAAGCAAAGTATTTCTCCGAGCGCGGACACGGATGTCGAACGGTCCGACGAGTTTTGTCGCGGCTAATGCGCACGTCCGCCGGAATAAGATACGATAACGTTGAATCGCGAGGCGAAAGGGGAAACGACGAGTTCGGCGGAGCTATACGTTTCCTGGATACCGGCGCGGAGATAGAAAAGTAACAGTGGTCCCGTAGGAAACGGTGGTTAAGGGAGGCTTTAGTAGGCCGTTGACTCAGCTTGATATTCCATGCGTCGCGAATTACGAGCAGCAGTAACATTCCTAGAACGATTCCCATAGATATAGACGGCTATCTGAAGGGAGATCAGCCCCGACGCGGAGCCCCGGGTCTCGGAATAGCTTCTCTCTCTCTCTCTCTCTCTGCTTCCATCTCTATTTCTCTTTGCCTCTGTGAGAAGCATGTTGATTCTTCTCTGTGGTCAGCTAAGTTCTTCGAAATTCCGGCAGTTTATTTTCACGGCGGAGCGGAAAACTTTCTTTATCTAGGACGGTGCCGGAATGCAACGCGGGGATGGTAACGTGCGCTAGGAAGTCACCGTGCGCGGATGCATCTTGAACGCCGTTTATGAAAATCGTGCTACAATTTCTTCTTCGCCGGGGACGTGGAATCCCCCTCCCTCCCCCATTCGGATTTCTTCCAACGTTTCACGGGGGGAACCCGATTTACATTTCGACGATTCGTAACAATTCGTGCCGTAGCGAAAAGCGAAGAGCGCGCACGCGCGCCGGAAATGTTCGATGAAATCATCCCCCGATCTATTGACACGTGCGGATTCAATGTATCGTGATAAGAGTTTCGCTCGCGTCCAATTGCAATCTAAATTTCTGACGTTCGCCGATTGTTCGCATTCAACGGCCTCGAATACTATGCACGGCTTCTTCTCCCGATGCAAATACGATCCTCGAATGCCGCATTCAGACGATCACTATTGCCTCCACCACCCTCCTCACGGCCAGCAAAAAAAAGAGATGGCGGAATCGGTGAACTTCACTGTCTTTATATTCTCGCTTTCGTTTGTCTGCAGCGTATTCGATCGACGCGGCGGAGATCAGTGTGTCCTGAAAAAGTGAAAAAATTCCTGTTCGAAAGCTGCAACCTGCAGCAGGTCGTCAAATAAAATTATTCGCACGGTGAACTTCGCTGTCTTCGGTTTTTTTCGAGTTCAGACATCTGTCGGTGTTCCATTGCGTGGACTACTGAATTTGCGAATTGTTTTTTTCGAATTTGAACAAAAATGTTATTCCTTTTTTGCAACTTATTTAAGGCACTAAGAACTTCTTTTGTGGAGTAACACTCTAATTTCTCTCGACCGCTTTTCTGAGTTCGTGAATCCGAAATTTGCGTGAACATTATTTCAGCAACGGAACCCGCAACTGTTTCAAGAACCGGTACATCGCACGCGTCCCGGGGCTATTAGTTAGAATCTTTCCGCAGGTTTATGAAACTGCTGGGACGCGAATTGATCGAACGTGTGTTTAGACGCGAAGGCGAATGCGAGCGACGCGGCGCGACGCGTTTCCTCGAGCATTCGGAAATAGCGTCGCTGGTATAAACGCCTACTGGAAAGTGCCTTTACACCGCCGAGCAATAAATCTACCTTCAGATTCCTGTCGAAATGCCAGACGATTTGTCGCGTGTCACTGCTCCACCGTTGGCGAACCACTTTCCTTTGCGCACCTATTCCAGCCGCCCGGTGTTTCATAGTTTCCTCCTATCAAAAAACCGTTCTCGCGACATTTTTTGCACGGCCACTTTGTACAACAAAATAGCGCGCGTTCCTCGGTGCCGCTGCTGCGCAAGGGAAAATCTTCGGGAATGGTCCCGTCCAAAGGTAAATCTCGCGGTCACTTTATGTCCATAAAGATTCACGATGATGAGAGCGCGAAATATCAGCACGATGTTCGATACGAATGTGCTTCAGTTTCCAGCGTCACTATGGATTTTTATGCAAAATAAAAAACTTTCTCTTCTTCATCGACCTCAACGAATTGCAGCTCTGGGAGCCCCAGACCTAGCATTTCGATGACCTGGTTATGACATTTCCATCGAAGTTTCTGCAACTAGGTGCAATAAAAATACATTCAATAAATGTGATGAAAACTAAAAATCGCCATCTGTACAATCATAAAAAGCGTCCTGCTTCTGAACATCGAAGAGTAATAAAGAAATCCTTCCTCCACAGCCCACGGAACAAATATTGTCGAAGTTCTGTAGAATAGATTGTAAAACGGGCAACCGTTTAAAAGAGTCCTCTTTATCAACCGGGGATCGGCAGTCCGGCCATAAGGCGTGCAGTGTGAAACTAGCAGCGATAAATTACCGGCGATACTTTTCAATCTACGTGAGTGCATCGGTCCGAAACCCATGGACCTCGTAAACGATCTACGGGACACTGTGCTGGAAAGGAGCGGAGGGTCGGCGTGAAAAGTCTGGTGCATGGTGAACGATGTAAAACGGCGTGGAAATGCTGCAGCGATGTAAGAGCGGTGAAAATTGCGGGATCAAGGCGGAGGAGAATTAGGGGACGGTGCAAGAACAACAACGGGCGAGGGAGTGAAAAGAGGTGTAAGATCCGGTGGTTAAAAGGGGTGGGATAGAGGCAGGACGGTAATATTTCACGGTAAAGTTTCGACGTGTCAGAAACGATGCCGTCGCATATTGACTGCGGCAGTATATTGGACGTTGGATGAAGCCAGTGACGCTGGAAAAGGGAACAGCGAACGGCGGGCAGAGAGCCGGTCAGGTGAGGCTAGAGGGAGAATGAGGGTAGCAACGCCAGCAAACAGGTGTCATAAAGTGAGAACGTGTGTCCGAACGAGGGAAGGTAACCGGGGTCAAAACCAAGACGTGACGGCGTTACGTTTCGAGAGGTACCTCGGACTCGGTTGGCTACATGATTCGGGTGTAGTCATTGTTCAGGTTACAACCCCTCGGCTGGGAGAGCTTCTCTTGGTTCAACTAGTCGGCAATCGAGTAGAAAGACTTTTTCTCGGACACACTCTAGGGCGCTCGCTCTTCAACTTGTTATTTTTACCGGGAACAGCGATTAGAATTTCATCGCCGATTAATGTATTTGTATTTAATTCTGATTCGCACAGCTTCTGGTTATCGGTAGAGATTAATCACGCAGAAGCGCGAGAGTATAGCGACAATTTGCGAATAATAAGGGAACGTCGCGCACGCGAAATTATGCTGCTCTAATCCACGAGGCGACCGCTAAAATCCGCGCGATGCCTGTCGGAACGTAGCAGCGAACATTTCACGCTCTCGCCGATCCTTCCGGCAAATAACGATGGATTGGTTTTGGATGATGGGAGAGTCGGCTAAAACCTGGATACTGTGCGTGCGCTCCATTCCTTCCGTCCTCAATTCGCATTCCCGCTGCGGCATCTATCTACGACTGTGTAATATCGAAAACGTAGAGTACATAGAACGCCGCGTCTGATCCGGCTTCTCAAGAACCGGGCGAGCTATTCGAAGTATACAGGCCGTGCAGTCGGCGCCAAAGGAACGAAATACGCGCTCTACCGCGTATAATGCCGGGAACGTTTCCGCAACATTATCGACGAATCGTGCCGCGATTACGGATGCGTCAGCCCGTTCATATTTGATGCTTGTCAATGATCAAAAAATTCTTTTTCGCCTTGCGAACTCGTACGCGACGCCGCGCCGGAACGAGCTTCGAACACTTTTATTTAATATTTATTAAGCCCTCGACGCGAACACGTCCGTCCGTCCGTCCGACTGTCCGTCGCGCCGTGCACCTGGCGCACAACCATTGCGAATCTACGGGAGACGCGACGTGCAAAATTAATGGTTGCTGATAATAATTCTTTTGCGATTTCGGAACGGATTTTTCTTTAATATTTATCGAGCCACGCCACCGACGTTATGACGCGACGCGACGCTACGGGACAACCTACCTCTGGCCGATAACTACGGCGGCGTCTCCTTTATCCAAATCTCGTCTGCTTATTTCTATTGCAAAATTCTGAGAGACGTGGCACGTGAAATAAATTTATGATTCTTCGCGCTTTTATGACGTTCGCTAAGCTTGAAAGACATCACAGAACGTTTAGTGGGAAACATCGATTATAGTTTTACATTATTTTTACCATAGGATTAATAGGATTAATAGGATTATAGGAACATTGTTAGAATTTTTTATTCGATTTTATTCACGTGGAACAACTTAGATTGCAAGAAAACATGTTTCGTTTACTCTAGATTTATAAAATTATGTGAACGAGATGAGAATTTTTATAAAGTTTATTGAAAATTATTAATCAACGTTAATAGAATCATTCTTTTCTCTTCATAAAACAACAGATGAAAAGCTTTCTATATAATCAATCTGGAAATGTTTGGATTACCAAAAATAAATAGAATTTTCATTTCATTCTTGCATTAAGGAATCGTTTAGCTGGCGAAACAGTTACCTCCTCTGTCTTCATGTAAGATGATGCAGAAAAATGTGAATTATGTAGCTCAAACTGTATCATCGAAATTGCAATTTGATTATTGCTCCGATTACTGATGAAATTGTTTTAATTCCATAAAGTGTCGAAATTCTCTAAAATTGCGATAATCGCGAAGCCTATTTACCAGGTCGACCGGCCGCGACGAAGCTTAATTGCTAATGAGTCCAGTGGATCGTATGAGCCGTGGAACGTGTTTCTAACCGGTTAGCTGTTGGCTTCGATAAATACACAAATTAGTTGCAGCCGGTTGCATCTCGTGTTTGAAGTCCTGGGCGACTCCTGAAATCGAGCCAAGAGCTCGATGGAAACCAGCCCCCCCCCCCCGTCCCTCCACCCCCAGTGCTCCCAGACATCTTTCTTGATGCGTCTCGCGAATTTTGACTTTTAAATTTTCGTACGACTAATTTCCTTCCCGGAGAGAAAGCTGCCTCAGCGCGTTTTCTTCCGGCCACGCTGCTGGCCTGGACAGTTTCGCAACAACACGCGGACTTTCCTGCGGACTCGAAATTCGCGACTCTCGGAAACTGACTCCCCCACTTTCCCTTTTGGAAAGTTTTGATTCGCGACAGACACGGTTTTGTGTTCGCTGTTCAGTTCAAGTGCGGAGACGCGAGCCACGGAAAGTATGTCTACACAAAAGACGTCTCCAGACAGTGAACGTTATGCAGTTGCGCGAATGTTCACTCGGCACAAAATTCGCGGAAGACTTTTCGTTCGAATTTGGTGAAAATATACTGCACAACGTAATGCAGGGAAGTGTAGGGAGCGCGTTCTCTTCGATATCTCGATCGGTTGATTTTTTATAAATATTTAAAGCTGTATTTTTCTCGGTAAGAGGTCTTTCAACTTCGAATAGTCTAGTCGCCACTTCTATGACAATTGCACATTTTGAAAAATTTCATTCTGCATTTTAGATAATACATTTCTATCGGCGAGTCTGTCGATGTTCCAGTCCATTGCAATAATGGCGGCCGGCAATCGATGTTCCGGGAAGCGAGGTATTGAAATAATCGAATAACTCTTGCAGCATTTTGTCCGGATAAAGATGAACGCTGTGAACTACATTCTCGTACTTACGTACGAGAAAGTTAGTATTTATTATTTGGTATTTCAGTCAGAGAATTATAATAATTCAAATTACAATTGCCAATATCGCAAAGTGTGGAATCACTATTATTGTTATCTACTCAAGACGAGTGCAATATTAATAAAATTCATATTCATCAATGTTAATCAAACTCCATGGTAATTTTTCGTTATAGACACTGGCGAGTATATTTAAGGGGACGCGCTTAAATGGATCACTGTGTACATTATCAGCGTTAGATGATTATGCGGGGATCAAAATAATTATGGCCGTTGTCTTCGAGGAACTGGAATTTAATTTGACGTTAGTTAAATTACGCTTGTTATCATTCTTGGTAACCGATCGATATTTTAGCTCGCGTAGATCGCGTTTGACTTACAATCGATGCTGGATGGTATTACGGTGATGGATATTCACCGGTAACATTAGGAATCACAGGCTGCGAATTCTGGAAATCTCTATTGACGTTTATCGCCGCGAATTAGCATAACAGCGTAACGTTCGTAATTCACGAGCTATACATTTGTCACGTGACGCGATTAATCTTTGTAGTATAAATTTATACATTTAAGTCAGCCGCGACATAGAACCGATAATTTCGTGGCTGGCTATTTCGATAATTTTCTTTAACTTTCAACACGAGAAAACCCTTTGAATGGAGAACAGAAATTCTTCACCGATATGTAAAAGAATTTTTCGTTTATTCTGCTCGTCGGCCAAGATACGACGCCGTCAGATCTTCTCGGAGGTCAGAATTCTTTTGGTAGACAAATATTTCAACGGAAACAAGGTATTAGTGACAAGATATGAAACGCTCCTTTCCGAGCGCCTTATTAAGGAAAACAAATGTACCTGTCCCAGTAAATCTGTAGATTCCGATGAAAGCGCAGATTCAGTGGTCCCGTGGGTATGAATCATTTCCGTTGAAGCCAGGGGTCACGTCCGCAGATAACGTTTCTCAAAATCTCCTTTCCCAATGTCCACTTCCGGTGTGTACGTCGCTTGCTCTTTCATTAAATCGCGTGCACTACATCGAATGAACATAAATTCTATTTCATACATTTTATAAATTCAATACGTTCGTAGATGTTGGAGTTCGTTGTGAATGCATTTTTTATAACGAAATATTCTATAAATAAATCTGCGTAAAATAAATCATGCAAACAAAATTACTTCCTTTAATTACTTCGTTAATCTCCTGTTTTAAATCGCACCAATTCATTTTCACCAGGAATGCATAAAATCCGCAGTCTACTAATCAGGTAAAAGTCGCTTTGCTGCGGTGTTTGCAAGAATCGCAACAAAGACACCACGAAACAAGACGCAACACAAATGGCGAAGGTAGAAAATTACTGTGAGCGCAATTTCACAGGACAAGATCAAAGCATTCTCGGAGGTTCGCGGGGGAATCAAGTAAATGTAATCTCATTACGGAACACATACTGAAGGGTGGCTGGGGGAGGGGGAGGAGGAGCTAATCAATCAACTCGAAACGAGATTCCGTATCGTTCGCAACGGTATCGAGTAAGTAGCAAGCATCCGGAGCCACCGAAATGGTTCCGAGTTCGAGAGGCAGAGCAGAAGGAAGAAGCCGCATCGGGCACGCCAAATACAAATCGATCAAGAAGAAGAAGAGACGGGTCGTCTGTCGGGACGACACGTCGTCGCAGCAAAGGTTGTCAGGTTCGACAGGCATTATCTGCCCCATCTGGGAAGCCATCTTGCTCGCTGCTCTTCCTCTTTCATCTTGTTCGCGGTAATTCGAACGGCTCGGAACAGTGAAAATTGCCGAGTGCGTATACTTGGTCACTTAAGAGCGACTTCTCGTTTAACGACAGTGGAAAAATGTAGTTTGTAAAAAAATTTTTTTCACAATAACTATCGGACTAGATCTTTCGGGGATATAAACAGACAGCCTTGAGGTGCAAGAGGTTTTTGTTCAATTATTATTTATTTATCTGAAATATACATCTAATCATTTATTTATACTATTTTTTAATATACATACATTTCACTAATCCAGAACTTTTCATATACTTCAGTCAAAATAGGTTCAATTCCAACATAAAGTAACTTTAAGAAAATTTCTCACTTTTTGTATTTCGATCACTGTTACAGGCGTTACTCTAATCTGAGGAGGTTCTACTCTATTATTTCAACCTATTTGTATAAAATCAAAATAATATTATCTATTATAATATTACACAGATCAATCTTCGATGCACAAAATCCATCAAAAACACACAAGGCATTCAGATTTCAGGATTTCATTGCAGAAGAGGTTTTCAGTGAACGGCGAGCGTTCGAGCAAGCGGCTCATGAAAAACTAATTGCCGAGCGTGTATAAAATCGGAAGCGGGAGGGGGATGATGGCTTGATCTCTGACCAGGAACGTTTACGCGTTCGTAAGCCCAGTGTTTGGCCACCTTCTCGACGCGATGGCTGGTTAGAGCCGGGCATCTCTATCTTCGTAAATCTTGGCGAACGCGGAGAAATACGACGGGTCATTGCAATTTGTTTTTATAGGGAATCAGGAGGAGGAGGGGCGCCGCCGTCGAGGCTCACGAGTGGAGCCGGGAATTACCTTGGGATATCTATGCGGAAATGTTGAAATTTCGCTGGTAGCAGATAGGAGGTAGCACGCCAGGGGGTAGAGGTCAGTCTCGCGTGATGGCTAACGAGTCCACTGATCGTTGAAAGAAAAGTGGGCTAAAAGGAAGAAACCTCTGGCTGGAAAGCTCCAACACTGCGGCTTCCACCCGTCGGGCATTTCGCATGAAACAATTTTGCGTAGTGCAAACCGTGCGGCGCATCGTTACATACTTGTTTAATGTACGAGTTTTGCATTTACTTTCTTTGGCCGCGGCGAGTACCATTTCCGAGCCCGGCCTCGCGTAACCGATAACACTTTCACGGTGCACGTACTGTAAAGTGACCGGCGTACGATTTTGTTGCTGATAGACGGCGAATCTTTATGCATCGATCGAGAGCCGCTCGTTTGCCAAATCGAGTGGGTGATCTAATTATTATGAACAGACGGGTAAATTGCACAAAGACAACGCCTGTCTTCGTGATTATTGTATTATAATAAGCGTGAAATATTATAGTTTAATTCTAAAAACATTACTCTTTATAGTAATGATAAAAATAATTTACCGTATACTCCCTTCCAAATCTGTTTGAAAAAGGTGTAAGTAAAATTTGGTTGTATACATTTTTAATGAGATAAATTCAAGAAGATATACAATTACAAATGATGTTAAAAAAATACAAGAATTTCCAGGAAAGAAAATTTTAATTATTTTTAACGAGTAAAATTTTTGCACCTTTTCTAGACGTTGAATACCTAGTTAATTAAAACCGTACATGTTCACAAAAAGTAACTATAAACAACATAAAGAAATAACAATAAAATATTCTCGTGTATGACCACCTAAAAATTTCAGAAACGTAATATGAGTACCAGGAGATGTATAATAATTTAACCTACGCAGAAATTATTGTTGCAATCG
This sequence comes from Lasioglossum leucozonium, assembly GCA_028454225.1. Taxonomy (NCBI): domain Eukaryota; kingdom Metazoa; phylum Arthropoda; class Insecta; order Hymenoptera; family Halictidae; genus Lasioglossum; species Lasioglossum leucozonium. The sequence goes on from CM052215.1 coordinate 9,321,089, forward strand.
TTCGCATTAATCTAACATTAAATTTCATATGTTTTGAAGACAAATATTCCGAAATTTTCGTGTTTTCAATTTATTTACATTTCCGTTGTATTTATTTCGAATGGAATTTTAATCCTGCTATGTATATCGCGTTGCAATATTCGCGTGTCAGAACACATGGTGAAATCCGGGAGGGAGGTGATGATTGTGCCCGTGATGCTGCTTGGAAAATGAGCCGTCACCTAAACAATACGATCTAAGGACAGTTCAGTTGTTCCGTGAACGTCACCTGGCACGGGTCGATTTTTTTACGAGTCGCGATAGCGTACGTGAAAAATGGTTGTGCTAAAATCCTGATCTTTCTCGAGCGAAAATGTCTTTCAAACAACAGCGTTTGAAATTGTGATAAATTGAATGGTTTATTGCATACATAAAACTAATTTCACCATTTTCAAGCACATACTAAATTGTTTACTCCTACCGAGACATAAAAGTAACAGGTATTATTATTTATTTATTTTTTATTTTAGGAAATGACAAGATTTAGTTTATTTATGGTAGTGTATTTAGTGCTCACTCTTAAGTGAACTATTGGAGTCGTTATAGTCCCCTCAAATTTATGTCACCAATTATTTAATGTGTAACTATTAGTAATACAACTGTTTGTGGATCCAGATGAAATTTGACGATTTATTGAATCCTGAATAATGTAATTGAATCATTGCATTTTTAAAGTAAATCTTGAAGGTCTACTTACCGGTTAATTGTAGATTTATCATGCAAACGAGAAAGATTGAAATACGTGAAATCCACCCCCGCGATTAAGGGTTGAAATTCTCCAACTGCAGTAAGTCTTGTAAATTGTTTAAACGAAAACCGTTGCTCCCGCGGATTTACAAGATTATAAATTTATTAATAGGAGTTATCAAGAACGCGCCGTGTTTCTTTTTTTTATAACTGAAACGTATGCTCACGAACGAGTGCAGTTGAACGAATGCACCCCAAAAAACCCGCTTCCCATGGTTAACACGACAGCTGCAGCTGTAGTTGCACGTAGCCAAAAAACCAAAAAAGATTCTTAATCCGCATGAGCGTGGTTATCAACTGAACTGGAATAAAAGAAATATTTTTAAAAAACCGAAAGGAAGGCCCACCGGAAAACAAATAGTTTTAATCCTTGGTAAACAAGTTGCTCTTTTAAGGCGGAAAAATTCTTTTGAAGTTTATTACGAAATTGAGTGCAAAATTCGTACTATATTTCCGCCCGTACAATAATCGTTATAACTTATCGCCGTCTCTTTCTCCCTCTCTCCCTCTCTCTGTATGATACAATTTCTTTCCCCCGGTTCTTTTGCGTTTCCATCGAGCGGCTAAAAGCATTCCTTTTAAACGGAAACGCTGAAATTTCTCATTTATTCGGCTTCGGGGCAGCGAGATAATAACCCATTGTCGACACGAACGGTATGCATCTAATTAAAAGTTCCGTTTCGCGGATACACCGTCCAAGAAATGGTTACTGCATACTCGCGCAGAGTCGCGTATGATCTCACTATAGTCCACGTCGATATAGTATAATGGGCACGTCCACGCTTCATGCGTCACAGAAATTTCGCGTACGTCTTTCTCACGTTCGCTTCCCAATGGACGTTGATATAGAGTTTGTTTTTTTCCCGCGACATTTTTATCCGGTCCAGTAATGAAAATTCAAGATATACGCTTTATAAAGTTATACAGACATTCTGAAAGTTTCAATGAAATTGGTTAATTGCTTTAGCTTGTCTACGAATATTTTCTCGTTTAAAAACAGGTTTATTCGGGTCAATTTGCAAAAACGAAAACCTAGTGTTTGTGTAGTTTTAACGGTACGATGAATACTTGAAGTATTTATTATCATTTAATTGAAACGCTAACGTTCTGACTCGAATTGGCCCCGGGCGCAAGTATTTATTTCACTAAAACTATTCTCCGTGAATTAGGTTAATGTTTGGCATGCAAATCCTCAAACGCATTCTGTTATACTATCCTCTGTGCGGCAGCACGCAGACTGACCGATGAGAATTCGCTAGTCATTTTATGCGCGTCTTGGGATCATACTTTCTGGAGGAACATAGTAATAAATATGAATTTCTAATTTACGTTTAGTACGAGTTTTAGCTATTTTTTTGTTATCGGTTTGCTCATTCATTGGGTATGTTTTAGACGTTTTAGATCTTTTTTATTTGCTTCTTTTCCCAGAAAAAACATTCATTCAGTCGTGTAAGTTCTCTTTTATTTATTTGTTTTTCTATAGAGTGTATTGTGGTTCCATGTATACGAAATGAACTGAAAATTTTTAATTGGTGCATCCGGATTTTGGAGGTAGGGAAGTTTGAAAGCCGGTTTTTTTCGAAAGTCATTTTTTATATAAATCCTGCTCCGGCAAAGCAGATTCGTCCGATCCAAACATCCTGATTTTAATGGAACTTTGCGCGTCTGTATAGCCTAATGAAGCGTGCAAGGAGCAACTTTTTTTCGTTCAGAAATCACTTTGAGGGGTGAAATTAACCCTCAAAGGTTTCATGGATTTTTTTCACGTTTTCTGATAGCTAAAAAGCTAATAAAAAGCTACGTTACTACATAAAGGTGTGCGATGTATTCTTGATGGATATTGATTTTCTTTCAGTCTGTCTTTTTATTAAAAATTGATTATATATAAATATATCTTATTTTGCTGCAATGCTATACTGTTCGATTTTGACATAATGTTTAAAGGAAAAATAAAATAATTTTATTAGAGCAAGTTGTAAACATTTAGTATGAAAAATTAGTGATTGCTCATAGCAGGAAAAATATTGTTGACAAGGCCATGTTTTTTTAAAAAATAATTGCTAAAAATATCAATCAACATTATTTTCGGTGCTACGAGAAATGAATCAAGAATTACGTTGCGACACATAAGCTTTGCTACTATAAAAATGTCAAAAAACGAGTACGTATGTTACTATAAATCTTTTCATATGTAGATAAATGTAGGTATAACAATTAAAAGTAATGTGGAGAGACATAATATGTTCGGATCGTACGAATTGGTCTACGGTTTAAAGCTGCTCGATAAAATACTTAATCGTCGGGAATGCTTTTTCCGGAGTAAAGTTAGGACATTAAATAGTGGGGGATATAAAATTTTGTTAAACGATTTCCACAGATCATCCACACGATTTTAGCTTGCGCACGCAGATCGAGTTTATTCTCTGAATAAGTTTCCTTTTTCACCAGAGGACTTTTGGGAGGGACGTAAAATCTGTGATATATAGCACCAACATATCGAACAGTTCAACTTCTGAAATTGAGTCGTATTTGTTGGAGTGAATTGATTCTTTCATGGAAAATACAACTGAACCGATTTCCACAGTATTTTCACCTTTCGAATGTAATGTTGTTCGCGACAAAATCGAGTTAGCGAAGTTCCAATTAATTAGAAAAACAATACGAAAACCCATTAGTTCACGTCTTTTTAATTTAACTTTAATTAAACAACAAAAATGCAGAGAAAATTCGAAAAATACATAGTTCTCCTCCAATTCATAGGTCACACACGAATTTGCATAAAAATGAATTAATATAAAATTTTTAGAACCACGATAAAGATTTTTTTAATATATTTTACGGTCTCCGGATTCGTCGAGTGGTCATTTTTTTTTACAAAATCTCTTGCTAAGTATAAAAGAACCGCTCCGCAGATCTCGTGGACGCGACGATTAAAAAATATGAGAAGACCGGGAAACTGATGAAGATTAGGTTACTCGCATGATCAAATTTCTGGCGAGGGTGAGACCTGAAATTTGTTCTCGCGCCTCTCCCTTTTTTCTGGCCTTCGTTAACACGAAATTGCATTATAGAGATTGTCCAGGTGACCCTTAAAAGGGCCCAGCGACGAGAGGAAAGGTTACATGGTTAGCATACTCTTTGGGCAACCATTAACCGGAACGTTTTTCCGGTTTTACGGACCGCTAATTCTTCAAACAAATGTCCGGATGCACGAGAAGTACGATACGTTCCAATTTTTGTTTCGCCCTCCTCTGTTCCATGGAGTTTAAAATATAGTTTCAAGTGGACGGGAAAGTTTCGCTTCTCCGTTGGCTAAAGAGCAACCGAAGAGAGATATTTAAATGAAACGGAAAGGAAACGTGCTTGAAATTTGTACGTACTGTTCCACGTAATTACTTTTTCTGCGTAATCAACTTTCGCTTCGATATATATCCATAAAGTTTTAATAAGTTTCTGAATATCAAGCCTCGTGCGTTCATCGGTCTGAAAAGTCAGACATTTTCCGTTCTTACCTACAGTCTATGTATACTTCGAAGTAGCCCAGATAATTTTTAAGAATATCTCAGTGTGACAGATCACAGTCTAAAACAGTATATGCTTACATCGTTCCTAACCCCGGCCATAGCACCCCTTTATAAACAGCCCGCCATATATATTCTATATACGTATTTCCCATAACCGAGCATAATGAAATGCAAACACAAACGACCCAGAATTTCGAATGACGTCTTACACTACGAATTTAAACTACGAAATATCCGTTTTACCATGTTTATTCGTTACATTACTTGGCTGCTGCTTATGCCCGCTCTACAAACACGTTCGCATGAATGTTCGCGGGGTCAAATTGGCTTGGCCAACCCCCGAAAAAAGAAAAAACTAAAAAAGAAAAAAAAATAACTAGGAAAACAACCAAGGTACCGCCGCGCAGGAGTCGCCTAACAATCCCCGGGGACCGGGCAGCAATTTTACATTCCGCATCGGCTAGCTTCGACTTCCACTTTCACGAGGACGGATTCTCCAGGAAGCACATGGAATCTGAGGTGCGCAATACGAACAAACGAAGTAGTTCGACCTAGTGAAACTGGTTGGTTCCCGCAAGCAGTATCCCCTTTTATTCCCCGGAAGATTTTTGCGGGACCTCGCTTCACCAACTGCACTCCATCCGAAAGACTCCTTTCTCATCCTCAAGATAAGGCATCTCAATTTCAGCGAATCTCTTTCTCTCTCTCTCTCTCTCTCTCTCTCTCTCTCTCTCCAGTAGCTACATACACTCACAATCTTCCTCGTCGTCCCTCTCTCTTAGCAAGTCTGTCCTGTTCCTTCCGCCCTCATGTTTCATCTTTGTTCGTCTCTGCCTTTTCTCAGGATGCCACGAGACCCTCTTTAACCTCTTATGTAACCGAACCGCAAAATATCGATCGATGTAAACGCTTTCGGTCGCGTGGAAACTGCGTGCATTATCGCGGATTACCCGTTAGTCGATTAATTGGCCATTATTGTTGCGATATTAATAATCATTTCACAACGATCTTCGCTACTTACACATAGTTCGTTCGTTGCAATCAAAATGTGTAAGAGATTTACGTAGAACATCAAATATACCGTCAATCTAATCATCAATGTTTACTCGGTTTTCTTGTACCTATAAATATAAGTTGTCTACATGAATTACAACAAATCGAAGTGAAATAGAAATTAATTTTTTTTCTCTTAGTATCTGTAACAAGTTGAAAACAATATAACAGTATGATTAAATTTTTTTAATGGTTTTTAGTATTTTGAACTACACATTTTTGTCATAAACGCATAACATCCGCTGTCTACTTACATAAAACTGCACTGGATATTTTTCATTTTCCAATTATTGATATTATAAAGTTACTTGCATGGAAATTGATTCGATAAATCTTTTTTATCCAAACAGAAATTGCAATAAGAATTGCATAAAATCCAAATGAACTGGGTCTTGTCATTTCTACTAGCTGAAACATTTCAATCGCTTTTAGTGCTCGGTAGGTTTAGCGTTAGCTGTAAACACGGAATAGTTAGCTCATTCTCCATATTGTCAGCTGCGGCAGTATTATCGGACTGCGTGAATTCGCGAGCAATGCCGTAAAATTTTTTTAGCGTCGTTCGAAGCTGGTTTTACGCCGGCGCTTAACTCTCGACTGTAATGAGTTTGGGTGGAATTCGGTTGATCGCGTTCCGCCGGGGTGGGACAACAATATGCTCATTAAAAAGGCAAGTGCCTGGCAATGGTATGGGACAACTGTGGAACGGGCTCTGCGAGTGCACTCGATAGTGACTGCCAAGTTTAGAGGAGTTCGCAAGGGCTTCGGCCTCTGGGACAAGTTGGACATCCTTTTAACTGCTACTAAAGTGGTGAGTTCGTTTCCCTCTCGACTAGCTCGAATAAGCTTCGGTACCGTGGGACGTTCGATTGAAATGCGCGGGTTAAGGGCAAGGACAATTCGAGGGGAGAAGAAAACCACTTTGTCGCGAGTATCGGATGCCTTACCGCCTCTGCAACAAAATGCTTCCGCTTTGATTACATTTCCGGGAGAATGGAAAGTAAGATTTCGCCCGGAGCAATTGTTCCACTGACGCCCCACCACTGTGTTTCATCCCTGTACACCGGCGCGGCGCGTTCATAATTATTTCACGGTGACTTTACGCTTAATCTGCCTTTCGAGAGGCTCGTAAGAACATTCCCGTGTTGCTGTAAGCATAATAACGATCCGCTGGGACAATTAACGCGCTTCTCATTGTGCCGCAGTCACGATCGAACTTTCACTCGCTTTTTTCCAGAGAGAAAGCGGAAAACAATTGGAAGAGGTTGTGAACAGAAAATTCCAAAGAGAAAAGGAACTTTTATATTAATTAGTTACAATTTTATTTATAATTGACACAATGAGCACGGCGCTGTGCTCGCCCAACGTGCTGCCAGATACTTTTTTGAGCGTGCCAAAAAAACTTAGAGCGATGCAAGCACCTTTTTAATTCGCGTCTTTAGATTTTTAAATATTATCCGTATATTCTTATACACCTGTTTTTGTTAGGTGGACATTTTTACATTTTAATTATTGATAAAATTATTTTTAATGCGTCTAGTCGTCGATCTCGTGACCCGTACGCAATGGGTTAATAATTATATAGGGTGTTCCATTCGAAGTGAACCAATTGAATCTCTCGAAAATTATTAATTATATCGGAGGCTGAAGGAAACCATAACTTTTGATCCAGTGGGTTCCTAAGATTGAAACTTGGATTTTCTGAATTTTCTCGTCAACATCTAAAGGATTATGTAAGAAAAAGTTAAAAATTACTGGTTTCCTAAGGTGAAGTTTAACCGTTTAAGAAAAAATGACAAATTTATTTAGCTTCTATGCAATTTTCATTTTGCATAGATAGATAGCGCTTCAGTGTGCATACGCGACGATAAAAATTGTCTTTCATATGAAAATTTATGTGACTGCATCGAAGTTTGTGTTACATTTCATGGTTTATATTTTCTATATGAAATATTTGAAGTTCCTGGAATAATTTCGACCGACACAGCACGTATTACGTATGCCAGTCATTTTAATTCGTTCGGACGACCACACAAGAAGCTCGCTGTTTAAACATAAATCGCAGACGAAAAATGTTGCGAATCCCGAGAACAGTGGAAGTCCTTCCACGGTTCCTTCACATCTGACGGCACGCTTAGAAATACGTAATAGCGGAGTGCATTCCTTAAGGGAATGGAGAAACAAACTGAAATATTCCGGTGACAGTGAACAAAGTTTCTTCGGGGGAAACCTTCCCGGTCTGCCTGCTTGTTTCGCAATTTTCTTGACGGTACGTCGGAAGTATTTCGTTGTTCTTGCGATTTCGTCATACGCGATGGCATTATGTTTATTTGATGATGTCCCCTGTGCCGCTGCGAGGACCATAATCGCACAATTACCTCTGGAGGTGTCCGAGCGCTTTGTTCGAATGTCAACGAGACAGTCCAACTATTTATTTATTTAACACTAAACCTATCGGACACCAAAAGCGATTAAAATGTTTTAGAAAAAATGACAAGGTTCTATTTATTTAGATTTTCAGCATTTTTAATAATTATAATTTCAATAATTGTAAAATGAAAAATATTAAACCGGTCATTTGACCGGCAGTGGTAGGTTTAGTGTTAAAAAATAATAACCACGATATCATCGGACTGCGTAAAAAGTATTTATTAAAACAGGTGATTCGGGTAAAATTATTTTAGAGTCGAGCGAGGATTTTTCTTGTTGAAAAATTCTTCGACGCGACGCAAGATTCTTGTCAAGCAAATTGAAGACAAACAAAAATTCAACGAACGGGACATATTCTTCAGGTGGGAGCTCGTCCAGTCTTGTATTCTCATTAGACGGGCGCAATGATTTGCATTAACATGTTGTAGATTATACGAAATGCCTGGCTGCTGCTCGGGCCAGTTACAGCGGGAAAGAAAGACGAAATATTTCTTTCGTTGCGGTCGGAAGGCGCGGTCTGGCGTGAAACTTTCTCACTAAATAAAAACTCAAAATTCTGCCCCCATAAGTTCAGACCCGGGGAACCGTGTTTACGGAAACCCTAACGTGGAAAACGCAGAGAGTGCTTTGTACGTCTACGTATAACGCGTTCTTTTCCAAGTCCAGCATTAAAATTAATGGCCTGGCACGTTATTTCAGCAGTGTGATTTTTAAGTACGTCCCACGGTGCACCACGGTTGTCCTATTCTTCTTTAATGCCTGGATATTCATTTTGCCGACGTTAATACCTTCTATAACTTAGCCCACGTTGTTGTCTTATCGGTTATTAGCTGGATTATTAGTCCGTTCACATACCATTTTATTGCCGTCTACAATTTTTGTAGATTTAGGAACAGGGAAGTTTCTTCTGCTGACTAGAAAATTGACAGCAAGAATTAGTAGGTGTAATTTAAAACAGTAAAAATATTAGAAAAATTCCAAAATACTGTTATACTATTTTCACCCTATGTAACATATCAAGAAAAGAAATAAATTTCTACTTCACTATAATTTGTTGTAATTCACATAAAAAAATAATGTTAGTTTGCATAAAGACCCGTCGTCGTCTACTTATAAGAGAAGTAGCCAATGGGCGAACATCGTCAGTCTTTTAACAGTTAGACGCGTGCAGAAAGTTAACGAGAATATATAAATACTGCTTAGAAAACATGTGGCCGTGAAGTATTTTCCGATACTTAAGAAACCCAATGCATACAAGATTTATGCTATACAGTAACATTACTGCATATTGCAACGCACATAGTCGACTCGTTCATTACCGATTCAGAACACTATGATAAGCAGCGAAGATACATCAATAAATCCATACGAAACAAGAACATGGTCTGCCTTAGGCGGGTCGGCCATATCTAACAGGCGCCATAAGTGCGGATAGGATCTACATATCTAAAAGTTCTTGGACCTTTGAACACATTCGAGGGCCTGTGGAAACATACAAAATCCATGAACTCCCATAATGCACACTAAAAATAAATATCCTGTATGAGCAGACAATTAAATTATCTAAATAGCACCTCAAGAAAGTACATTCAGAATAAATATCGTATACGGATATATTTTTAGAGTATCCAATATTTCATCTGTTATCTGTATTTTATATTTAAGACCCGAACAAATATTGTACAGCGCGAAAGAACGCAATGACATTCCGTAAAAGTAAATTAAAAACCAACATCCCATGTGGATCAATTTTTAGAATACCTACTTTTTATCATCGGTTATTTGCAGTTAATGTTTGTGAGGCCATGTACAAATATCATTCGGCATAAAAGAAGAGAATTGCACTCTCGCAGAAGAAAACAAATATTGCGCGTGTTCTTTTAGAAAATAATGAAACCTTCGAATGAAACTCGGAGAAAGTTGAAAATTTATATGTTTCTTTGAGAGCACATCAAATTAAAGAAAATATTATTTTCGTAAATAGGATTGTAGTTTGGACGATCCTCAATATTCTTAGGGGAGACGGTTTTAGGGTGGTAGACTGATCAGTGAAAACATGTTTTCGGTAAAGAAAACGATTTCTTTTTGTTCATTCTTTTTGAGTTGTGTTTGCCTGCTGAGTAATATTGAAATACTCGAGAAAAGCTAAACATTTTGTAAATATGAGTGTAACGTGGTATGCATGGAGGTCAAGTACGGAGAATTCAGGGTGTATCGATCTCTCAATTGTATTGACGAGAGCCAAGTAATCAAGATGGAGTCAATAATCCATGATCCGTTCAGCCTGGGAACTGGTCTACCCAACGTGTAATTGGGATCAGTGCTTATCTGTTGGCGCACACCGGGTTTCAACTCCCTTGCCAACATCCCCGTTTTGCCTCCTCATCGCCTTTGCGCGATTCGTACATGCCTACTTAACGTAACAACCTCAAAGCGTTTTACCGTCGACTCGTTAACTAGCTTCAATAATCCGATTTAATTATAATATCCCAATTTCTCCGGTAACACGTGGTTTCGCTTTAACTGCGATCCCAACGAAAATCGCTGCCGTAATTTTTCCGCTTCGCTCAGTCGTCGACGCCCTCTGCGCACTTTTCAAATACTAGCGAAACGCTAGTCATCAGAAAAATTTCCTAAGTCCATTGTGAGAAGAAGAATTTACATAAAAATGAATTTACTTTTTTCTTTTAGCAATTCCAATGAGTCTAATAACGATATTCTGAAATTCTTTTAATGCGATATGTATTTTACCAAACATTTCTGGCGAATGGAATATTCGTTTAATTAGTTAAATTAATTAACGAGTAAATATGGTCAAAAATTGTTTCTCACTTTTTCGTCTGTGATTATCGAAGTTATACTGACGTGTTTGTGAGTAATATTTTTAATGAACTTCTCCATTCAAGTACATACTGTAATAAAAACAGTTGGAAATTCGGGTGAGTGCAGTCTATTATTATGAAGCATTGTTATTATAATAAAGCATTATATTGGCAAAAGTGATACGAGTCAATATTCGTCTGTTTGGTTTAACACCGCATCTGAAGTGTTTGGTTGTCATTAAATCAAATAATTGTAATATAATTTAAGCGTGACATGCGTTAGACGAACATCCATCGATATTATTCTGTTTTATGGAATTTGTATTTAATTCTTCATTATCCAATGATTTGTTGGCTTGTACCAGTAGCGTGTATTTCGATATATTTTTTGTTTAAAAACTGCACCGTTCGTCATCCAGTTAGTGTAAACAAGATACTGGAATATGTCGAATATTTTAATCATGGAAAATCCGTAACGAAAAACGTTCGAGTGCACTCAATGCTGATTGTTAATTATTGAAAAAGCGAATGCATTGAAAACAGCGAAGGTCCCGTAATTAATACAATTTTATTGTGTTATCTCGTAATTTGGTGGAATCTGGATGTAAATATGTATGTTCAGGAAAAACATCCGGTAGCATAAAAATTGTATCATTTCCATACCCACGAGGGAACTTAACGATACCAACTACTTTGCAAATACGTGTATGAAATGAACCATTTTCCCTTTTATGAGTACTAATCGAACTGAATGAAACGAATCGTAGATATTGAATTGATTGATATTCATGAGTACATATTGAACTTGGAGCTCACTAATGGAGCTTACCCCATTTCCTTCACACTGGACGATTTTATGGAATCAGCTGTAGCTGTGGGTACACGAAAAATACTTTATGCGCTCAGAAATGCCGTATATCTCACTAAAAGCCCCGTTTCAAATCTGCCGGCGCTGAAAGGACTTTCGACTAATTAGGAAAAGCCGTAATATATGTAATTTATACGATTATGTAAATGATAAAACGGTAGAAAAAATTTCGAAAATTTACTGTTCACAGCTTATTAAAATTGCTGAAGAAAGTAACAGAAAGCTCTATTTGAATTTCGTATTTTGCAATTCGTTTTTACTTCAAACACGGATTTACAATTTGGTAAAGTAATATTTATTACGTTTTCAAATCATTTTTAGAATCAGAAACATCTCTTTCAATTTTTACCCAAGGCGAAAAATGAAAATACTTGTCGAAAAATGGACGAACTTGGCCGATTTTGGAGATCTCAATTTTTCGACAAAAATACCCGGACAATTGATCGGGAAATCGGTCATTTTTATGCTGAAAGAATAAAATGAAATAAAATAGAATAAAAATACTGCGACAAATGCGGAAAAGTCTGCGACAAGTGTAGACGATGTTATTATGAAAAAAAGAGACTTTTTCATGAATAATTATTACTGAAAATATTATCACGTTGTGATAATTATTTAAAATGTTATTCGAGCAATATTTAAAATATAATTTTGTTCCGTATGAAAGACCACTTTATAAAACAATGTAAATTTTGTGCGAACTGTTCCAAATGCATCGAATCGATTTCCATCGATTTTCCGACGAGACCTCGGGGCCAGACGCTCGAGGGCGCATTTGCATAAATATGTTCCTCAAAGATGGCTGTTGCCGGCCTATCTATGCAGATGTGCGTGGAACGATAAGCCAGGATTAGGCGAGCGAAAGTCTGGAATTCTAACTTGAAGATAACGGGACGCGGCACGCACAAAAGCCGCGCGCGCGTTTTACCAGAGGCATTCGAAACCGCGTGCGCTTTCGCAGTGCACGCGTTTGCAGTCTGTCGCATGGGATATGTTGTACAAAACCAAACTGTTCCGTGCCAGTAAATTCTCAGCGCTCTCTGTCGATGCAGCAGTGTGCAGAGAATGAGTTACTCGGAGAACGTGAGGCGTCACGTGTTTGCACTGGGAACAATGTGTTCCGCGGAAACTTTGCCCTGTAATTTGGCCAGACACGTTCTTTTATTGAATCCTCCTTGACCGGGGCGCCGCCGTCGCGTCGGTCTAATAAATATCCATGCTTGATATCTGTTCATTCATTATTTAATTAGCACGACACAGGCCGGAGTCGCCGCCAGTTTGCTCGATAATTAAGCCGATTTCATTAAACTTCTTAGCGTCTGAACGAATATGGATTCGAATGATACGGTCCCACTCCGTTTTCGCTGAACTTGTAATTCACTAACTGAAACGGCTCAATGGAAAATTCTTATTGGATACGTTAATGAATTTGTTAAGTCAGAATAAATGGAAGGGAGTAGCGATAATGATTGACTTGCAATATTTTGTGTAATGTACAAACATTTTTTGAAAACTGCACGATTTTTTTTTATATAAGCAATATTAATCTTCACCGATATTATTTTACGTTGCATTACATGCAATCACATTGTATTTAGAGCATTTTTATTCATCTGGTGTTCGTATTGTTAAGGGCTGTTTTCGCTCCGCAGCAAAAGTTTCTTGGTGCTTCAATGATTCAGGTGAAAACGAATAATAAATTTGGGAAATACGGTACCATTCATAAGTTAACGAGTTAAATAAAGTGTTTTTTTTAGAGGTGTTTGCCCTCGAATGATCGTTAGCTATGCCGCAGCCACGAGAAAGAAGTAGATTTTGTTATAAGAAAAGAGATCGATTTCATCGATGGGGGAGGGCTGGGTGATATATAGGTCTAATGAACCCACGTTATAGACGACTATTTAGAAGATAACGCTGTTGTGTTTCAGAGGGACCGAGCTTTACCGTGCCAATAACGAACGTGACGGTCCCAATGGGCAGAGAAGCGGTGCTCGCTTGCGTTGTCGCGAACCTTTCCACCCACAAGGTAATTTCTCCAGCAACGATGCTCCTTAATCCTCTGCTTTCTTCCGCACTTTCTTCTATGGATAAAATTGCATTAAGTGGCCTCGATTAGCGAAAGTCCAGATATATATATAGGTATATACACATACACAGAACTCGCCGCTTCGTTAGAATTTTAAAACGTTACCCGGAGCGTCACAGAATCTCTGAGATATCATCCCTTCGCGCGAACCCGCCATCAATGCGATTCCCATTTTATTTTTTATTTAAGCTCCGCAGAGGTTTTCACAATTTCGTATGGGTTCATGTTTCTTGATAGATAATATTTTTAAATCACTCGATTTATACATTATTTTATAAATAGACTTAATCCTGTTTCAACCCGTTGCATAAAAAATTGTTGATTTAAGTAAGTAGAATGAAGTAAAACTTATGGAAGTGATAAGATTGAATTTATTACATTACACGTGATATCGAATAAAGAAACTTCATCGAATTATTTTCTCGTGGAAAGATCTTTGTAAGATCAATAATAGTGAGATAAGTAGATTATTGGGGCCTCTGCGATTCTATTCAAGCTTACGCTGATAATTATTTAACAGGTTCGCTATCATCGTCATCGTTATTCTTTAAAATCACAGTACATAATATTCAGAGAGGCCACGACTTTCTTTTGGTAAATTGTTCGAATATTTCACAAATGAGGTACCTTGGATTTTTTCAAATATTTTATCGATGAGAATCGATAGTGAAACAAATGATGATGGTGAATGCGTTAATATGTACTAACTCTAGCTAAATAAATTAATAAATACCGAGCGCTAAAAGCGATTAAAATGTTTTAGCTTATAAAAATAACAAGGCTCTATTTATTTAGTTTTTGTGCAATTTTTATCTCAATATATGCTTGGATAAAAAAATTTATCCAATCAATTTCCGTGTAAGCAACTTTATCATTTCAATAATTGTCAAATGATATATAAAACAGGTCATTCGACCGGCAGTGGTAGGTTCAGCGTTAAGACCTTCGGCCACGTGTATTGCTGTACGGAAAAATTGAATTGTCCCAGTCGATTTCGGCGAACAGATTCCAGGAAAAGTTCGCTGAAGCTCGTCGCCGAACCGCATTAAACGGAGAAGATAATTGATAAAGGGAAACTGCTAGCAAATTGGTTGTAACAGCGTCGTCGTCCTCCCAGCCCATCCCCGTGCACCATGCCGTGGGAAACGGAGCACGATTCGGGTTTCATAATACGAAACGATAAAAAAGGTTGGCGTAATCGGTAGTTTCAACGATTCAAGTAAACGTAAACTCCATTGTCCAGAATGCATTCGCTGGCACGCTGCGCCCCTCCCCTCCGTCCCCTCTGCCCCTCAGAACGATTCCAAATGGATTCTGGCAGTATAGCGAGTATCCTTCTCGTGACGCTGCAAACTTTGGTAAATTAAAGTTCGTTCATCGTCGGGGATAATTTTTTCTCCTTTCCAGTCCGCTAGGTAACGCGTTGTAGTGCGGCCGGGAGGGGTGTCACTGTTAAACTCGTTTAAGTGGATGGATTACCAGCAATGAATTGAAATGAATAAAATTAATGAAATGCGGTTGATTCGGGAACTGCGTCGAAAGCTTCTCGGAATGAGGGGAGCACGTAGAACGACGATTTGGATCTAATTGTTAGTGGAAATTGGGAGATTCGCTTCGAGCAGCGTGCACTTCGTTTATTCGAAATGGACAAAGAAATAATTGTCTACACGGTGTTGCATTAGTCAGAAGTGTGACAAGGCTGCGGAGAAGTGCATCTCTGTTACACAAATTGCATAAAGGTCTAATTGCACCACGAGGACTGTAACGAATGCAGTAAGCTTGCTAAACCGGCGTCTAAATGGACAACAGCTCCTCAGAGGATCGTCAAAGGCGTCTGTTATCCGAGGATTGACGTTGTCGCAGATTAGCAGACGCGCGAGACTCGCGGACAACATTAATATCTGTGTTTGGCGAGTAAACGATCGCAGGTGATACAGCGGCAATTTCTACGTTTTGTACAGGGGCAACAACACTTAATGAAGTCGCCGCAAATCCCTCGAGATTTGGCTGTTAGCCACGGCGCCGCGTATCATCCGTAAGCTAACTCTTCATCTTAACCGTGGCGTGGCAGCTATGGCGACGCTGCAGCGCCCTTGTCGCTTGCATTTTCGTATAGGTTTTTCCTCAACACTGTCCGGTCCACCCTTTCGCATACTTTTCACTGTCATGCGACTATTTTCCTCGGGCCTACGTACGAAAGAGTAAATTAGAATCGGTCGACGCTATGCTCGGTCATTGTATTTATTAATTACATTTTTTTGCAAAGAAATTATATTTTACATTCGCTGTGCTAATACTTAAAAAGGAAAATAACATAGCTCGTGGAAGGATTGATATCTATTTAAAAATTTACGATCCACAGTCGAGGATTTCTGCTGAAATTGTGATCGTCAATCACGAAAGCACCTTAGAGAACGTAATCCAATAAGTTCTTTAAGAGTACCTATGTAAAATATTTATAAGCATCCTTTTGACGTAGTACGGTCACCGAGCAGCTAATACGCTTCCGTTTGTTAATTAGAATTCCGTTAAATATTTCAATATTCGGACGGTTCGCCATTTTATTATCCGAGCGAAGTTAACGTACGTTCAACTCGAAATTTAATTGAATTACTTATGTTGAACAATGCACACGTAATTGTACAGTGAAGGGAATATCTACGAATATTGTAACATGCGCGTCTATGAATATTTAGAATTTAACGTTAATAAATGTCATGGGGAATTTTGCTCGAGACCTATCCGAAATTCTGTTGTTCGTAATGAATCGTGCGCATTTACGTAAACATGCGCCTGTATACGAAATCCAGGTCACATTCGTGATATACGAACACACGTGTGTCGAACAGTTTCCCACGGAAGAGTTTCCTCTGTTTAATAACTTTTACCTGGCGTAGTCGTTGTTAGTAAAACGGAAGGCATCCAGTTATCGCATGACCAATCAGCGAACATTGTGCCCGAAAAATTGGAGCGTAAGTAAATTTCATTAATTCGCGATCGAACGATCATGAATCGCGGCCGCAGAAAGTCATTTCCGCAAAACAAATTGGCAATATCGGGGAATTTCTATTTGAAAAATCAACGTGCTGCATTATACATATGTATGTATGTACATGAGGCTGGCAAAGCATGATTCTTATTTTATTGTTACACATATTGGTCCACTGGAAAGTAGCCACTTGAACATCTTCCGAAATTGCAAATAAACAATATTTTCTATGCAACTTGTTGAACAATTTTTTTAAGCACACATAAATTTTCGAGATTACTGGTTACAATTTATTAAAAATGTCTACCTTCTACCATTTAAAATGTTCCTAAAATTGCATGCTCAAGTGTAGTATTAAAAAATGGTTCGGAGTTTAGTAAAAAAATTCGATAAAATCACTGAAACTAAAGAATCCTCTGTCTAGGTAATTAAATTTTCTAAATTGAATATAAGTTATTTGGTTAAATGTAAATTATAGCAAGTAGAGAGTAATTATAATTCCACGAAAACGCTTAAAAACATGCGCATACCTCGTTACATCCTTGGTTATTCCATAATATAATTATTCTTGCGCAGAATGAATCATGCGAATGTGGAAATGCAGTCAAAGTGAAACACGAGAATCGTACGTTAAAATATTGTTGAAAGTGCAATTTGGTTTTCTAGGAAAATGCTGTTATTTGATTCAGAAAAGGATAGCATACAGACTGACAACATTTCATTTCAGAGAGTAGTTTTAATTAGTGAAAAACATATTCGACGGACAAATAAAACATTTAGTAGAATAGCACAATAATAAATAATTGTGCAGGGTATTCGATTAGATTTCAGGACCGAAAACGAAAGAAAAGTTTCAAGTCCTTTATCAAGCAGTTGGAGAACCCATTTTACGCTTCGCAGTACATACAACAGTCGTGATAGAAGATAGATCATTCATTTTAAGGGGTTCCGTGTCCCTGGGGATCTGATGCACCGATGCCTTAAGGGTTTACACGCGACTAGGAGCGATAAAAGTCGGCTGGTATTTGAGGATCTTTTCCAGATAGAAAATTACATTTCGACGATTTCATTTAAACATTTCGGCGAATGTCGCACCCTTGGCGGTCTGTCAATTTTTGTCTGAACACAGAAGAAAATATTTTCTTGAGTCTTATGTCAATCATCGAGGACCCGGGTATCCACTTTCAATTCTTCTTTAAAACTTTTTTAACATTTCTGTTGATAAATATCGTAATTATTGTAGATTTCGTGTTCTTGATTAAAACATATGCATTGAAACTATAAACATCATTGAACATCGTAGAAATTTTGGTTATTCTAGCGATACAAATTTGGTGCGATTCACTTTGATCAGTTGCTGACGACGTTAGAACAAATAGCAGCATATTGTCACTTGATATGAAACACTTTAGAAAAAAATTCTTTTGAAAGGAGCCAGGCTGGAACGTATAAGGGCGATACGAGCACCTTGGCTGAGCAAGGACCGTGACTGTGCACAATACCCATGCTTAAACTGACGCCCTTAAGCCAAGTCTACGTCTGCCCATTTCAGGAGCTGCTTATATTCGTTTCAACCGAGCGCAGCCTAACACTCTCCGGCTGTCTCTTTCCTCGCCACTGGCTCCTTTTGCACGTAACAACTTGCAACTGAATTTGCGATAATTAGAGCGAGCGGGATTCCTATTTCGCCGAATCTTTGCTCCGGGTGTACGATTATCCGGTGGACGCAAAACTCGAAACAATCCCGTGCGGTCTCGTTTAAATAAATTTGAATTTATTTAAATAGAAATTATACCATCGGCCCGGCCGGTTTTCGCGTATCCTGGCATTTTCGGCCCCCTCTCGATTTTCTTTTTAGTTTCGGCGACTATTTAAATTTTATACCGATCGCGTGTGTCCCGAACGAATACGTAAGTACAGCGTGGCGGAAATTCGTCCGGCGCAATTTCTCGGCGAATTTCGGGCTCGCGAAAACGATGTTATCGTTAAATATGGAGACCGACAGCGAACACCGGAAGAAACTGCGTTGGTTCCACCTGAATCACCAATTTGTTTCTTATACAGTTATTTGTAATTTATAAAACGCGTGTATATTATATCGAGATTGGTAACAATCGAATCTACTGTAAAATAATACTGTTAAGATGTTAATCGAACGAAAATCTTGCGTTAAGAACAATCGCAGTTTCCACGAACATGTATTATTGTTTAATGATCTCAACATTGGCTGGTACAGTATTAAATGACCGTCTAGCAATGTCGGAAATGATTATGATAATTGTTACGCGTTACTATTAACGATTACCAACGATAGTAATTTGCACAGCTAAACGAAACGTACGAACGTGGATCAAAGTGCTCGCGCTCGCTTTTAATATTTGGTCCAAAATCATAAGGGCACGTTTGTTGAAATTTCATCTCACACGAGAGTACGAATAAATGGGAATGTTTGAACGTTTTATGCGGAGGCAGTTTAACGATTTCAATAATGTTGAAATATAAAATTCAAGGTGGATTACTTGACTCGGCGAAGCACGTGCTCCAGACGAGCCGTAATATTCACCTATGAAATTCATATATATTTAGTGTCGCGGCTGGCTGTTTATTTGACAGACTTACAATTAGAGTCGACTTAGCGTCACTATGCCAGGTTAAGCGGGGATATTGCGCAATTACGACTCCTGGCGGACGGAAGATGTTCCCTATCACCTTTCCACCTTCCCCACCTAACGAACGCTGGAATGCCGGGAATACTGCTCTAATTAATCGCAGGCTGCAGTATTCGTATAACTGCGGACTTCTAAACAAAAAGTGCCAGTGATCCAGCTATGAACAGAAATACTCGCTTCGTTCAAAACGGCGTCCCTCGTCGACACAAAAAAATATTGCCGCGGAATTTCGAAAACCAAACGACATCGTATTCTCATTTCGATCGAGTCGACTTTCGCTTCTCTGATTGTCGCTTTGGCAACACTTCGAATTTTTAACAGTGCTGCATTCATCAAAGTTGTAAGGAAAAAGTGGCACCTTTATTTTTCCGACACTGGCAATTTTTAGATTTTTCAATAGTGCAGTATTTTTTTAGAAAAATGACAGCAATGATCACTTTTGCTTTTGCCTTTTTTGATAATATTTAGAATCCTTAATAGCCTTGCAAGAATTGTTCTATGTTTATCTTCCCATCTTAAAATAAATTTTAAAAACCGCTTCAAATTTTCAAACGAATATCCCCTCCATTGCGGCGCATAGGACAGGCCCGAACGGGCCGCCTGGCGCTGGCCTGCCGAAAGTCGTTTGAGCCGATTCTACTTCATCGACTCTCGGAGCACTAGGAGTCCAGGCCTGATTTGATTGACGGTATGCGATAAACTTTCGGCGGCGCGGGGTCCTTTTCTACGTTGTTTTACAATAGAAAGAAGATGAGATCTTCTTAGAATTTTCTAAACATATTTTTAAGTCGAGTTCTTAGGAAATCGAGCGAGTCGTAATGCATAAAATTGATAGGCCTACTTCTGTCGATTCTTCTACTTTGTGAAATTTTAATTTCACGTGCTTTTACAGTAACGACGGCACTGTGATTTTTATAAATATTCTAAATCAATATCAGGAAGAATTTGAAAAATATATTTCCATTTAGTTCTTACGATATTGCATATGCTTTACTAAACGTACGGTTGACTCCATAACGACTGTGTTAATGTAGTTTGAATATCATTTAATGCATCCGGTACTGATGCTTCTAGTTTTGTTTAAACGTTTCGTCAATGATTTATCAACGTTCGTGCAAGCAAGCTTATGTTGAACTCTGTTCATGAATGTATGTATGAATAGTTAACGCGTAGCTTTAAATGCAATTATATGATTGATAAGAGATACGGTGTAACGCTGATTTATGAATGAAATATGAGACGGCGGAAATACAGCAATCGTGACTAAAATATTAACAGTCATTTGATTGTGATACGTTGTGTGCTGGCCTAGAATCTCCGCGGTAAAACATGAAATTATTTCGGTTCCTTCATTACTGTCAAATTAAAATCCATGCGAAATTATACATTCTCCGCGAGAAAATTGAATTTGCTGCGCGCAAATCATTCGTTAGGAACAAGCGTTTCGTGAATTTCTGATTAAATAAACTTTTAAACCAATGAAACTGTTGGATTCAACAGTCACCGAAACTTTTTTAAAATTCAAAGTAACTCACGAATTTAATCGTGTATTCGTTTTTGTGAACACGGTACTTTCAATTATCCTCGTAAAGCCCGCAAAACTCTGAACATTCAAACCATAAATAACGGCACATGTAATGCTTATTAACAAGAAATTTTACAAAATTGTTCCAACAAAGGTTAAATGCAAACGTGCACATGATGTGGTTTAAAAAAATCCAGTTCTTCATATATTTGAAATTTCGAAGCTGTAAGGACAGATTTTATGATAGATCATTTAAAACAAAAATTGAAAAATCCCATTAAAATTTTCAAGCTTATGCGAGCTCGAAATAAAGCTATAATGACGCACTCGATGAGAAGATAATTTAATTTCAGGAAAAAGGTTTCTAAATTCCATCTGAACCGATTTAAACTAAAAAAAAACGAACTGCAGTGGACACATTGAAAAATAAATGACACAGACATTCGTATAAATCCTGTGAAAAAAATCTCGTCGCAACAACTGCATACTAACTTTCGAACGTTTAGACTCGTTTCTCTCGAGAACGACTCGTATAATCGAGGTGTTTCTGTCGTCGAACGCGGCAAACAACAGTTTCCCTGGCGATACATCTTTCTCGGTAGAAAAGTTCACGTTGCACGACATCGGAAATTGTTATCAAACGATCTTACGAAACGGCAATTTTTATATTTTTCTCTTTTCATTTCTCTTTCTTTCTTTTTTTTCGTCGAAAGAGGAAGAAAAGTAACGAGACGATTGTGAGCCGTTGTGAAATTCATGCGGCCGGGTGCGTCGTAAATTCTTATCGCGCGCCAATAAATTCGATCTGGGATGATTTTACGTAACAGGTTACCCTCGGTGTATGTATTTTCTGACACCTGTCACGTTGCCGGAATTCTCCGGGCAACCGATATCAATGGAATAAGTTCATTTCGAGGTGGGTCCCCGGAAGACGGGCGTGAATATACGAGTGAATCTGCCGGAGATTTGCAACGCTTTAAAGAACAGCACACGCCGAAACTTTACTGCCCCGCGGTGAACGCGTTCTTCTCCGCAGCCCTCCCATTCGTTCGCACATTTTCCCCTGGCCGGACTAAGGTAACCTCGTTCACGAATCGCTTGAAATAGGAAACGTATTTCTTCCCTGACAAGGGAAATTCATTTGGGAAAATATGAGCTACATTCCAGAAAAGGATTCCCCGTGCCCGCCGCGCACGTAGAATGCAACGCCTACACTCGTCCTGTTTTCTTCTGCTCTAACGCGCTGCAGACTACTAAATGCTACCTAAATGTTCCCCCGTAATTTCAACGGCCCTTTAACCCCTGAATTACACCACTCTTGGCTTCTTCTGCTGCACGAAATTCGAAGCTGTGCTACAATGTGCTCTAAGCCACGCAAGATGCTTTTCATTAACTGTGAGCAAAAGCTTCAGTCTTTCGCATTCGTTCGAACCACTCACAATCCTCCCTTTTTTTCGATTGCTTCCTTGCTATCGATGTGTCTGAATGGCCAACTTAATTATACAGGGCGTCCCAAAAACTTTGTAATTTCTTGATAAGATTCCCGAGCTCGTTTCAATTAACATTTCATCTTGCGAAAATGTTCTCCGTTGCTTTGTTAACGAGTTATTGACGAGAAATGCAGACCAATCAGAGCGCGGCTACAACGGACGGATTCCGGCTCGGCCAATGCCAACGCCACGCTCAGCGGGACCTCTCGCCGAGCCGGAATCCGTCTGCTGTAGACGCGCTCTGATTGGTCCGCGTTTTTCGTCGGTAACTCCTTAACCGAGTTGCGGACAATATTTTTGTCAAGGAAAAAGTTATGTCAAATCACATCAGGAATTAACTTGACTTCAAATCTTAATTCAGAGTTATTTAACATTAAAAAATGATACGTTATTTCGTTAACGCATATGTATATCCATTACCAATATTAATATCATTTATTTACCTCCCACGATCGTGAAATTCGAACAATTTATACAAAAACATCCAAGTCTCTCATATTTCCTGCAACTCTAAAAAATCACGAATGAAATTCAATTTTTATCACGATTTACAGTATTTGCAAACGAAATTAACAATATCATATTCGGTAAAAACATGAACAAATAGTCCGTCACCGTACTTTTTGTTCGGATTATAATGGAATGTTTACGGACTTTGTTTGTCGAAATCGAAAAATTGATTTCATATTTTATTTCCCACGAGCAGAGAACGTTCAACATTTTTATATATTTATGTTATATATTTTTTTAGATTTTGTTTATTGTATAGGAACAACGGGAGGTTCGATAATTTCAGCAGATAGTGGCCCGTTCCTTCACCTGCCATATTTATTGACACGGAGTTTAAAAGTTAATTTTACTCGATAAAACTCCGGAGGTTAATTTCATCCTTTAAACTTGAGTTATCACGAGTAAAAAATATACGCAGCCCATCCTGCGGTTAATCTATAAATCTTCAAAGTTTCATTAAACCTGACATCAGACATTGAAGATACGGCTTGTAAGTACGCAGCTGGGCTATTATGATTAAGTGAAATATAATTGAGCTGAACTTATTGAATCAGGATTAAACAAGATGGAATATAAATTGCATCTGCTTGTACACGCGAGAAACTAATCAACAAAAATGTTGAACAAATAAGATTGGTATTTCATATTGTAAAACAAACGAGAATAATTATTCAGAGGTTCTTCGTCTGTTATTTTCATTAGTGTTTGTGATTGTTTGATATTGCCAAGCAATAAATAATTTAAACTTGCCATTTCTGTCCTCTTTTGTCAAATCGCTTGCAGTAAATTCTTTTTAATACGATCGTAATATTAAATTGTCATTATTTATTTGGGATTAAACGTTGTTCTATATCGGATCAGATACAAACCTAAAGTTAGTACGATTCCTAAAATGATCGACTAATCGGATCTAGGATTAGCGAATCTCTTTCCGAAAAATTTCATCTAGAGGCGTTTCGTCCAGATGATTCTTCATCTGGACGAAATCTGGTCCGCCACGAGGATTTAGTCGATAATCAAAATGCCATTTTCCGTTTTGTGCTAGCGGCTTCGCGGCCGCGTTAATCTAATGAGAGATTATTACGATGAAATCGGCGTGCGAAAATGAAAATCTGCGAGCGTGATCGATCGAATTCTTTCGGCGCGGCGCGGCGAGTTCGAGTTAGATTTAAATTTACCGAGCGCGCGGGCTTTAAATTGTTTCAAACATTCGGCGGTTACCGATGTTGACACTAAACGAGTGTTCACCCTGCGCTAATGCTCGTTAATGAATTCTCTTTGATGTGCCAACACGATACGAAACACGCCGAGCGCGCTCAGTGTACATTCGTTCAAATTCGATCGGTCGCACAGAGAGGGAGGGGAGAGGTGGACGCGCGCGCCACGGCACATTTTATTCATTCGGTATGTACTCACACAAATGTACGAAAGGCGACTAATTGGACTTCGGGACTCAGATTGTTAGAACGTCACCGATTGCCGCGAATTTCACCAATTGGAAGTCTAAACTCAGCTGGACAGCTTTTTTTCTCTCTCTCTATCTCCCCCTTCCCCTACCCTTTCAAACACGACGCGATTCGAAACGGTTAAACGCGCGATCAATCTGCACCGGATGTTTCTACTTTGAAATTGGTCATCTCTCTTTTTTTTTTTATTACATTAGGTCGCTCAAAAAATTCTGCCAATTGTTCATAGAAAGCTACCATCAATATTGTGTACTTCACAGATTTCAGTGAAAATGGTTTCGTAACTGCGATTCAAAATACAATCTGAAATCGCACGTGTCACACAATCGCGATAAAATAAATGTTACTTCACCATTTCACCATATTTTTATCCGGACTTTTAGTGGAAACATAAAAAATGCGTTTCAAAGGCGCATATGTATCATGTATTTGTATTTAATGTAAACGAAAATGATCGAAAATCAGACCGATATAAAATCAGCTCGCCTGGTTACAATAATTTACAAATTTTTAATAAGTACGGGTTAATGTTATTTTTCATTCAATTCGTAAAAATTGAATTGAGACGAAATTGAATGTTCTTCGGTTATCTGAAATTGATGTAAAAATATAGAATTCCGTCTTGTCCGTTTTTCTTTTTTGATGCTTTTTGTAGGCTACAATGCACAGAAATGCACAGTCTAATTATAACGATGCCACGAGCGTGTACGAAATTTCACATAAAGCGACGGCTGAATACTTTCTTGTACTATGTATAATGCCGATGTGTAGTTGTATGAGGCATCGCGGAGGTTGTATATCAGATTCCCTATTCATGTCAGGAGGTGAATATCCGTCAAATACCTGCTAGAAATTGGATTAGAAGCAGCTTTCGAATGCAGAAATTTCCATCGTGGTACAGATATAATCATGAAAGGATTTTCGCAGTATTATAGGAACGCATGACTACGCATAAAATGAAATATTACTCCTTCGGCATGCAGCCAGCATGACTTCGCCGCGCGTGGATCTAATCAACAGAAATTAGCTGTCCATTATGAAAATTAGTACAACGTTTTCGAAAAAAAAATGTATTCAATTTTACGGACGGAAGCACAGAGTCTATATGATGTATTTATTATCTAATTGATATTACTTGTCACTTTGTATGTAGAAAAGGAATGTTGGACACAGGTTGCGGATTGCAGTACAAATGAAATTCCGTTTCAAACGCTTTCCGGACAGTGGAACGATGGAAACCCGCATGAGAAACTCACAGAACGATTCTGTGCTAATAAAATGTGGTACTTTCTTTGCACAACCTTCTTTCGGAATGGCCCAAATTATTTCATAAAATTGTTCAAACGAATCGAAAGTCCAGCTAGAAACACTTCGCTGAGTCAAGATATGAAAGTTTTGTTGCATTTACCATCTTTATTCTCATTATTACACCACACTAAACCGTTTTATCAGACGCATAAAATCGTCAATAATTAAAAAAATTAACTTTAAATCGTCTGATTGATAACAGTTACTGATAGTATAATGGTGTGTTCGTGAAAATTTTTAAATAATCTGATCGCGTGCACCACAATCGAGTCCCAATAAATTGATACTCGTTGTTTGTTCAAAAAGATATAATTGAATCGCTTCAACTTCTCTGGTGATTTACTATTAAATGATATAATGTTAGTATAAATGTTAGAATGAACAACCAAGAGCACTCCGGCATGGGAGAGGTTGAAAAGCTGACGTTAACTCATTAGCGGAGTGCGGATCTTTACGCAAATTTACATTTTCAAGAGCGGTGGAAACAGGATTAGATAGAAACTCACTCAATCAACACTTTAAGTAGTCAAGGAATATGAAATCAGTGCTGATTTCCATTAAAATTGTATAGCATCCGCTGTGAACTTTCAACGATTCACAGTCTAGTAGTGAGTATATTCTCGACACTGTTTATTTTAATTTACATTTACGTTGTATAACACGCGAAACGAGTTAGAACTTGGAAATTAGAAGCGCAATTCTTACACGTGAACTTTATCTGTTATCTGCTGATCTCAGATTCTCCGTTCACTGATTTCACCTGTTTCGTGTACGGTTCGCAAGTTTGCGCCGAACATGTAGTAGTTAATGATTCAAACGGAGCTAGCTCTTCAGAGTGGCCACTAATTAGACTGGTGAACTAGCCTTAAGGTCTGCGTGGCAGATAGATACATATAAGGAAACATCGTTTAACTCCGAGCAAACTTTGGGAAGATCAATGTCAGTTGGTACAAGATATGACATGCAGACACTTTTCTCGAAATGTCTCGTCACCTTTGAATTCATGCAACTTAAGAGACTGTTCGCTGAATAAATTAATTCAATTTCGTGTTGTGTGAATTAAATCCAGATCTTCTCATAAAAGATCACATACTGATCTTTTTTATACAAATTGTACAAATAATTTTTATTCCTTGTCTCTGATAAACGTTCGACCAATTCTGCCATTTTTCTCGTTTATTTTTGGTCCCTAGTAGGCCCTGAAAGATTTCTACAATTTTAACATTATCGGAAGAATTATTCTTTGTTCCCAATAAACACTGAATGATTTGAACATGCTTGGTCCATAGTGCAGGCCGAAGCGTTTAAACATTTTGGACGTTTCTCTGGAGATTTATCGGTTTCGTCGGATCGAGATAATCGGGAGGTTCATCGAAAAAGTTAGCGGGTGCGTGTCGGTAGCTCGGCTGTGAAATATAATCAAGCTGGCGAAGTTAATATCGGCAGACGCGACAGCAACCGGCTTATACATGGAAGGGGCTATTCACGTGACGCCGCAGTTAAGAGGGTTTAGGAGCGAGCTAGGTCGAAGAAGGATACCGACGGTGATGTAAGGGCTTTCTGTGTTGGTACACGTGGATGTTAATCAGAATGGGATTTACATATGAGGCTCGCATTACTCGGTAGCCGAGCACATGCACCGAGAGGAGAAGATAACAGCCTCCGGAGAGAATGGCCTCGCCAGCGCAAGAGTCGCGTGCGAGCCTACTACATCTATCATAACGGGACACGTAAGGTATAATTATACATATATCGGCGGTGGGATTATTGCCCCATTTGCACTTCGGGTTACAGGAAATATTGATTCAACAACGTTATCGTGGCGACAATGCACCGAATCTCCTCCATTCGTCTTCGTTTTGTATCAATTCATCACGCACCAAAATACATCCGATTCTCAGTTCTTCTACGAACTCTCTTCTCACGCCATTTTGATTTACGAATAATATGTCATTCGGCACGATCGATCTTGCAAATTAACAGAAATTTGATTTTACATAAAAATTCACAGTCTAAAAGATTATTCAGTGAAAAAGTTCGAAATCCAATTGAGACAGAAGACAAATACGCAGAATATAATGCAGTGCGCGCGTTAAAAGGAATTAAAGGATAATGATTTATACGTTCGCCCGACGAAGCTGCGAGCTTAATCCAGATATAGAGATATTAATTTAATACAAGTTGCATCGACTCGAGCCCAGTAGATCGATTCGCCGGTACCATTTGATCTCGCCGAAATCGGCTGATACGGTTCTGTTAAGTATCTCCTTTCAAACCGGTTATACACAGATTAATCCGCCCTGCCCTTCCCCTTGCTCCATACCCGTGTTATCTTGAAATATCTAAATCCGTGCACGCATTCACTAAGGGAATCTCATTAATTATTCACGAGCAAATATCCGTGACATGAAAGCAATCACCTTGTCGTTCCTATCGTTTAACGTGTAGCTACTAGCTCGAATAGGAAATCAATGGTAAATATTAGATACCATTGATCACATGTACCATGGTATCGTTATTTGCCCTGTATTTTGCGGCTCGCCGTACACAACTTGCGTCTCTCATTAAACGAGATTTACTTTTCGCTTATCCGAAGCGTCATAGGTTAGCGGTTCGGCGACGGGATAAAATCATGTAACGTTAATTAACGATGCGCTCACTGCCTGGGTGGTGAGCGCGGATAGTTTACGTAATTTTGTCAGTCGAACTCGAGAAGATTCCTCGTCGTTCCGACAGAATTTCAAAATTAACAAAAATTTCAGGGAACTATTTTCATTTAAACAATGGTTCATTTAATGATTTTAATGTACACATAATCTACACTCCATGTTCTACCAGTATTCCATATAAAAATTTGAAATATCTATTTCAATCGAAAAAATGTAATATGCAATAATTTCATCGAGAAACTACAGATGTGCTTGCAATTTCAATGCGACCTAACAGTACCATTTTTACAAAAGGTAACGTCCAATTGGAATTAATTATATTTATACACTGTGGAATTTTCAAAAAGGGTGTGCCAACTTTTCTGATTACTAGTGCAAAAAAAATCGTTCCTGCGATCATTTTTATTTCCCGACAACTTCCAGCGGACAGTAAAATAATTCTACTATGTTTGGAGTACCACTAATCACGGCACACTTTTTCCCTGAAAGTTTCCATTTGCAAACTGGATTCTATAGCGTTCTTGAACGCGGCGCGCGGCTACTGGTAATTATTGATACATTTTTGGCACAGGCAAAGCCCGGCAAACTAACCGTGCTATGAGTGAAACGGGTCCAATTTACTAAGAACGGTTCATGGTGGAAAAACGATAACATGCCGACCAACGTTGGCTAACAGACCCTTGATTTCTATCTGGCCGTTTCGTGCCAGAAACAATTATTTTTAACGATTAAGATCCGGCCGGGTATGCAAGACTTATGCCTCGCTCTGTATATCAGGTTACGTGTGCATACCGGTCTTTCGCTAATTTCCTTACGGATTTGTAATGGCACTTTGGTAACGTTGTTTCTCGAAATTTTGCGACGTCCGAGCCAAGTTCTCGAACAGGAAATCTTAAACGCGGTTCGTTTCGCTTTAAGGGTACATCCGCCTATCGAGTCGAGCGAAAATGGGTCATCTTTAGGAATTTATTTCAGGGAAACTAAGCAGCGTCGGGCTGAAAAACTTTCTCCTGTGTATTCAGCCACGATTCAATGTAATATACAAATTTTCGTTGCACAGTAAACTCACGATCATTCATAGAAATTACGCTATTCTAAGCAATCTTAATAGCACTCTTCTATAGAGTCTCGCAGAGATAGATGATCTCTTGGAATTTATTTTGAGAAAGCTAGGTGACGTAGAATTGTAAAACTTCTTGCAATGTATTCGAGCATGATTCAATATTGTGTATGAATTTTTCTAGCAAACAGTATGCAACGGTGTTGATTATAAATAGCATTGACCGGCGTGTTGTGTTCAATCTGAATAACTCTGTCTTCTATGGACGATCATTGAAGAACGCAAAAACGCAGGATGCTAGAAAAATTTGTCCACGATACCGAATCATGCCTGAATACATTGCAAAAAGTATTTTAACTCTAGGTCGTTTGGTTATCCTGTAATAAATTGCTGAAGACGTTCTAGTTTCGTGCGATTCGATGGGAGGATTTGTAAGATTGCGTGGGGAATCGTGTTTTCCGTGGACGATCATTGGAGGACGCATAAATTTTAATGGTTTTTGTTAAAACTGTCTATTTGCTTGATAAAGAAATATTCATTAATAGTTTATGAATTCCAGAGGGAGAGGACGGGGATGGGCTCCGCGGAATAAAGGAGCAAACGCAAACGATTTCTATTCTGGACGGAACGTCACTCCCTTATTATTCATTTCTCGGGACATTAACTGTAAACGTGGTTGGCAGAGTCGTTACTTTCGCGAGAGGATCGGCAGACGACGACGACGACGACGACGACGACGACCGGGAACGAAACGCTGAATCTCGATCTCGTTTCGCTGCCTTTTCGACTCCTATTATCGCGCAGCCCGAAGAACAATAGAAAGGCAAAAAGTTGCTCCGGGCAGCAAAAGCAATGAATTTCGATACAGCTTGAACGTCAATCCATTGAGAAGGCTTGAGGAAAATGAAAAGGATTTCCCCCGACTTTCTCAATGTCCCCCGGAACAATGGATATCGATAGAGATGTCTTTGAAAGAATGAAACGCCGCGGACCCTCCTTTTTATCGTGACACGCACTAGCACTCCTTTCCATGCAATTTACCACGGTACAATACATTCTGCACGTGTAACGCAATCATTATTTAACTCACCCCGAAAATCTCATGAAACATGCAGTTCGGAACCTTAAATTATAAACGCCGTTTCACTCGTGCACGAATTTCATTTATTTCAACGAGAACAATTTAATCGAAGTTCTCGCCACCTAAAATACGGAGAACGAACTGTCCTTTTTTGATTGATTGAGAAAATGCAATTTTCAATCTGCAACGCGGTGCCAAATGTATGTACATTTTACTGGAACAAGAAAACAAAAGGTTGAATTTGTCATTGAGTAGACAGTGTGCACGATAAAATTACGCACACGCTCGAAGTTGATTGTAAGAGTGATTCTTTTCAGTTTTTCAAATTGGATATATTGAGACATAAATTATATGCAATGCAAGCAACCGACGCGCAGCATGATCGTGTAATGTATTTTTATCGGAGCAACGTTCCGAGAAATTAAACATTGAAATAAATTCGAATTTGCTTTGCCGCACTGAACACCTGCACAGGGAATCGACGAGATTTTATTATTGACATCCGAATAGAGAAGAGAGGAGTGAATATATATATGTATTAGATCGTCCAAAAAGTTCGCTTCGGTTTGAAGGATTGTGACATACACATTTTAAAGCAACTTTATCATCGACGTCATGCGAGATTTTCTACCGTGATTTTTACCAGATGAAATTTGCTGGTCGGAACAGTGATTGTCTTCACACATCAAACACACAGTGAAATTCAGATAACATTTAGAAGTTAAAAGTCTGAAACAAATAAAAATTACGGTGAAAAGTTTAAAATAACGACCAACAGCGCGTTAGAAGACTCTTTTAATCGTAAAAAAGATCCAAAGACTAAAAATTGTAATATGTTATTTGTGGACTAGTGCATTTACGCAATAATTTTTATAACCGATAAACAATTTCTCCGTTTTTGCTTTTTACGCATAGCCAGAATGGTATTTTGCGTATTTTCCAATGATATTATTCCATACTATTATACTATTATCCCATACATTTATCGCGTACGTATTCGTGAAGCTACAAATTTTTAGTTAATTATACTAATTACGCTGTCTCGACCGTTCGCGGTTCACTAAAAAGTAAATTTACTTTTCTGTACTACGTGCAAATACAGCTGATAGAAAAACAGCGGACAACCGACAGCGACATCGAATAAATTTTATTTTCGCTTTTCGCGGACTTCCATTTTTCATATTCTTTTTTTTGCGCGAAAATACGCAAAAGAAATATTTTTATAGCTTACGCCGGCTTCACGCTTAACTAGAGTTTTTTTTGCCCCGGCGAATAATGTTCATGCAATTTTTATTCAACTAATGCACGCGGAGCATTGAAGCGACCAAATGCGTTAAACCTATGGAGAATACTAAATTGATAGATTTTATCAAAGGCACAGATAGATATCGAAATATTTTATATCGGAGCATTTAAGTGTTTTGTTCAATTGTTTCTGCTAGATTCTTTACTAGATTCTTCGATAACAATTTCTCTTAATATAGCAGTAGCAAAATAAACATTTTCTACATCAATTACAAGAAAATAATTAAAATCCTGTTTTGAAGTAGCTGATTTATTGATCCTTGGTACTTTGTAAATATATTTAGTGTTACCGTTTAGTCATTTAGGTTTTCTTTGCGACGATGCAGAACTTGTGACGCAAACAAGCAACTTTTGCTTCTAATTAATGCTTCGTTCTTTGAGGAAAATTGATTAACGATTCAATATTTTTAATTAAATTTAATCTCGCGAAGCTGGACAAGGCAGTTAATATTTCAAAAAGTAGTCTTTCCGTCAATGTTGCTAATTTTTAGAAATGTATTCGTGTAATGATTTTGATAATAATTTTATTTGGGATTTCCAATCTTCTTGTTGGTAAAGCATAATTATTATTGATAATCCCGTTAATAGCCTCCCCGTAGATAAAGTGTCAAGATTTCCCGCTGAAATGTGCACGACAATTTCGTGACAGGCGAATATTCCAACAGCCACGTCCTTTTTCGCATAATTTTCTGTCCACCTGGCAGCCTCGGTCTTTTGTCCACACTATGATTCTATGTAGTAACATGCTTCTGCACGACCTCTGCCCAGGATATAAACTTATCCTAACGTGATGGCGGCCAAGAAAACCGGAAGCAACCTCGTTCGATTTTAATAGCGCCATGAAAACGTTTTCCGCTCGTGACGTTTCGTTCCAGCGGCCGAAATGACGCCGGTGTCTTCATAAAGTTGAAAGGATTTCGCTCTTCTTGATCGTAAACAGTACCGGAGTCTATTATGGTTTACGAGCATGTGATATAATAATCCCTTGATAAAATTCCACCGTAATTTACTTAAATTACGATGCAGGAATACCGGTCGTGTAAAATCAGGTTGCCGGAACGCACTATTGTTTAGATAACAGAACGCTGCACAAACACCGGAAACTTAACAAATCATCGACTCCGCGCGATTATCAGTAATCTTATTCTAACTTCGAACTGGACCTGGAAAATATATTTGGAAAAATGCAAAACGATTCAATGAGATTAATATCCATCTCCGTCGAAATGGTAAATTAGAAAACATTCGGAAGTCGGCCATCGCGAATTCGAATTTCTCGAAAATTTTCCTTACATTCCGTTTTATTTATCCAGTTGTCTGAGCAAGCATGGGTTCTTGCTTTCCTTCCTAATGGAAATCAGTTTACTTTCTATAGTTTAAACGGTAACCATCCGGGAGGAGTATTTAGGTAACTTCGGGATTTACATGTTCGCCGCCATATTGCTCGGAGCGGTGCCACGATAATTTTGAATTTGAAACTTATTCCTCTCGTCAAACCGGCGAGCACAGACTCGGTTTCGACTTCTGTTTCGGTCGTTAAGCCACGAGCAAACCTCGGGCAAAAACCCTCAACAACGTTTCCCGATGCGATAAGCTTTTCGCCGAAACTAGGATACGCCGCGCCGTGGAAGCTCGCTACATGCGCCAGGAATTCATGGTATCACGTGTCTTTACGACTCTTCGGGAGCAATTAACAAGACTGCCGATATTGTCTGGCCAAATAGGGTCGTCCGACAGAGTTCCCCATAAAAGTTTTATTAATTTCCTTATGTGCTGTCCCACCTTGAAGCACCGGTGACCATTACAACATTTCGGCCGTAACTGGTCGGTTTAAAATGCCATATCATTAGTATTGTATTAGCGATCACCATCTACATATAGATGACATATAAAAATATTATTACAGATACATTTCGAAAATGTCATACTCCTTTTTAGAATATTTCTGATCGAATAGTAACCCCCTTAAGAAGGGGGAACCAAATAAAAGATTATTTTCGGTGGTAGTAGCCTTTGTAGATTTGAAATAAATCAAAATCGTACTGAGATCAGTCGAATGATGTATTCTAGCATTTTTTGGAAATTTTCAGAATCCATAAATGCATGAAGATCCGCAGTCTACTGATCACAATTTACATAGAAATAACGCTTAAGAATAGATTCATAGATTTTTAGCAATCTTCCTGTGAAATAAACACTTTCTGTATCAATTCCATGAGTGTTGAATTTTCCATCTTTCTTGAACAATTTTAACAAGTTCAAAATCGGACTACTCTATGTTTTAATATTGCTTTATTACTAGGATCGCTAGCAATGTAATCAAATATGAACGAAACCTAATAAATTAATGGATGCAGTTTACGTGGGCGATATTTTAAGTTTGAATTACGAGTCATCATTGATCTCCGACTTTCCGGACTTTCATACTTCAACACTCCTCTGGATGCAAACAGTTTAAGTTCTAATAAAGTAACAGTAGAACCAACCGCTGCATTAAACTTTTCATGTTAAAGTTTATTCGATACTTCCTGTGTGCACGCTGTACGCCGATCTTACTAATCAAAACATCGTTTAACTTTTACGATTCACTCGGTAGGAGAATCTTGTTTCGAAAATTATAATAATATTCAGACCCGTAATAATTTCGAGACCCGTCAACGGCAGTACAAGCCAAATCAACAAATCAAAATTAAACCGTACGCGTTCATCAAGCATCGTTGGAAAAATAACGCTTTTTATTGTCAGGAATGGCTCGAATTATTTGTTTCGCGTAACTACTTGTTAATTTCAACAATCCACCCACCAGACAGGAAAGAATGCGCCGTTTCAGCTATTTTGCTTGAAAATTACTGAAATCGCGGGAATATGCATTCATAACATTATGCTTATTTTTCCATTCATACCAGACGAATTTATGGAAATTAATAGCGTCTCCGTTTTGCTTTTACGACGGGGAGTCTTTCAGTTCTTGAAAGATATGTTAGCCGAGTCTGCCAAAAAATTTGGAAATAGAAAAATTTTCAGAAAAATCTGCAATTCGATAGCAATGTATTCGAAATAATCAAATGAGGAGATTGATGCACAAAATGCAAATCGAGAATAATTTTTCGAGAAACAATTGAAATGGAACATTAGCGAACAGAGTTTAATTTCTGTGTCAGATACAGGAAAATATTACAAAGATGACGTCTAACATTTAAGTGTCGTGCTACTATCACGAACGGTATGCATTCGCAGCCATAATGAACGGGAATGGGCGCCATTGGGTTCAAGTTTTCCACCGAATAGCAGCGGACAATCAGCTGATGATAAGTGGCGTGTCCTGCGGTGCGAAACATGCTTCCGTCAAGGTGGATCCGGAAGATTTATATCTCGCAAATATATCTATCTCTCGTAAATCCTACTCTCTCCCTCACGTTCTCCTTCCATCTCTTTCTCTCTCTCTCTCTCTCCCTCACTCTCTCCTTCTCTCTCTCTCTCTCTCTCTTGTCCTCTTGACCGTATAATGAAGTAGTTTGCGACGAAGGCCGTTCTGCTCCTCGGGAGCACTAAAGGATCTCAGTTATCTTAAGGGCTTACGAACATCTAGACCAGTTGAAAAACATTGATTTTCCAAAAATATATTTGCGTCCACGCTTGAACCCTCTTACCGAAAAGTTTTAGGAATAAATCGCCGATGAGAGCCATCTTAAATAATATATTTCCACGTTTTCTGAAACTGTGTTCTTTCTCATGGTATGAAATATACTTTCCGGACTAAAAAACCGTTTGAACTATGATATATTTGCAATGAAACTGAAGTTTTTAGGGATCGTTTATCAACACAAAACCGTGGATGTTTAAGCAAAATAAAAATTGTTCGCCTCGATTAAAATGAACACAGGAGGTAGAATTGGCTACCCCCACTATCGCGCTCCGGTCACCCGTCCGGACAGGTACGGACAGGACTCGCGTTGGCCGACCGGGTGAGGCTAGCCGATTCTTACGTCATCGACTCTCGGCCGGCCAGCGCGAGTCCTGTCCGGACCTGTCCTCCGACCCCATATCTGATTACGCGGCATGTTTACACCTTCCCTGCCGTGGCTGGATAGTCGTTTTTCTTAGATCGTACAGTTCCCGTTTTCTTAAATCAAGACTTTACAATATTTCAAATACCAGTATATTATTATCATTATAGTCAAATATCGGTATATCATTTTCAATTTCAGATAATCCTTGGATAGATGTTACGACTACTTTTGCCGTTTTTCAGTTTAAATAACTATACATCTCACGGCACAAAAGATAGATAAAATCCTCGCCTTGCAACGTTCTTCAACGATCATCCAAGGCACACGATGAGAACGATAAGGATTCCAGTGGTGCTAGCACAAAGATGGAAAGACAAAGATAATAGGTGTCATTAATTCTGACGGTATTTTAATGAAACGATTCGTCCTGGCCGGTGACCCATAAAAAATAACGGGACACAGATGGATTAAATATTCAAAATGTGGCAGTGCAGAAGGAATTTAATTATCTGATACTCGGTTGATCTATCTGCCTAACCCCGCGCCGAAGAAATATACGGCTCCTTCCCACTGCGGTTGGGAGTCAGAAACCGGAAGTTATCCCTCCCCATCCTGCTGCCGTGAAAGTAGGAATAGTTTTTGCCGTTGAAACCCGGCGATTCGTTCGGCAACTTATCGTCCTCCCAAACTTATTACACACTGACCAAATAAGAAGGTCCGGGGGTAAAATCGGCTATGAGTTATACATCGGACATTCGTTATTTTCTAGTCGCCGACGAAAAAACCGTGGCGGTAAGGTCGCAACGATATCCGCTGGTTCTCGCAAGTTATATCACTTTTCAGGAAAAAGCTTGATTCTTAGGTTGCGATGATACAAAAAATATTCGCAATTTATTGGGGACGAGTGTCGTATTTAATTTTATTTTCGAAAATCGAAGAGAATGTTTACCTGCAATAGACATCTAATAATCAAGTCGAAAAATATACATATTATTAAAATATATACATATTTGAATAATTAAAAGGTAAATTTAGCAAAGAGAATTTCTGCTTCTGATAATTGACTTGGAAAATGTTTATTTTGCATAAAAATCCGCAGTGCAATTTACGCATTATAAACGTTCATAAAGAGTGAACATCAAAGGTGCTGCTGCGTCGAACATGAAAATATGTATAAGAATTATATGTACGTTGTATAAATTAAAATAAGCAGAAATTCGTTACTCCCACGGTTCCCATTAAAAACGCATTATCACCACATAATTGGATCCTTGACGAAGTGTAATGAAACATCGAGATAACTTTTCGAAAAAGGTACGACTTGCGCCTGAGAGCCTCAACAATGAGAACTGAAAACGTATCTGCGTTTAAATTCGCCGAACAACCGGAGCGCATTATCTTTGTACGAACGGGATTCGCATCATTTTACACTTTAGTTATCTGCTTCGCCTCTAGTAGCGTGTTAAATGCGGGACATTACTTCTGATCTTACCGAGGATTAGTGTCACAGCTTGAATCCGTGGCTCCTGGTACGAGAATACGAAGTTCCCTGCACCCACTGCTATGTAGAAAATACCGTCGATAGTAACATTATCATCGCCTTATCTAATCCGAGCTGTTCGATAATCGAATCAGGCTTTACCTCAAATAAACCGCGCGATTTAAGAGTTTGCGAAGTTATCTTTGGAGATCCTTACGAACTGAGAAATTAAATTTACTAACATTTGAACGGCGGAATGAGTTTTTAACTTCTAGCTGACGAAAATTACGAAATTATGGCTTTTTCGAACTTTCCAGGTTTTGTGGAGCAACTTGATGGAATATAACATCGAAATTGTTACATTAACAATTTCCAAATGACGATTACACTATATTTTATAAAATTAAATTTCGGAAAGTGTTGTAATTCACCTTGATCGAGTAAATCATTAAACGATTATTTTCATACATTTTGTAAAATAAAAATTCAGAAAATATTTTAAAAAATAAAAATTTTACCTAAAACAAGCGACACAATTTTGTACTCCGTAAATTGTTACAAATCGAAGAATTCTATTCACTGAAATTTAAACGGTACAATGACTTTTTCGCGCTTTCATAGTATAGTCTGGTCGACTGTGGTATGATGTTTTATGCACGTGGGACGGTGGAAATTATTGAACAGTTATATTTTTATAGCTATTTTTTATGCTCATGGCGCAAAAGAACCTTCAGAGTGGAGGCTAAAAAACCTATTTTACAAAAGAGCTTCGAAACTAACGCAGATAAAAAAGTGTTAAGTTGAAAAAAACTGCTATCCGTAGTCTCTAAAGTGACACAAAAACATAATTTTTGAAAGTTCATAGTTTGTATTAACATAAACCGTATGAATCAGTTCGAGTAACATTTTTGTTGAGCTAATAAAGAAAACGTATCGAAGAAACAAGTTGTCGAATTATTAACAAAGAATAAGACTAGTATCGGGCGATTGTTAAAGGTATATTTTAATGATAGAAAATTGTAATAAATGTTCGGGAACGTCTAACAATGCGGCCTTGGCCGTG
The DNA here is from genome assembly GCA_028454225.1 of Lasioglossum leucozonium. Classification (NCBI taxonomy): domain Eukaryota; kingdom Metazoa; phylum Arthropoda; class Insecta; order Hymenoptera; family Halictidae; genus Lasioglossum; species Lasioglossum leucozonium. The sequence goes on from CM052215.1 coordinate 9,359,280, forward strand.
TCAAAGTAAAATTTAAGAGCTAGACGAATAGTTATGCGTAAAAGCGTTCAATAATTCAAAGGCAAGAGCAGCCATATTTTCCGCGCATACTCGGGTATCGAATATACGGGCCAACGGAAAACCAACATTTATGTTTCATCAAAGTCAAAAGAAAATTATATGTTTGGTTCTACAGTGTACACAAGTGAGGGAATAACGAGCGCGAAAGGTTCGTGTGTCCTATGACCGCTCGTTAACTTTCATCTCGGCCGTTTATGGGGTTGCTGTCTTCCGACAAAACCATCTAGCCAATATAAATCTTCCAGTGAGCGTAACTGCGATAACTCATCGACGTGACAATGCGTTCTGTCTTCAGACCAGCAGAACCCCGGAGCGGTGGTCAATTTTCCAAATCCAGCTGAACTATTTTCAAGAATGCAACTAAAGAAAAATTGGAAAAAATTGAAAAAGTTGAAAAAAGTGCAAGAAATACCTATATTTATTCTGAGAATGTTAAATACTAAAATACAGAATTTCACAAGAAAAGTGACTACATTGTTGTATTTACACCATATTTCTGCAACATAGATTTTAAACTAGCGATACTCAATTTTTGTGAATTGCTCGTGACCCAATTTTATTTTTATTGGGAATCCAATTTGTATCACTCTATTTACTGTCTTTTTGCGTACGCGCTGTACAGAAAACATTATAATTTATTGTACAACCAAACAACAAGCGATTCGGTACGTTTCCAAAAATTGTAAAATGTTCTTTTCCACAGGGGTTCGTTGTCGGAAAAATTGCTTTCGAAAACTACGATGTCGGTAAATGTATTATAATTCAACAACACGGATTCACCGTAATATTGAATTTTTGCACAAGTATCTACGGCAAATTCTGATTCACGCCATAGCCGGAAAATGTTCAATTTATTATTATGACACTGTAATTCCATACTGATGATCATCAATCGCATACACTGCGTCTGCTGTTATACAAATATGTTTTTACGTCGTGCTTCGCACATTTTCATTACATTTTAATGGTATTTAATTTATCTCGTTCAAATTAAATATGTTTGGGCGTATGCGCGAATGACACAGTCCCATTGAAATTACTGCGCCTTTTTTACAAATGTAACGTAATGAAACAACAATTTTGAGATTATATAAAATTCCTACGGGAATTCTAAAATCTACTAGAATTAAAATTCCCATGAAATCACGATAAAAACAACGTTAAATCTCAGCGTGCGTGCAATCGCTGTAACGTTTACGACAAATAAAAAATGAATTGATTGCCCGTTACCTTCATTGTTATAAATAATTAATTCCTCTCTCTCTTCCAACTGTTTTTCTACAAATGTGCGCAAGTAAATACCGGTGACCGTACACAAATCATCTGGATCATAGAATAACAGGCATTACGAAATCGATGCATTAAACGAGCTTAACGGAGTAAGAATAATTAGGATGTTGGCAGTGCGCCGAGAATCATGCTTGCAGAACAGATTCGGGTTGGAAGAGAGTTCACACTTTGCTCATTACACGCGTTGTCACCCACGTTTCTAACACCTACTGCGCGTATTTTACCCTTCTATGGTGAACACATCAAATTATATATATATCTATATATACATACATATAATAAAATCGAGTCCGTCTTTCTGTTTGTAACATTATCAATTGAAAACGGCTGAACGTAGAAAGCTGGGGTTTGAACCATTAGTGCAGGTTTTAGAGCAAACCACATTCGAATAAGTCCATTGGTTCAAGAGTTGTGACGTCATTAGTGATCAAAGATGATTACTTCTCCCTGTTTTGGGCAGGATCAAAGATGATTCCTTCTCCTTATTTTGGGCAGATTTCTGCTTATAACTTTTGACTGAGAGCACCAATATTCAATTTGAGAGAGCGAGGGAGTGAGGGAGAGAGTGAGAGAGAGGGAGAGAGAGAGAGGGAGAGAGAGAGAGTGGGAGAGCGAGAGAGAGAGAAGGAGGGGGAGGGAGTGATGGGGGGAGGGGGCGAAAGAGGGAGAGAGAGGTAGAGAGGGAGGGAGAGAGAGAGTGGGAGAGGTAGAGAGAGAGAAAGAGACAGACGGAGAGAGAGAGGGAGTGAGTGAGACAGGGGTCGAGAGGGAGGGAGAGAGGGTGGGGGAGAGAGAGAGAGTGAGAGGTTTCAAATTGCCACTAAGTCGATCTGTAGGTTGCATAGTTATTGCTATCACAATCTTTTCAGGTATATCACCTATAGTCGGCGCAACCCGCCCGGAGGGCCTGGTTGCGAGGGCGTGCCGTAGGCACACCGCGAGCAGCTAGTACATACATATAGACGAGGATTAATCAGCTGAATCTGTATTCATTAAACGATCGGAAGACGTTTGCTGAACGGTGGGAAAACTGAAATTTACTAGTACACTGCGAATGTCATGTCTTTATTACAAAAATCGCCAAGCGAACTACAAAACAAAAAACCTTAAAAAGAATTTCATAATATTCTTATATCGATTCATAAAAGCTATTAAGAAAAATTTCATAGTGTGCAATCATTATATGGTTATATACAAGCAGAAAAGGATTATTTAATTTTCCGTGGAGAATTTTTGTAAAATTATGAAAATACAGCGCGCTGTTAATTCACAGAATATATTGAATTTTCCTAAAATGTGAAATTTCACGTTAACCTCGGCACAAAAGAAAATTGGAACAGCGAACAACGAAAAATACGCATAGAAAGTTAAACATTTTTAAAATAAATCTTATTATTAATAATATTCGACCGAACATGCTAGCATCATGCATTTAATAAAGCTTTCCGACAAAAAAAAAAAGAAAAAGAACACGAGAGAAAGAGACTTTAATAAAATCTCAATATTCGTTATATGTATAAAGCAATAACTGTAAGCTGCAGGATCGATTGATACGGGAAATAAAATCCGATATTACTTCAATTTCGCGATGTCTATTATAACAATGTAAATTTGCGTAAAGATTCGCAGTTATTGTATTTTATCGGTGCAACCGGACTCCGTGCACTTCATAATTGTTCCATTGCATTGCGACAGGTTTAATATCGTTCCGAATCGACCGAAGAATCGTGTTCGTTATTGCACCAGGAGAGTATCGCTGGAACAGATATACTTATTTACCGCACGGATCAAGATGATGCTTATAACAGTGATGGAAGTGGTCAAGAACTAGATTACGATCCGGTATAGCAATTGCTGTTACTGTGTCCGAAATGGGTATTGGGCCGAGCGACAGCGGAATTTCCTGCAGGTCGTTAGATCGACGACTTCGATACCGTTAATCAGACGGGTCGAGGATTCTGAGCCACGAAATATGGCCGAAACAAACGCGCCAAGAAGTGACAGTTCATTAATGATTCCGCGGAATGATTTATCTTTTTATTTACGGTCGCCTCGGCTTGTCAGATTTTTTACAAAGTCATGCGACCATACGCACAGTATATCGGATTGATAGGAGAGTAATTTAATTTCTCCACCAATCGATTATTGAATAATATTTATTTGAACGCCGTTAACAATCGACATTGATTTTCCACCGGCACATACTGTCGCGTAGTACTTCGTCGACCGTTTCGCGAAGAACTCCGCTGCGTATAGCACGTGACGTGCGCCGAATGAAATCTCGTAGGACCACCCACACTGATGTGGGAAAAATTAGAGTGTTTATGTTTGACCACAATGTTTATTCACAGAATTACTTCAACTTCCAATCCCGTGATTCTATCTGACCCCGATGGTCTCGCGCTGATCTACGTTGAAGTGAGCTAGCTCAAAAACGTTCTAACCCAACAACCAAAAAGGCAACCTCGCTTTGGGCCCGATTCCCCTTCCCTTGCATCCTGAGCTGCGCGAAGGGCGTGCGTCAGGAGAAGTCCCCTTTTCCGCATGCGGCGGGTCCCTACATTTAAACTGTGATAATTTTGTAAAAAATGATCGCACGACAATAAAGAATTAGTTTTAACGCTAAAGAAAAATGGGTCTTTCGGTAATTTTAGAGGAAAAGGACAGGTGCTTGACGAAAGTAGAGGCTTCAAGCTTCCAAATGAGTCCAGGCTTATGGTTGTACTATTTGTTTTCATGAAATTATCACAAATCATAAATATCGACTATTTTACGAGAATATAGTTTTTAAATACCTTTTAGATCCACTGTAAATGCATACAAATTGCTGTCGCTGAGGCTTTTGCATATTTATAAATAACAACTGGAGAATGTAATTTTGCGGAAACGTACGCAGTATATTCATGTTGATTTTCGGAAATTTGTCGCGAAAAGCTAGGAATGGCACAGACACGCAAACAATAGTGATGTTCAGATCCTGCCGTACTCGGAGAAATGATGTCTGTTGTCCCCGACCGCCTTTATATTATGGCCAGTATAAATTACGCACGCTGCGTCCATGGATTTGTAGTTAGGTTTGTAACATCGCCAGAAATTAGAGATTAACATTATTGAAACGGTCATGGGAATCAAGTACGTTTGTCGAGTTCATTCGAGGCGTACAGCATCCGTTTGTGTTTGTACGGTCATCCAACCGTAGTCGCGAACCATTCCGTTCCCTGAAATACTGCGCATTGCGGTATTTAAGAGCTTGCGGTGAAGTTAATTTCATATTGTTCTGCCCAGAAAGTAGCTCGTCTTGTAGCTAAATCATCAAACAACTATCGAGTCAAAATTCAATTCAAGTACATATGTTACCATAAAAATCCTATAAAATCTGAATAAATCCAATTCTCTTATTATTATAACCTTGCTAACATTCATCGAAAGCAGTTATTCCAGTTGTCATTTTATGTATCGTCCATTGGGCTTATAAAAAATTATTAATAATTCCACGAGGTCTAAATAAAATTCACTCATTTTTTAACGTTTCCTCATTATTCACTTGAAACAGTTTGAAAAATCCTGTCTCATGAAATGTTACGATAGTCTTTGCTGGAATTGTGTTCACGAATTTTTCAATGAAATGTTTCGGTAAGACACATCGCTGTGAGAAACGCATTTCAGAAAAATCAATTTGTTTACACGTGCCTAAATGTGGGGTATTGAATTGAATAGTTGAGACGAATGGTCTCCGCATCTCGGGAACTGTTAAATAATCATCGTACGGACGCATCAATTCGCGAACTATAGTAGACTGTCTCGCAACCAGGATTTAGCCGGAGCATCCGGCGCAGTTGCATTGCAGCGTTACCGGTCGCCGTGTATCGTGTTTTCGTTTTGGTCTTGCTGAAAGAAAACATAACTGCGTATCATTGCGCCATTAGTAGATTGGTGGGAGCGCTAGTTGTTGAAGATACTATGCCGGCCAATGTCATAGCCTCGAGTGCGCGCGTTTAAACTAGATCGAGTATTCCATTCCAGTAATTAAAGTATTCCGTTACCAGCCAGTAATTAAACAGATATCAATCACCGCGCCACGGAATCGACGAGAAATACATATAATGTATGTATATATATATATATATGTATATTTTTCTGCAATAAACTCGCCTCGTTGCCATTTACGAACATTGTTTCAATTTTCCAACAATGCGCCGCGCGAAACGTAAATATACATAATTTCAGCTTTTATGTCGTGTAATAAACCGATTTTACATTTCGCCGTCGAATTAAAGTCCAATTAGCAGTTCGAGGAACAGCAACGAAAAAACAATTATCCAATTAACGTTAACCGTGGTGTCCATTAGTTTCGATATAATGGAGTCAAATTAATCGGATGAAATTATCGCGTTTCGTCTATCGGTATTAAAGTGTCGGCGCTGCTTCTTGCATTCCGCCCATTGGATACCATTAGTAATTTTCTGAAGTTTCGGAAAAAAAGTTTCCAATATTCACTAATCTGAAATATAATGAACACGAACGATGAAATGCGGCAAAAAGCTATTTGCTGTTGGAAGCAAACATTAAAAGAACAATTTTGCTTCATGACAGCGCGTGTCTACATGCAGCAGAGACAGCAAAGGATGTCGTCTTATCCTCAAGCTGGAAAGTTCTCTACCGCATTTGTACGCATGACTTGACATCTGATTGCCATTCGTTTAGGTCGCTACATTATTTTAGATTACCAGATGTTGAAGAATGTTTTAACAAATTCATCTATTCCACGTCGCTGAGTCTTTGCGAACGCCGCACTCGAGTGCAAATATGACCTACTGATATCGATTAAGACGTCGATATATTATTTTCTTCAAGAAAAAATAAATATGTACGTCCTCTGCTTCTTGCAATCGATCGAAACAATTTTTACTTTGCATAAAGATCCGCAGTCTGCTAACAATATTAATAAAAATGGATGCTGACGAGTTATCAGGAATTCCGTACAACGTCGAAACGCTGCAAACAAGACAACGATTGATCATAGAAGGAATAAAACAAAATCATACAGTGAAATAATGATCTGTTAACATCGTTTCATACAATTAACCATGAATTTTTGGAATTGGAACTTTTCGGTCGGCCGAACAATTGCACATTAAAGCGAGCAAAGAGACACAATCCCCATCATTTTCTTTCCGTCGGTGAAACGCACAGTGATCGTGGCTCTATGAAAACGTATAGAGAAAGCAAGCCGATAGCCTATATCGTTTCCCGTGGGACAAATGAAATTATTTCGAAAAGGCTGGCGTCGTTATATTGTCGCGTGGAAACAGAGAAGAAACTCAATTTCCCAAAAACTCGGTGTCAAACGGTGTATCTCGCAAATTAAATAATGTCGTCGCGAGAATGAAATGCAATGCCGCGCGTCGAACACGACAACTAATACGTATGTATGTCTACGATAATGGACAAAATTGCTTTCGGCTTGTCCATTTTGCTGATTGTTTTCGCGCGTCGCAGCCCCCGCTGTAAATAAAACGGTAATGCTCGTCGAGCGAGATCGGTGGAGCGTAGGGACGGAGGGGTTGGGGGGGGAGGGTTAGGGGGTAAAAAGCGAAATCGAGAATTTATTTAAACAACGCCGTTCGATCCGTGGACCCCGAGTTCTTGGCAAGCTCTTTTAATTATTCGTATAAATTTTGCTTCTTACCGTGAGAACAACCGATCGATATAAATCATTCGGCCGAGCCGAGCATAATGTACTCGCTGGCTCGCGTTCAAGATGCCGATGATGTTACGCTTCGCTACCGACTTTCCGATATTTCCAGTATCATACCGTATCGTAGATAAGAGATCCCTTTTGACAGTCACCGTACAAACGGAATAATCTACATATATCATTGATCCTCTTTAATGAAACTTCCGATCGATACCTCCGGCGAATTTCTTTTCCCGCGTGGATATGAAATTTCGAATAATAAATTCCGGGGATCTCGACTGTTCGCCAAACGAATGAATATGCGCGATAGTTCGCTAACTGGAAAAAATACTATACTTGTTAGCAACCTACAGATATTTTGCAGGTGAATTACACAATCATTACGGTTCAGATTCGTTTAACTTCCGGTCGATGTCCTGACGAAATTCTTGTCACACGTGGATAATAAATTTGGAATAATAAATTCCGAGGATCTAGATTGTTTGCGAGATAAATAAAGACGTTGTACAATGGTCCAGATATCGAAGAAGCATTGCTGTTGTTAATAATCCACAGATGCCGTGCATTTGCACCGTTAGACTGGGGATCTTGATGTAAAATTACACGTCCTGAGGTAACTGTCAGAAACAAAAATGAAATAAAACCAGAAATTAATTCATAAAGAATTGTTCAGGGTTTGCAATCGTTGTTCACCTGTTACCGACGCATTTGTCGACGTGCTTGTACATAGAAGTTTTCGTTGGAGGCCCAAGCATATCTTGAAAATAGTATTTTACGTAATCGACCTCCGAACTCGATAGATTCGTTCACAATGACAATATCGTGGCAAATCCTGATAACATTTCTGTCATCGCTTCATATTCGAGGGGGTATTTATCAACAAGCAGTATTGATTGATCTTCGCGTTGCCCGCCTACACGCAGTAATCACTGTTATTTATTACTTACTTTGTAGCTGTTGCATTCCATTTAAAATGTTCCTTTCAGCAGTGATCTGCTCTTCGAGAGATGAATCTGGAAATACATCAATAGCCATAACAGCTGTCCACCCCCGCCTGTAATACGTTATGTTATAAATCTAGAGTAATTGGAGTGGGTCGGACAGTTATTATGACCGTTAATATCCCTCCGATTCCTCCTTTCGAAAAACATAACTCTTTCTGAAAAAAGTTGGTGAACTATTTAGTAATATAAAATATTCGGTCGGTACGTTCTGGTCGCTTTTGATCTTCAAAAGTATTTTGAAAGGTTAGTCAAACAAATCTACAAAATGTTGAAACGCTTGGTCTGCAATAAACCTAACCATTTCTGATTTGATAAATTATAGAAAGTTTACAGCTCTGAATAGGAACACCCCCACGAAAGAAACCAGCGAAGGACGTTAACAAGAACCGAGGAGATCCATTTATTTTCTACCCGTATCGTCCAAAGATGATCTTCCATTCGATATCTCTCGTATCCCTTATTTACTATACGCGGATGCACCGAAATTTTACGCCTTATCCAGGAGGGCCCGCTGTTTATTGCGATATCCGCGACAATAAAATAGAGAGGTCGATAGCCCCGAAATGAAATGTTGCTGTATTATTTTCCTGGCGATCTGCCAGGCAAACGCGAATCTTGTGGAAGTAATGAAAATTTGTTCTTGGAAGTTCGATTTTGAGGTCGGACGTTTCCATTGTATCAATATTATTTGCCCGTGGTTATTTGTACACTTCCTTCGCTCGGACTCGAACAAATTCTGCCCCACCTTTTTCCAACGTATCGCTCTTCCTGCTGGCTATTGCTCGTATCGTTCGGATTTGCCATTTCTTTTTTCAAATCGGATGACTGACGTCACAGCCAACTACGAAATGATTAAAAAGTGAAAGAAATTATTCGATTCCAGTGTCTTGCGATGCAGAATATTTTTCTGCACGAAGATCCGCAGTCCGGTAATTAACGTTTCGATATTGAACGGTTCCTGCACATGAAGACTGCGACATAGTTAATATTTTGAATTTCGTTATTGGGAATTATTAAATTGTTAGATCTGCATTTTAAGACTCTTTTGCGAAACAATTCGTAGGAAATACTTTGTACTGTCTCCGGGGTTTTCACATTTTGTTGAAAGAACCTGACTTTCGTTCCACAAGAGTTAGAACCATTTCAGCCAGGCTATCACGACCCATCGAGGTGTGACACGTACCAGTTAAATTAACGCTCGCAGAACAACTGAACTCGCCTTAGATCACATTACTATTTGGTTGACGGCCCATTTTCCAGGTCAGAGGATGAACACAATCCCCTCTGCACTGGATTAACATTATTATTCATTTTCGGCGTGTACCATGGACACATTAGCTGGTGATACTAAAAACACTCGGCGGAGGCTAACGGAAACAACGAATAATATAAAAATATTTTAATTTGTGAACAAAATTTCATATTCATCTATATACGGTTGTATGAAGGATTTTATATCGTTTGGTATCAAGAATTTTATACAAGGTGCGGCCGAATAACATGTACAAGCAGACAGGGGGTGATTCTACGTGTAAATATACATCGGAAAGAAGGAATAACATTTTTTCGTTTGACGCCCCGGTTTCGAAACAATCGAGTTTGAAGACTCGTCGCGTTCGCGTGCTCTAGTTCACGCAGCAAGTAGAATAGGTCGGTCATGATCAGACGCGTCAGACGACTCTTATCAAATAGCATGCGTATTTGCTCCATTTTCAAACCCGATTTTTCTCGAAAACGAAGCTTCGAATGAAACAGTTTTATTCTATATTCTTTTCTTATTGTTATACATAGAATCACACCCTGCCTGGTTGTACATGCTATTCGGCCGCACCCAGTATAAGTCGTGTACGAGATTAAAATATTTTTGCGACGTCGAGAAAAATAATTTGAAAACATCAATGCACAGCAAATGTACGAACAATTTTTTAAACAATTTTTTGATCAAATTCTATGCGGGAATCGACTAGTTTCGTTTTTCTTAAGAAAGTTTTCTTAAGTCGAAGTATTCTAATTTGCCTGAATCCGTGACGAGTTTAAATAAATTACGGTGAACACAGCACACACGTGCCAGACCACGTACAAGGTGTTCACAGAGTTACTTCGTGCTCGGTCGCGTCACGCGACAGTTTAATGGCACGCGACACAATATTCATGGTTGCAACCCCGGCGAAATTGAAAATATTAATAGCAAGGTCGCATCGGTCGGAAAGAGACTTCCAACCTCGCTTATTAATCGCCGACGTGACAACGCGCAATTCTTTCTCTTTTCGCATTACGAGGCAAAACCGTTCCGCTTTTATCCGCCGGTAATTTTTCCTCTCATTGCCCCGGCGCGGCGCAGTGCTGCGCTTTTACGTCACAGCAATTCATTCTTACTTAGAGAAACGCATCCGCGCGTCGTGCCTCCGCTCCGTGTAGAAGTGTGAGTCTTCAAAATGAAAAGTCGGGAAGAGAAATGTACGATATCAACAGGTTCACGTGCGCATCCTTTCTTCCGCGTCAGCGAAACAACCCTTTTTACGTAGACCGAATAAACGTCGAAAACCGAATGCATTTATTTGTATCTCGTTTCACTTTCATTCCTATCCCTGACTGAGAAAAAGAATGAGCATTGTGACACTATTTGCTATGTAAACGCGCCTCGAATAAATGTACGCGAAGCTCGACCTTCCTATGTGTAACACCCACACACATACGCGTCTCACGTTAATCATCGTCGAACGTGAATTTTACAGTGAATTTGCAGGTGAAGAGAGCGTTTATACTTGAATGAAAATCCATTAGAACGTCGTGCATGTTAGAAAAATAATAAATTCCGCAATCTACTTATCACTCTCCGGGACTTTTTCTGAAAAGCTCGCGGATAATCGGTCGTGTGCGCGGGAACGAGAGCAAGCTTACGGCATTAAGCCCCTTTGTCTCGACACACAAAGGCAAACAAATCACATAGTAGATATAGTGTAATCTCTCGAGAGAATTTTGACTGGGAAGCGCGTGAGGTGAATGATCGTGTAATTGCGGAATAAAACCTCCAGCAATTCAGTTCCAATAAAGTTCCCATTCGAAAGGACCTCGTCGTCCTTGCTTTAAGCGCTTCTTCGCTTACGTACTCTTTATAGGTATTTAAACTAACGGAGAACAAACTTCGACGATTATTGGGAAATTACCGGCTCGCTGAAAATTGTTTTGTTTGAAACGAGGCTTGGGTCCACAGAGAAGTTGCGTGCTCGATACTACGATAATAGTAGACACGGATCTTTACGCGAAATAAAAATTGTCTACATCGATTACAAGAAATTTAAGCCAGATAGAATATAGTAGAGTCGCGATCTGGCTCTTCGGCTACTTCTTCCACTGAGGGACGTATCTAGATGGCAAACGTAATTGATCTAGGCATGTCACAAGCAAATCCGAGTATTTAAAATTACATTCTCGAAAAATTGCTCGACATTTAACACTAAAGCTACCACTGCCGGACAAATGGTTTTATATTTATCATTTTGCAATTATTGAAATTCCAAAGTTACTTATGTGGGCATTGATTTCAATAAATTTTTTTATCCAAGCACATATTTGAATAAAAATTGCAGAAAATCTAAATAAACGGAGCCTTGTCATTTTTATAAGCTAAAACATTTAACTATTAGGTCGGTTAAATGGACATAATGTTCAGAACAGTATTATGCGCTGAAATTAGCTGAAACAGAGCTGACATTTTCACTCTCATTATTCCGATAAAGGAACGTAAAATGGACAGCGGATCCGCGGATCTAGAGTTAATGATCAATTTTGTATTTCGCCCGTTGGTTCCCGGTGCATACTATCACGAAAGAAACGAGCAACGAAATGGGGGGAAGTAAAAAGAGCGAGGAGTGTGCGGGCACCCTTGTAAATAGCTAAATAATCGTAGCTCACCGGCATTCTTAGCACATTTCCGCACGTTCGCAATGCGAGCTGCATTCCACGTACCTGTCATAATCCTCGTAAGATACGAGCTCGCCATAATAAAAGCCCGGACACCGTCCGTCGAAACGGTCTCGTTTCAGAAACGGCGCGGCGCGCACTAAGCACAACCTATTTCCAAAACGCGACCCGCACCGGTGGAACGTTTTATATTCCGTTTCACGATCGATTTTGTAATTTTCGCAATTCACTGGCTCGACCGAAAACTCTCGGCGAACTTTTTGCCCGGCGGAAGTCACTGAGAAATTCCTTATTGGCTCGCGGCGTGTCTCGGACGCATAATCGTTTAAAATTCCCGCCGCCGCTGTGTCCATTTCTGCAAGAGAAATCTATGCGAATTTCGAAATTTCGTTTATTTCATTGCGGTAACTGCGACTAGTGATCATTCCACCGAGAATATTCGCGCGAACATTTTCGGAGTTGAACGAAGTAGAAATTAATTTCATTTTTATCGCAAGATAAAGTTCAATTTATCTTAAGATAGCCTGTATTAATTTGACCATTTCATAATTTCGTAATGTTTGTTCGCGGATATGTGGTAGATGTACTGTGGGTCTTTGTGCATTTATGGCTCGAAGGAATTTTCAAAAAATATCGCAAAGCTCGATAGAGTATAATTAAATTTTTAATTATGTTCCTTCCGTAAAAAAATATAGTTTTAGTTATATCAATAATATTTTTTCAGATTGAAAAGAGCATTCCATTTTCACCACGGTTTTTGAAAATTTGTATGGTCTTATCTAGTTCTTAATACTTTGTACAGTACGTACCATAACTGTCCGTAGTGTGGAGAATGTTCGTTCCCATCCTTTAAAGTATAATAGGATTTCCTTTCCATCAAAATATGTACTACGCGAGGCGAGATACCTCCGGATCAATGAAATCGTTCTTAATACGAAATGAAACGTGATTCTCGCTTCATTTTATAGGGAAATAGGTTTCTTGGCACTTACTACGAAAAGATATTTAAACGATTTATCGGAACTGTAGTAAATCTTGTGAATATTACTATTGAAATTGCACCGCTCGTGCGCGTTAAAGTCTTCTCGTTGCATGAGAGAAATAAAATTATTTTACGATGAAAAAAAATGATTTTCGGTCCAGCCCTGATGGAACGATCAAAAGTTAAGCGACTGATCTGCGTACAGACGGTAACAAGATTCCATCGTGTGTTCGAAGCGGTCCCCAAGCGTAGTTGTCCGATGTCTATTCCGCTCTTACGATACAATGGGACAATGAGACATTTACAATTGTGCCGTGCTGAACAATAACTTCCTTTCCACGGTACGGCTTGAATGACAACGATGCACACGCTCTGAGATGCTACACGACTGTTCCGAGCATTGCTCGGTGCGCCAGGGTTCATCGGACAGATCGCTGTTTCCTTTCTCGTGCACCTATCCGCGACGCGGCAACGTGCACCCGTCGATTGGAATTCATTTTGTATTTCTCCTCTTCTAGACCGTGAGAAAAAATTACTCTCGAGCACACAGACAAAAGACAGAAAGCGGATGGTAACACGTTTCTCTTGTTTCTCGTTTTGCAGGTAGCGTGGCTACGCGTGGACACACAAACTATTTTAACGATAGCCAATCACGTGATCACGAAGAATCACAGGATCGGAGTCACGCACACGGAGCATAAAACGTGGCACCTACACATACGAGACGTTCGTGTGCATGATCGAGGTGCATACATGTGCCAGCTGAATACCGACCCAATGAAGAGCCAAACCGGCTATTTGGAAGTTGTAGGTTGGTTCGCTGGATAAACAAAATTTTTAAGCAAGTCTAAGGATGTCCCAAAACTACTGCGTGCAACTGAAATGGGAGGTTCCTTGGGTCATTTGAAGCGACATTTTCCTTAACAAAAATGGCGTCCGTAGCTTTGTTTAGGAGATATTAACGAAAAACACGGACTAATCAGAGCGCGACCTAGAGCGGCAAGCGTCGTCGAACGCAGTAGTTTTGGGACACTCTGTATTCTGTCGCATCAGCTCGACGAACTTTCCCACCTAAGGGATTACTCTGGTTTTCAAATACCGCTGCTACAGGAATTTTTTTCAGAAAAATTATTGAACCTTTTGCATTGGGATTTTATTAAAAAAAAAGAGAATTCAATATTTGAAGTACATGTGTGATTGTTTTAACGCACGGGTAATCCAAGTTATATGAGAGATATGCATGTTTTGAAAAAGGTTGTGTCACGATTTCTAAAATGCAAGGAATTTTATTCACCGATAAACATAAAATAAATTAATCATCGATTCCGGTATTTATAAGCTGAATCGTAACGTTTGAGGTTTACAAAATAGCTATTATAGTGTAGAATTTGATCGAACCGTGGGGCCGATAACTTTATTTCAAGTTTATTAAAACATTTTACGATCGACAAGAATTTCTCATTTATAAGCTGACATGTGGAAATGACAAATCGCACGAAGAGCCACGGTCTAGTTGACGAACGTTAAATAACATAGAACTCGAAATATATTCAACACTTTGCAAACGAGGATTTGTTAAAAATATTAAATGCCATTATTCATGTTCGCGGAGCGAAAAGAATCCTCCCAGCTGGGAAGAGGGGCTGGGTATAGCGCATTGTCAAGACAAATGAATTTTTTCCAAATCTGTCTGCGCGAGTGAATTCAACGTCAAAAAACGCGCGAGTCGTACGCTCATACGTTTCCTCTAGAATTAATAGTTTCCGAGACAAACGACCAAAAATATTTCGCAGGCTATGAGAACTGCCTTCAGCCCCTGAATGTGAATGATGACTGTTGAAAAAATCGGGTCGAATATTTTCTCGAGTTCCCATATAATATTCGGGTTTCGTCGAAATTGGTGACGCGAACAACAAGTGCTGTTTTAACAATCATTGAATTGATGAAAAGCAAGGAATTTTTTTGGACAATCAGTTCCATTTTAATAATGCGACGAACAATATAAGCAGATAGTATTGACCAAGCGCCGGGGTAATTATATCAAGAAATATATTATACACAGCTGATGCATTCTGCAATTGCATTACCCCGGGAACAATAGGAATCGTAACATAATAGAATTTATTATTCTATAATTTCAATTTGCTTTGTTACTCGCAGTGTCGCGGCTCCGCAGAACGCAATCTACTGTGTATCGGTGGAGCTCGTCGTTAAACTAGTATCTGCTGAGCAATAAATAATTCACGATGTTTCTGTTGCCAGTACCGCCAGATATCTTAGATTACGCCACGAGCACGGACATGATTGTTAACGAGGGCAGCAATGTTACATTGCGCTGCGCGGCTAAAGGAATACCCACGCCGAACATCACCTGGAGAAGAGAGGACGGAGAAACTATACTACGCGCGCATGGCAAAGAAGGTAAGCAGATTAAAATGTTCATGGTGCAATGTTGAATATGTTCTATGCAAATGACTTTTTATAAACATATAAAAAGCGTGAAAAACTAACGAGCACCATTCTAAAGATGTTAAACATTCGTGAAAAATG
This sequence comes from Lasioglossum leucozonium, assembly GCA_028454225.1. Taxonomy (NCBI): domain Eukaryota; kingdom Metazoa; phylum Arthropoda; class Insecta; order Hymenoptera; family Halictidae; genus Lasioglossum; species Lasioglossum leucozonium. The sequence goes on from CM052215.1 coordinate 9,374,788, forward strand.
CAACATTTAGAAACCAGTTTATACGCACCACGCGACGATCGATAATAATAAAGTGTCGATATTTTTCTGATCGCAAGATGGATCACGCAGAAAAGTTCCTAGCTGAAAAAAAAACAATCTTTTCGCTGATACACGAATGTCCTCTGGTTGAAATCTAAAACGCGGAAGCAACGCAATAAAATTCAGTGAAATCGAAATATTAAGCGTGCAAATGAGGCCTTGTTCAATTAAACTACGAAATATCAGATCTTTCGGTTTTACAAAAATACACTGATATATAATATTTTTAAATATTAAAGCTTCATGCGCAGATCAATATACGACGAATCCCTACAGTACCTTACAGTAATGTAGCCTGATCACGAATTTATTTAATGATTTCCCATGAAAGTACTCCTACAATGCCATAAACACTAAAAATATGGGTTGTTTGAACACCTGTGTTAAATCTAGAATTAAAAATATACCGTTTTCAGGTGGAGTTCGAATTAAACCAAACAACGTTTTAAACTGATTTTTGCTGTTTCTCGCATTAATAGACGGAAGAAATTTTTCTCCCAGAACGAACAACCGTACGACCGAGGCGAGAGTGGAGAGGGTCAAGTAAAAATGCTGTCCTCGGTAATTCCCCTTTGCATCGATCAGTCTTAAAGAACGTAAATTCGCATAAAGATCCGCAGTCTAACCATTTTTATTGTTCGTCGGTAAACGCGTTAAATCCTCGCGAATCCCTAACCGTAAATTGCGAGCGAACAGCGCTACAGCGAGCGCGGGGTCCGGGGAGGCGTTTTCAATTGGGTCGAAGTCGATGCCTCTGACCAGCCAGCCGGCCTTGTGTTTAAAACTTGAGCATCGTGTTCGATGTATCATTCCGTTGTCAATAGCGTTTTCTGCGCGCGGCGACGCGCCGCTCGGCGGCTTGTAGGTTGCAAGAAAGAACACGCGCATAGGCAGGGAGCGAGAGAGAGAGATAGAGAGAGAGGGTGACACGAGAGAGAAAAAAAAGCACGTTTCCGTCCCCCGCGTTTATACGAAGTCAATAGAGTGTTAAGGAATATATGAGGTACGATGGACATGCAATGAAAATTTATCACCGGGCCCGGCTTTCAAACTTACTTAACGAGTAGGACGCGTGCAGCGGCAACAGCATGCGAGAGCCTGTCGTTTCACCTGCATTGTTGGCATGCCGATGACGTCGGTATGAAATACAGGCCTCCCCCCACTCCCCCACCCCACTCCCTAGGTTTCATGCAGCAACACCAAAGTAATACCAACATTCTGATTCGCCTAGGCGAGGGCGTGGGGTGCGAGCATAAATCATCCCTTTGTCTTTTATTCGTGCGGGGCCGACTGTTGCTTGCGCCATATTCCTCCGCAGGAAACTACCTTGCCTGCGGAAAGAAAAATGTATCCTGCATTTTCGAATGTTGCGCCGCGCACACGGAATAAAGTATGTCCGCACCCCCCTCCCCTCCCCGTCCCAACACGGCATTGGCTCTCGATTCGAACCGACAGCGTTATACCGAAAGGAAATCGACCGTGCACGGGCCACTGGATTTTTGAGGACCGCGCGCGATAAACTGATAAGAAACTCGCGAATATTCCGACCCATCCCCTACACCAGTGCCGGCCACGGTTGGGGCCCCTCGAACGCTTGCTTAACCCCACCAACCTTTCTTGCGTGCAGCGCGTTCGCCTTGGTACCGCGAAAATTTTCTTTGAAAATGAAACTGTCGTACATTTGAAGATTGAAGTCTCCTCTTTACGACTACTGCTATCTTCACTGCGGATTTTTTGCCTTTCTGGCGTTCTTCATCCTCGGAAGATGACTGTGATAAATGTGAAAAAGAAATTTTGTTTGTCAGTGTATTTTTCAGTCCAGTTAAAACCTTCTGCGCCGACTACGATTTGAAAAAATTGTTTGCGTTCGTCGATTGTACTACATCTTTTTTGTTTTTTTTTTATATCGTATCAGTATCGTGATATTTGTCCCATATCCTACCGTTAATTAAAATAAATATGCAGTAAAAACATGGAATGTTTTCCAACGAAATGGATGAAGTTTTTTCTGACAAATACAATACACATACGTATTGACAAGAATGAATGTTTTTATTTTATTTTTATCACGGAGACTCTTCGATCGATGAAAGAAATTTCTCTCTTATTTCAGTCTTCGTGCAATTAAATATAGAAATGATAATTTGGTTGAAAGTTCGCGGCCTGATAGCGGTAATGTAAATAATGGTGTTGTTGACATAATCGAAGCCGGCATTGTATTCGCGTTTGATAATAAAATTGTTATTTGCCAATTCAAATGATTTTGCTAAATCAAGCATGAAAATGTATATATGTATTTACTAGCGAACGTTTAAGTTTCATTGTATGCGAATACATTTGCTTATCAAATTAGTATGTGCATACATTGACTGAGCGCACACATTTACCAAATTAACGCTTTCGCTAAACATGTATTTTGAATATCTCTCTACGAAAATTTAATAGTTAGAATTACCCGTGACAAAAGTGTTATTTCGAGGATTCGATAATTATTACGGTCGATAAATTTTCATTCAAAACATTTAACAAACCCTTCTATTTCAACGCTAAAACTATCAGAATATTCAAAATAGTATTGGACTTTTCAACTGGATCAAAACGTTTCCTTTAAAAAATGACTGTATCGGATAAAAATTACCCAAACTCAGAATCAACGCGATTTTTTAATTTTTAATTCGTTATTTCTTATTTGTAATAGTGAACAATATTGTCGCGAACTGCAACATTTAGAACACAGCCTAGATTAAAATCAGAAAAATGGATTTCAGGAAGTTACGAGTTTGCCAGTGTTCATTAAAGCAAATAAAAAACCGTGGAGAGCAACGACCACAAAAAGTTCGTGAAACCGTTCGACATAAGCTGAGAACATTTCGAAGTGTACCTACTTTCCTGTTATGGATTTACCAAGTTCGCGTTCAAATGGAAGACAGATACTTAGGAACTCTTCCTGAAAAAAAGTCGAAATAAAAATGTGACTTGAAATGAACATCCATCTTTCGTCCTCCGTTTTATCTTTCACGGGATTACTTCACAGACCTGTCCAGATCTGAAATACTTTTTAATACACGTTTGTCTACTATTTATTCGATACATTCTCTGTCTCCGATAAATGGAGTGAAATGGAATAAAATCTTTCGCATTAAATTGAAATCCATCGAGCATGCAGACATCTATTGTTATTTATCTATTTTATACGTCTGCGAGTGTTGGAGTAATTAATTTTTATATTACACTGACAATGCAGTAAATATTCTCAGAAAACTGTGAAAGTAACTAATTAAAACTAATTAAGAAAACTAAGGAACTGTACGATCTAAGAAAAACGAATATCCGCTTCACTCCGATCGCACACGCACAGCGGGACAGGTCCGGACAGATCTCTCGTGCTGGCCGGTCTGGTGGGGGTACCCGATACGTCATCGACTCTCGGAGCTCTAATTCCTCAGGCCAGAATTAATTGACGGTGTGCAGTAGTTTGCTCGCGCAATCGAAGCGTTCACAGAAAATAGTACTTTATAATACTTTTTTTTTAAATTAATACTTTACAGTACTGGTAACGCTCTATCGAATTACCTATTTTGTATTTACGCTGATTACCGCGCGGTTATCATTATAGGTAGTCATTATGTTATTGCATTTTGTTAATATTTACGACAATCAATGAAAAAACTCGGGTTTTTTTTTCAACGATAGAACGCTTTAAAAAGCGTGGACGGCGCCGCATCATTTTCAGCGGACGACGAGAATCCGAATTCACTTGTAAATTCAATCAGCTGAATCGTTTTGTTCGCGCGCGGGCGTTTTCTTTGATGTGTTCCGCGGCTCCTGTTTCTTCTCTGCACAGGTCTGTTTTTTTCGGTTTACTCATTGTCAGGCAGCCCGTACTCAGCCACGTGTGAATAAACTTGTGAATAAACCAACGATCCTATTTAGGTGACCGGCGCAAATACAAATACATGGTAAAACTCCGACTGCACGGGGAATGTTACCACCGCCGACTCTTTGTAAATCAAAGACCTTTCACGTTCTAACATTATTTACAGGTTGATATCAAACACAGGGAACGATATGCAAGTGACGTATTCGAATTCAAAGGTCTGTACGTTTCGTCTGTACAATAATTGTTCGACTGTACAATAATTATTCGACTGAAATCTGTGGGCTCTTATGGTACGGATTCAAAAGAACGTTACCGCTCCCTCTAAAGAAACGATTATTTCGGTGAATTCCGCATTTATGTTTGTAAAATAAGTGGCCCTAATGGTAAATTCGATATATCGGAAAAACAATGAATATTGATTCGTAATGTCACTTTTCTCTCGAAATGAAACGAAGAAATCATTATTTCGTTCAATTTCGCTACTATTTTCCTGAAACAAGACCGCCCTTAATGCCAAATTCGATATATTGGGAAAGAATGAATATTGATTCTGAATATCACTTTTGTTTTTCCGCGGAATGAAGAAATTACTGTTTCTTCAAACTTCATTTATATACGTCGTTATCGATAGACCGCGAACATCTGCGTAAATATACTTTTTACGTCTCTCGTGCATTAATACCATCCGGAGATTAAAAATGCAGTAGAAACGAACGAAATCCCATTGAAATTTTAATCCAGCCGTATTAGATAAACGCACAAAATTTTTATCCGGTCGGGCCGTTTAAGAAATTAATTTAATGTGGGTAATTCGTTCCATACAGTAAAATGCAAAATCTGGAATTTGTGTTATTTATATTATACTTAAACTGTTATAATTTCGTAATAACGGCTCCTACAGCAATAAACTTGGGCTCGTTTTAAAGCTCGAAACCCCTATTTTCATAATGCATCGTTTATTCTCTTTTAATTGTTACACGGTGTCGCTTGGAAAATGTTTTTAAACATGTTCTCATTTTCTCACCACCGTCACAACATCCAAGAACATTTTCGAAAAAAAAAAAATGAACGATGTATCGTGAAAGTAGAATCTTCAAGCTTGAAAACGAGTCGAAGCTTATTAACCCGCGATCCCATTGTCGAAAAATCGGGATCGTCCAGGGGCCACTGTATGAAGAACGATATCTGGCGAGCGACAGTGAATTTAATGGAAATGCGCTATCAATGTTTACAATCCCGCAGGAGCTATTTAAACTAAGCGGTCGCTTTAAATATCTCAAAGTCGAGGCAGACTCGAAAACGAGCGACAGAGATGGCGCGTCCGGTAATTGATGGCCCACGGGGTTTTGCAGGTAATTAATTAAAGAGGAAATACGATTTGTATTGAATGGTTTGGCCAGTGGTTTGGAGGTTATCTCCCGTGAAAGTGATTACAGGTAGAGTCGACAGAGACTTCAATAACATAAATTGCTTTGTGCACAGATTAAGCGCGTAGGTAGAATGTCAGAGCCCAACGAATCGAAAATTAAACCAGGACTGACCGCTGTAACCGCCTTTTAGTTTTCCACCGCAAGATTTACGTTCGCTCTGTGTGTCCCTCTGCTCTACCGATGTGGTTACCACTGTAGTCTCTATCAGCACTGGAAACGCAAGTTGAAAGCGTCCAATGGACATTCCAGCTTTCTTGTTGCCTCGTCATCGCGTTAGTCTAGCATTATTGCTTCGGAACACAACAAACCCGACCACTTTGCTCTATTTATTTTACTTTGTCCCATCACAGATCGAAATGATATTCGTCATTTTCTTACCCTATAGTCTTCATTTTGCTGGCTATACCCTCCATCGCTAGTGTCCCTGTAGCTTTTTAATGCGATCTTTGGAAATCCATAAACGCATAAAATCCGCAGTCTAGTTATAAGTTGTGTCTCGTTAATTCGGTTTCTGCTTTAATACAACTGCGAGGAAGACGTGTGAATGGATTTATTACGGGAACAAGGGACGAATGTTAAAATTGTAAATTTGTAAATCGTTAGCGACTCGCTTCCACGCGCGAGCTGTATGTTATTTTATTCAGACGACGCGCGAAATGGTAACAACCTTGGGCCATCTTTTGAATGGGCCGTAAGTTTTTCCAAGTCAAGAATAACAGGTCTCAAGAATATACATTGAGCGTCGTGAGTTTCAATGCCGAGGAAAACCTTGAAATACTTTTAATTTATGAGGAGTGCTAGGCGTTCAAATGCCGGCGAAACTGTACGTGCAAAGATTTGCAAATAAAAATCATTCCTCCGGTTGCACCTTTGATCGATCGGCTACTCCGAGAGACCGCTAGTTCCAATCAAGTGGAGTGAAAGCGTCGAGAAATTAATCAACCGAACGAAACGGTTCATTTTTTACACACAGTAGGACGTGGTCCGCAAATTACTATCTGTTAAATAATTCAAGAATGTCGAATTCGAGAAACTGAAGCACTGTAGTATCTGAAATGGATGGAGTATCAGTAATTGACGTGGATTTTCTAGATTTTAGCATTAGTAATTAGAAGTTGGAGTGTTACGGTGGGATTAACAGCGATTGCAGATCCATGTATTAGATTTTCAAAGTTTATTATGTTTTAATTGAATCAACGTTAATGAATCACAGCCGAAGATAGGATTGATAAAAATCTTTATCGATCCTATGAATTATCAGTTGAATTATTCAATTTAGAAGGTACTTCGTGTCGAAACAAATATTTATTCAATCTCTTCGTCTAAAAAAAAAAGATAGAAACGCATCGCTTTTACTATCGCTGAAACAATATGGCAGCTAGCTACTCCCACTGCACGCAATCACCGAGTATTTGCAAACACTTGTTGTCCTCAAACCCGTTTTCACATGGTTTGCATATTTGCACGTTGCTTTCTTTAACCTCTTATAGACGCACTATTTGGAAAAATGATTTTTAAAGGATTAAAATGAGTTTTTCATCGTTGGAAATTAAGAAAAACTGAATCTTTAATTCTAGAATCTTTATGAATTAACAGTAAAAAATTGTTAAATACTAAGATTAACATAGTATTTAATACACATACGATTTACTTCACTCTAATCATAGAGTAAACATTAGTAATATTCACTAAGCATTTAACATACTTTATGATATGATACTGTAGAGAATCTCTGAGAAATGCTTAGTTGAACACCATCAAATCGATTCAAACGTTTTGGCCGCATCATCGGTTATCACAAGGTTCAAACGTTCCTTTCGTCATTTTTACGAAAAGCTAGTCATTCAGGTTTAATGGGTTTGCGGGTCACCTCTCTCTGTAGCCTTGTGTATCAGTCTACCAAATTTCATCGAGCTGTGAATGCCCCAATGTTTGCTATGAGCAATTTAGTGGAAGAATGATTGTGCTGCTCTTCCAAGGGGTAGATGAAGCATGAAAGATTGAGATCCACTGAATTCGATATTCATAGGAAATGATCATCGCGTGTACATTAGTCTTCGAAATATACGAAAACACATTAAATATCATTAATGGACTCTATTGTATCTTTGTGGTTAAATTCTTGCAACTAGAATTCGGTTCTCGGCGATCGAGCTTTCCCAAAAGGTAGATCTATCGATAACGAGGATAAATTTTTCAAAATTGAGCAGATCTCTTGCACATATAAAATCATTACCAATTAATATCGAAGGTGTAACTCTGAAAAGGAGGTGTAACTTACTTCATCGACCTGTAAATTTCGAGTTGTCGCAAGACGATGCACAAACACGCAATCCGCGTTTTTCGGACGATCTGTATAACCGTCGCAGGAGGATATAATCGGGTGTCCTCCGGTCGTAGCAAGAAACGCGTGTCCAGCGTTGCGTCTGCAACAACAATTTCCCCCGCAACAACTATAAGGACAGGAGGAGGGGGGCAGCAGCATTCGAATACCCACTCGGATTAAATGGATTAACAAAAACCGGGGATTATTCGCAAGTATCGACGGTGCGGAAGCAGGCCCTCGCTGATCAGTTAATATTAATTTCGGACAGGCTATAACGAGCTTTTTGCCAGGACGAAATCACCACCGGCCCGCTTCGCGAGTAATTATTATTCCGCCGAAACGGAAGTAGCGAAACCTGTGTGCCGGATTTATGACTGCGCGCGGATAAATATGTTCTCAGTGAATCGCCGCCGCGCAAAAGTTGATCCCCAACCGGTTCGTTTGCGAACTTTCCAGCGGAAACGGTGTATGTAATGTATAGTTTGCGCGCGAAAGACTATCGCGCGATCGAACGATTACTACACGCGCGTGTGTTTACACGCGGGTGCCACGTTTACGTAATTAAATGAGCCTTCGCGATATCAATAACAGCACCTCGTAACAATACCTTCAAACATTTAATGACGTAATAAATTTATGTGCTTAACCTTTAATTGCTAACGTTATCAAACTTCTTGTTAATTTATTCGGCTTACGCGCAGATAATGAACGGTTTATGTAACGGTGAATATTATGTCGATGTTACATGTATAGTTAAACGTTACTAATTCTCTCGAAACCCGTACGCCCGTCCGGAAGAAAGTTCGGCCGTTTTCTGCCTCTGGATAAAATTAAAATGTATCCACGTTGTGGCATAATTTCACATATCCATTCGCAGCGTTAACCTTTTAGATTGACTGTTTTCTACGAATTCCCACAAAAAGCCGGCGAATGGCTTAAGCATTCCAAGCCAACGAAGTTTTATCGAGGGTGGATAATATCCACTGGCTATATTGATCTTGCTCAACATTCTAAATTATAATAGCACATAAAACCAGCTTATCTTTCTGCTAGCTGTGTTTTTCATCTTGGAATTATTAACCCTCATGCTCTGCCCGCGTAATGGACATTTTAATATCCGCCAACTTACGTTGAATTAGCCCTTTATGCCCCGAAGGCACTTAGAGGAACCATAAATGTACTTGAATTTTTCTTTTCAGGCTTAATTGAATTTAACTTACGGCGCTAAGTATTTAGGTAATAGAAAATAAAAATGATCCAATATTAAGCGTAAACGATTAGCTATAAATTATCTAAAGTTATTGTCTTTTAAGTGTGTTATTTTTACTGCTATTTTTTTGTGACCCCTCAATTACTTCTGACCTGGGCTACTAGCGCTCCAAGAGTCGATGACGTAGATCTGGTACCCCCGCCATCGCGCTCTGGTCGCACGCGCCCAGCCAGACAGGTCCGGACAGGTTCTTTCGCGCTGTTCGGCCGGGTGGGGGTAGCCGATTTACTCCATCGACTCTCGGAGCCCTAGTTGCCCAGATCGGAATTAAACCACTAAATACAGTTCAAATTATATAGTTTATCTTATTTTAATAAGAAACACAATTCAATAAGATAACAATAAAATAATTTTAACAGGAACAATCCGATTTTCCTGTTGCAGTGAAAAGCATAGAGGGATCAGTCTTCAACATCACGAAAGTCAACCGATCGCAGATGGGTGCATATTTCTGTATCGCATCCAATGGCGTGCCACCCACTGTCAGTAAAAGAATAATGCTCATAGTACAATGTAAGTATCTTTAAACGACCATTTTCATTTCGTTTGATTGGTTTTCCTTAAAATTAATACAGGTCAATGGCAATAATATTATTACGAATAAGATGTAATCGGCGTGTAAAAGCTGTTAAACTAAAAGGGGAATTATTTATTGTTGCAGTTGCACCGGAGATATGGAAACATAATTATACAGTAGGAGCACAGGAGGGGCAGAGGATGACTTTGCAGTGTAATTTGGAGGCGTTCCCGATGCCGATCAACTATTGGACAAAATCACCACACGATGATGTCATCAGAGATGGTATGTAAAATGTAATATACTGACGTCGTTCCCATCAATCTGTCATACACTTTTTCCACGAGTTCCCGTGCAAAGTCGTATCTAATTCAACGAACGTTGATTTCTGCAATTAATTTATTTCGAACAGATACGTCTGTACTGTGAACCTTTTTCCTGAAATATGTAAGATTTTTCGGTGAGGCAGGAAACTGGTGGAACACTGAGCACATCTCGAAAGTTTGTCCGAAAATTTATCAGACAAACTTCCGTTGCATTTTAATAATAGTGCATTAGAATTTTCCAGAATGCATTTTTAAAATCCGGCTTAAACGAGCAACGCAGATTTAAATTAACTCACAGCGATATGGAAAAAACTGCTCCTTAGCATGCACAGCTTCTACTAACATAATTCTATTAAAAATACTTTTACCTTTACGTTGCAAATTTTTGTAATTTATTTCGTTTGTTTAAAATGTTTGACGGACATTTCCTTTCTCAATATCTGGACAACCGAAAGAAATCAATTAATAGACGAATATAATTACGTCTCTTCTATCTGGGAATTGTTTGTCAATACAATATTTATAAATAATTAGTTTGCTAATTAAATTCATAATTGAACAACAAACGTTTTATTGTGTTGGTTTATTGCACCGAATGAAACTGGTGAATACAGTTGGAACAAAATTGTTCATAAGTACAAATTAAAGTTAAATAACACGGTTTCCCTTATCAGCTGAGAATTTAACGATAACACGTTCGTTGAATGCAACGCTGGATGAGGTTTCGAAAATGCATTAACCCTGCAATGAATTCCATTAAGGCGATATCGCGAATACCGAATGCATCAGGATAATTAATTCAAGAATAGGAAGAAATCATACAACATGATCTCGCGGCGGATGATTAACGACATTTGCATTATATGTATGTATTCTTCAAACAAAATGCGCTCGCGTCACGTGAAACACAATGATTCATCAAATGACCCGGGAGAGAGATAAAATGCTTCACTTCGAAATTTATAACGTGCCGCTAGCTACAATTGCGAAGAAATTATTAATTTTACCGTGTACGGAAATTAATTGTTCGTAGAACTGCAATGAAATATTTTCTAATAACTCATTATCGAAAACTTTTCATTTATTTCTTCATTCTTCACAAAGAAGTTTGTTCAAATAAAAAGATACAAATGTTGACACGATGTTATGATAAAAGAGTTGCCTCAACAATTTCATGTAATAACTTTTTCAATCATATTTTTTAACAATAAATTATGAAGAAATACAACAAATTATTTTCTCTCGTCAAGGAACACAGCGATGAGGTAAAATTTAATACGTCATAAAACTGCATAATTGCGTTGGAGCATATAGAATATTCGTTATGAATATTTCCAAATTAATGCATTCAATTTAATTCATTAACGTTCGTCTATGAACGACATTGAAAAAGAAAATTGTAAAATTTGTTTGTTTAACTACGTGTACCGAGTTGCTCCTGCTCTTCTTTTTAATGGGCATGCGTTCCTTCATTAATTTCGTTTCACAAAAGTAATATTAAGCTGCTGTGTCTAGCGTGCGGTGCTTGCAACTTTGAGAGCCGCGTGTGTGCGCGCGTCATAAATAGCTTGCGGATTTTCATGCAAAATGGAATTGTCTCGACGCAATTTGCAAAGACTTGTTACACAGAAGCTCATTGTCTTTGTAAGCGATTTTCTGCCGTTCGAGTCAATGTGCAATCAACGTTACTTAACTGCGAATTTTATGCATTTATGACGAAATTGTGCCGGTGCTATTTGAAACAGTGAAAAGATTTTACGAACACATATATATATTATTCAAAGAAATGTTTATTTATCTCCTTGCGGTGTGTCGGATATTAGAAATTACGCTCTGCAAGTTTTTCTCGCAGCTGTTGCTAAATACAATAGAAAAGTCCACGATCTAATTACATGGCATTATTTAACGACGACTGTGTACTATTTAGAACTAAATGGCATCGTAGTTGCATTAGTGAAATCGCACTCAAAAACTTAATTAAAAGTCGACATCAAGGAAGACGCGGATGCTACTCAGGCGAACAGAAAATTGGTAAGCAGTGCCGCCAAACTTTTCCGCGGCAGCATCCGAACTTTCAGAAATTCCTGTCGGATGCTGGCGAAATAGTCAGCATTCAAAATGAAATCGGATTGCTGGCCGAGGAATAATTGTTTCCTATCTAGAAATCCCTGAAACTAATAAAGAACGCATTATGCTAATTCATTTCATCCTAAAAACAACCGGAAACACTTTAAACTAACATTACTTCGGTAGAATTAGCGATCAATGAACTTCAGAAGAATTAATGATTATATCTCGAAATGTTCGCATTGCAAAATATGAAAATTCTTAGCTCGGCGTACAACTTAACTCGTGATCTTGTATTGGTGAATTTGTTGTTCGTTTGCAAACGATCGAACTTTGTAAATTTACGCGGCATTTAAATTTCTGAGCATTTTCTTTTCTGATTTATGCATGTCTCCAGCGAATAGCTCACCCCATAAAACTTATCTCTTGATTTTATTCATCGTCCGGTGAAAAGGTAAGATGAAAAAAGCAGTGACTTTGTCGATCATGCTTGATTTCGCCCTCTCATGCTATACCCGGCATCTAGATAGAAATTTTACAGTTCTGCAGGTGATTTATAACAGTTCAGTGACATCAGTTAAACTTGCATGGATCCGCCACAGCTTTTGCAAAATTCTAGGTAATACATTTTATGGGATACCGTTTGTAGACAGATAGCATATGTTCATACATCTTAGGACGTTTAAGCAAGACGAAAAATTTATTTAAAAATCACCAAAGACGTATTGAATGAATCTCGAGAGATTGCTAAAAGTTGTATAAAAATCTCCACTTCTACGTGATCAAATTTTAGGGAAAATTTTAACAAATTGTGAAAATTGTTGTATCAGAATATCCACTTCCACGTAAATAAATGTCATTTTTTGGAAAACAAGGAGTATCCACACCGGCGTAAATTGCATTGTGTGCGTCGAGACGCAATGGATTGGAATAAGATCAAGTAAAAGTCCGCCGATTCGTGCCGCAAGAGTCGCACACACGTATTTCGTATGAAGCGTACTTTCGCGTGTGCGCGTTTGTAATGAACGTGTTCCTGGACTGCTAATTCAGTGAAGAGCGATTGAACCGTACTGGGTAGTGTAGTTAAAGCTGTTTTATTAACGAGCGTACGCACTGTACACGGCACATATGTACATACTGTACATTACCGGAATGGTCTAACAACGTCGCATTCGTATATCTACGCGAAAATACATGGAGCCACAATTACTTCGAATGAGACTTTGGTGCTACACTTTTCAAGGATTATTTACGGAACAATTCAGCGTCCCGTGCGTGCAAGTAACAATGGACATCAATTTACGTAACACGGTTAAGCAGGGCTTTGGTAATCAACGCGGCAAAAATAATGATCCCGGAATTATTCAGAGTTCCCAATATTCTACAACTCTTCCCCGTCGACCGGAGTCAAAAGGTTGCGCATTTATTCGGTTTTTCCTTGCCGGAGACAACGATAATTCCCCAACTTTCATCGTTCGCTGCAGAATGTGCAAAAATTTCCGACGTTTCGCCAAAATTCATTTTCCCCCAACTCCGACGTGAAAGATTACGATAACATAACACTATGGAAAGTGACCATAACTTCATTTATGATCGCATCAACTGCAATTAGTTCTTATGGAACTGTATAATAAGTTTAATTTATGTACTCGTAAACTGCTCGATTATTATTAATAGATTGCGGAGTTTTATACAAAAGCAAAATTGTCTGCATCAATTGCAGGAGGTAAATAAACATTTATTTCTTAATCGTTTCGGTGGGTAGGAAATAGTACAACAGTATTTTCTAATTATTTGAATTGTTCTCAAGTAGTAAGGCTTTGTCAATGTTCTCGAATGCTAAATTGTTCAGGAACGCGATGTTTGTGGTAGAGAAAATAACAGGTGCTACGTTCGATCTGTGGCAACGTATAGATTCGAATAAAAAGTTAACCCGAACGATGCCAAGGGAATTTATCCCGATTTAAAGATTCCTCTGCACGTTTCACATTTTACGGTAGTCAAGCCACACTTTCCCGTAATATCGCTGTAACAACTTGTTAACCGGTTGAACGTCCCGTAACGTCACGTCGGTCACCGATGCCTGATAGTAACTTCGTATTCAGGTCGCATCGGTCACCGTTGACCCACGCTGGCAAACATACTAAATTGCGATTTATTGCCCGTCGCGCAAACAAGGAGAAAAGTCGCTTTGTTTAACCCTTAATTGTCGAGCTGGACTCTGACTCCATCGCTTCACCTTGCAGACTAGAATTATCATATTTCCTTTGCAACGAAGCGAGCCTATCTGTTAAACAAATTTATGGCACTCGCTATACTAGGTCCTAATCTTTATCGCATCGTTCTTTTACTGGCAAAGGCTGTTCCGCACAAAAGTGATCCTAGGAACTAAAAAGGAAGAATTTTAATGCTCTACTACATCGAGAAACATTGAGACTAAAAAGTTCTTTAACATAATTCTTTTTACATGTTACTGTATATTATTAATTTTATATGTGATTTGATTAAAGTTATTAATTATTTTCTGCATTGGGAACGAGTCTGCTGTACCAGAAGATTTAAACGAAGTAGTTGCAATAGTGCATTATAAGAAAACGATCAGCTTCGTTATCAAAAAATTCAATGGTCAAAGTTCGGACAAAACTTTCGGTAAAAATTTCATACAGAAAATTCCTGTCTGAGGTATGAAGTCATATTTCCCGAAAGTTCGCGATTTCATTTCGGTTTTACCGCGATATGCAATTCCAGCCGCAATCGTGATGCTTCTTCCGACCATTTGTCGGCAGCTTAATATCTGTTATTCCTTTCGCAAATCGCGAAAGTAGTGCGGAAATCCACGTGATCCATCTAGATTAAACCTGTTTTCATCCGTAAAAATAACTTTTCACATTCGGAACGTGTCTCTATAGAATGTGGCTAATGATAACGATAATGGCTGCGATTATTGCGATTTATTATTTCGCGATTACAGTAGAACCCCGTTTATACGCCGCGATTAATTTTGGACGTCGTATATACCTTAACCGAGTTTTTTCTTCTTATTTTGTTAAATTTGTATTAACAAGTGTCTTGTTACTCTTGTTGTCTACGCCGGATAATCGAGGTCCCACTGTAGATTCTGCGTACTGTTTTATTGAAAATACGTGAACGGAATTTTTTGTATAATTAACCAACAATAAAGTAGACTCTATTGTTAATTAGGTTCCTCACGAAAAATGTACTTAGTTCATACGAACAACGAAAAAAGCTTAACAAATTTTGATTCATTGTACAACCACTATTTTAGCATATTCAAATAAGGTAAAAATAATTATTCTCGAAATGAAATTAGAAACGTCTATTTCTGATAACAGGCGATAATGAACTAGAGATAAACCAAAGTATAACGTTGAACGCAAAATGTTGGGAACAGCGCGAGCATTCAAACCGAATGTATAAATGTCATCTGGTGATCATGAAATTTACATTCATTTACCGAGAAGCAAACTATATCCCGTGAAAACTCGGCCACGCGGTTCGTATTGTCACTGCCATTAAAACTGTCGATGCAATCACGAATTTGAAATTCAGCATATACTATGGGCCACATATACATATAAAACGACCCGTCGATAAATCGCGTAAAACTTCTAGGTGGTACACTGTCGGTAATCGACGTACACGTATGTACATGTACACAGAGATTCCGTGTAATTCCGCGTTACGCGATCCGAAATTATCTATGCTGCGAGATCACGCGGGAAATATTGCATTAAGCCGACATAGAAAAATACAGGGTACCACCGGTAACGAACCAATTTTCGGGATTGAATTTCTGCTTGATGGAGGCGCAAATATTTAATGTTCGACCATCGAATCGCATCAATGCTAAAAAGTTCACGTGTACGCGGCACGCGTTGCTTCGAATGACTTCGATCGCGTCGCTTGTGCACACGAAATAATATTGGTCGAAATTATTTCTGCTTGCTACGTCATTAAAGCAGACGTGAATTAATAACATGCGTGAATTGCACGGTAAAGTCGCGAGCCAGCTCCAATCGCCGCCTCCCCTTGACAGTGTACCGATGCTCGCGGATACATTATTAAACGCGAAAAGGCGTCAAGTATTTTTGAAAATATACTAGTCTTCAAAATTTTATTTACCCGTTCAATTCTGAAAAAACGACGGGATTATCAAATGCGTTCGAATAGTTTTTGGCGGGGGTGGTACTTGTAGGATAATAGAGAAGGTTCGGATAATAGAGAGAGAGAGCATACGGATAACAGGGAGGACACGCTACATTGAACATGAACAGCTCCGAACGAGTTCGGTCGAAGGTGGCAGTAAATAGTTCTCGCAGTATTCCGCGAAAATCCGCAGCACTGGTAGGACCATCGTGGCCACTGTTCCAGATAAATGAAAAGTTGCTGTGATTTAGATTCCTGTTCCTTATATCCGGTCGTTTCTCGGCGGCTGATTACGTTCTCGTTTACCCGAGCAAAGTTCCGACCTTAGATTTTTATTGGATAGCCGGCAAATATTCCCGCGGACAATGCGAAAGGAAAGTAACGCGTATTTAAGCGACCTCTGCACGAGGGTGGTGTTCCTCAAGCTACTTACCCATGCCATTACTTTCCTTTCACCCCTTTCGCCCCACTACCCCACGCCACGCGTTTCACCCCCCCTAAAGCTCTCGCTATGGCATCGCGCTATCCTAGCCTCTGGTCCGTAGCCTGCATCACAACGACTCCGCACCCTCCTCGACCGTTTCAAACCAGACGTTTTCTGGGTTCGTCGGGGGCCATCTGTACAACTTTAATGACTCGTGATTGTCATGACTTCTGCTATACGTGCGCGTGGCTCTTTTCGCCCGTAACATACGGTTCGCCGAGGGAAAACGGTGTCCGCTCCGTTATTAATTCGCCGGAGGAAACTTCAAGCCGTCGAATCCCTTCCGAACGGATGCACTTAGGCTCGTCCGACGCTGCACCACGCAACGCGCACTATCGCTAAACAGCTTCTTATTTTGATCAGGCGAAATTGGGCCACCGCCATTAACCCGTTAATATTCTGGTATTTATTATCAAAAAAATCAATTGTTTTTTTTCTAGCACATTCACTCGGTATATGCGTCATAGAACGACTATCTCCACTGTAAAATTTCTTGTATTCGTCAATGTACACAACATAAAAAATTATTAGATTGTTACCAAGTCGTGTTTCAACGCGACAGCCTTTTAATATTTGTATTAACTGCCTGACATACACAGGCAACGTCATGCGAAGTTTCCCGGCATCCCTCAAACTCTGCCAAGTAATTTTTATCTTGGGCGAGCGTAAACAATAGTTATAAGCTGTCTAATGGAAAAGGAAAAGAAAAACAACCGGCGCGGCGGTAACTTTCGAATTGAACGGGAGTTTTATTTCGGAAAATCTATTCAATGACTAGCGTGGTAATGCCCGGCAACGCAGTTGAACGTCGTTAAACTTTTTCATCTGCTTTTGAAACTCGAAGCTGGTGAAAGTTTTTCTACCATTTTCAACGGTCGATAGAACTACTACATAAATGCATTCCACACTCTCGCTGTTACTTCCCCCCCCCCCCCCCCTCCTCTCCACCACTCATCCCCTCTCCGCCACTCCTTCGCCGTTCTCCTCTCTGTTTCTATCGCATTCACTCATACATTTCTCGGGGAAAAGTTTCCCTTTAACCGAGAAAATACTTTTCCGACTCGCCTCGGATCATTACACTTATAAATTTCACTCTCTTCCGGGCCCCCGAGCAATCTCGAACTGTTAATTGCGAAATCTCCTTACTGCGGCCTCGCCGTGTTCGCTTCGTTCATTATTAGACTTGCGAGCGTTTACGCGAATTCATATTTTTCGCCGAGCAATTTACAAAAGGGAAAATGGAACGGAAAATTCTTTCGTCCGACGACGATGATCGCCCTTTCATTTCTGAGATAAACGGCCAGATACAGCACTGTGCATTACTGCTCGAACGATTCTGAATATCCAGAGAACTTCACGCTGCAGACATTGCTATAGTATGATGGCGCTTTGCTAAAAGTCTGAATTACTTCTCCGAATCATTTTTTATATTGTTCGTACAATTGTTACTAACGCTATTAATTTTATTGTCTGCGTTTTGTTGTATTCTTTCACGCAATTTCTCGAAGAACAAGCGATTTTCATAAGCTGTACGGAATTCACTGTACAAACAGGAGATTAAATTTGCTTACAGGGTCATTACTGGCAACAAATGAACGTTTTATTCGGATTGTTGTTATGGAAGTTAAGTTGTTTTAACATTGCAATAAAGTAAAACTGATTACGAGTCTTGGATTAGTGCCATAATTTCATATAATATGCTGAAATCGTTTCCACTTCCTGCTGCGTATAATAACGAGCGTATAGCGTGATCCACTCCAATAATGGCAGTCATGGCTCCTTCTCTTTTGCTTTTCCACAAACCGTGTGGTGTACGGTTACCTCGTCCTCGAGGACGACGCGCATTTCGGAACGAAAACATGAAAACGAGGTGTCTAAAGAGGTAACAACAGTAATTGAAAGGCACGCTTAATGAAAACTAAGAGTCCTTACTCTGAATTAATTAGCGCACTTGCGGCGGGATTAATACCAACACTGTGAGTTCGAATTAATGTCACTTGCACGGCGAAAGTCGTTCGCGAAAGTATATCTGAAAATCATATTTCATATCAAATGAAACTAAATCAAGATCTTCTGAAAACTAAGCGAAAGAGATATTAACAGATCTCAATTTGTTATAATTATAATCGTGACGCGAAATTAAAAACGATGAGAGGAGCAATTTCTGAGGAGCATCGTTAGTACGATAAAAATACAGCGAGCTTCGCCGCGAGAATTAATCAGCGCATGATAAAATAAGAAGTAAAAAATCAACGAAATCGAACGACTGAAAATATGATCGGTTGATAAACGCGTAGCGAAAGAAGAAATACAGAATCTGTAAGATTTGCCGATCGAATGGACAGAGAATCCAATAATTCCCTTGATGGATACGAATTCATGCAGGAGACCTTAATGCCTGTTTTTATGGTTGATCGAACGCAAGGCGGAGAAGGGCACAGAGTTTGAACGAATCAAAATGGCGTAATATTGACAAATGCGTTTCGAAATATTCTTACGTCTAGTTGAACTCGAACCATCGATTTCTAATCAATTCAAACACACCCTTCCTTTCCTATTCGATACATTTGTTTCCGTTCTGACGTGATTACGCTGTGGAACATTTACTTATTCGATATTCATTGAATTATTCCATACAGAAGTACCATTAGTATTTCAATAATTCTAAAATAAAAATTTTAAATGTCAACAGTTTCCCATAAAAGCACTACGACTATTTCAACGATAGCAAAATGAAAAATTTGAAACTGACAATTTTGACTCATGCTGTTGCTAAATATCTGAGAAGTGAACGAACTCGGAAAAAAAGTGTCGGATGATAAACGTTTTTAGCTTTTTGCGAGAAATGATGAATTTCTCACGCAAATATCAGTCTTATTACATCAGACACCTTTTTCCGACTTCCCCGGTCTCGCGTTCCATAAAACAGTCGACGTATAACGTTTTACACCCTTTTCACTGACTTATTCACCGTGGGCACTGTCACTTTAAAGTAGTAATTATTTTAGAATAAATTATAATGCCAGACATAGCTTTGTCAAAAGAAAAGCAACCTCGGCTCTCCGTCGTAGACTAACCTCGTTTTTCATTTTCCAGGTACAAGGTACATACAGTCGGTCTCAGACAGCACGTACAAAGTGCACATGAAACTTACTATTCTCTCGGTAGCAGAGACGGATTACGGGTTGTACAAATGCATATCAAAAAACACGCTCGGCGAAGCGAATGGCAACATCACGCTTTATAGTAAGTACGTTTTTATCTTTCCGTTTAATGTTGGGCTCGGCGCCGTCTCGATTATCCGAACTTCCGATGTCTGAAATCTCTGCTCAAAAAATGGCTCGGTCCAAGGCGATACATAAACAACAGTTTATTATACAAATTATTGTTGAGATGACGAGGTTGGGAGATTAAATGGAACTTGATATTTAAACTATTATAGTTTATTTAAACTCCACCGCACATAGAACAACTGTATAATAAGTGTAAATTAATATTATTAGCACATAACACAATGTGAAACTTTATTGAGTAACTGACTGACTCGCCTTCCTTCTTAGGCCCTTTGGCCTGTAAAAATGGCGACGCTGCAAAAGACAATAAATAGCAGGTCAAAAAAGACCTTTCCTCCTCCGAGTGGAAATTATAATAAATATATTATTATTATTAGGCGAGACCTGTCAAAATGCCGGATTTATATATTTTCAATTTACGATTATTGCGAATTATTCAAGAAAATTTCTTTTGCTTTATATTGTAAAAAAAATTATTAAGAATTTCGATAGATACATTGTTATTATTTTTATAAAGTAATGTAAAATAGTCAGTTTTAGCGGTGCGTTCAGAGTACATGTACGAGGGGCAGGCAACGTGGAAACTCAAACAAGCCATATGATTGCGGACGCGTAAAGTGATCATTCGAATCGACTGCATTCTTTCGATAAAGGGAACGAAAATTGAACTGCATCGCAGCGTGCTTTTAATACAAGAGATGACGCGAGCGCCACCTGGTGCACTGCAACGTATGCTGCAGTTGCACTAAAATACACGTAACAAAATTGAGATTAAACAAGACGCATATACTTCCTCCTGTTGTTTGGTAGTTTTCGCGCATGGTTTAATACGTCTACTAACATGCTTGACTGCGAGTTTTAATTAAAATATTACCGTGTTTGAAGATGTTCGGAACGGCAGAAATACATGGGCAGATCTTATAGCAGCTTCTGTAATTTTTCAGTGGAACCTTCGTTTATGTTATTATTTTATCTAACAATTTATAACAAAACCGTATGCGTGTTTAGAGGTATTCTTTGTATACAGCGACGGGTTGTGTTGATCACGATTGGGCTAGTTCGCAAAAACTCTGTATTTAAAACTGCATTTTCTTGGAAATTGTTCGACTAACGCAAGAATAAAACTGATAAAATTTGTTTGAAAATGTAACGGAATAAAAGTTTCATAATTATGGAGGAGACTTTTTACTTATTATTTTGCGAGGTTGAAAAGTATACTTAAACTGGGTCTTCGGTTAAGGATGCAGCTCATTGAAAATTATTCGATTGAAACGAGAATAAAAATGGTGAAATTAACTAAGTACGGAGTTCGTTGTTATTTTACTAATTCGACCATACAGTGGAACGCGTTTAAAGAATGCGCTTCCTTTGAAATTCTGATCTCGAAGCAGGAGAGTACTGGTGCATTGTTTAGAACGCAGCTAGCACTTTGAACAACGAGGCCAATCGGTGGTCGCTATTTAATTTGACCCCGACAACAATGTACGTGCATATGCCGGTGTTCGAGGATCAAATGTAAACGTGAAATAAGAGCCCGGGCGATTGTGTTTCGACCTAAACCGGCCTACCGGGGGTCTTTCTAAATGGCCCGGCAATCATACGGGGCTGGATATCAAAAAGTAATTTATCGTTTCGATAAAGTGAGCCTTTTTATCCCCGTGAAAATCGTATTTCCTGAAGAGCGGGCGTGAGCCGTGAATCACCGATAACCACCGCTGTCCCTCTGTTTCTCGGCAAAAAGAAGCCGCAGCTATCTATCGGAGCGTAATTGTGGGTTTCGCGTTTCTATACTCGCAGATTGAACGCCGGGGCTTTGTGCTTTAATCAGTTACCAGCCCGATGGATTACCGGGCGTGCTACTTAAATAGTCGTTCGGCTGTGCCCGCGATTTAAACGCGCATTTATACACTTTAAACGCCCGCCTTTAAATCGGACCAAGTCGCCATCCCCCGGTAATTGCACCGGAAACAGGATTTCTCGAGTTGAGTAACAGCGTTTCAAACGATTACAACAAACTCGGCCGGCTAATTTCTGCCGAATCTCTGTTTTCATGCACAGGTTACGCTCCGAAGTCACCGAGCCATGCGAGAAAACATTAGAGCCTCCGCTCGCGACCGTTCTGCAAAAATTTCTGTGCGTTGAACTTCGACGAAAACATTTTTATTATACGATATACTACGTCGATTATCGCGATCGATGATGTCCGAAGCCTCTGTTATCCCAAATATTTAATATATTGCATGAAAATCAATGCGAAACGGTTAGCTTGCGAAATGTTAGTAAATGTGGATAGTTTAAAAAATAATCGAGTTCGCTTGATGGTTCGATTAAATGGTTTGGTTAACGTTTGGTAACAATTTCCGATGTAAACTTTTCGTATTTTCGTTTGAGTACTTGTGAATTTACCGTGTGTCTCCTGTAACTTATAAACAAAAATAAATTGGACGCGGCGCGTACGTATGCGCCCAGCGCTAAAATATCGGAGCCAATCTTGATTTATGCGACCGTGGCTACTGTTTCTACCGGGGGAAAAAAACATGTAAAATAAATTGTCACGAGTAGGCAGTCTCATAAAAGTCCGGTTTTTATTTTTTGTTATTTTTTTTTGGCCGAAACTGCGAAGAATATGAAAACACAAACATTGACATGTATTTATTTAAGGCAAAACAAATTAACGCTGTGCGTAGTTAATTTCGATATTAAATTTTATAAATTGAAAATAAGTAACTCGTTAACGCGATTCTTTTTACTGTGCTTTTCTTATCATTAATTCAAATGAATCAAGCTTTCGACGAAGTAACCAAAATTCTGTGAGAATTGGCAATCCTTTTTTAAAAATCTGATGAAAGGTAGATTGTAAATATATTTTACATGGAATTTATTAAACTTAAGAATTACAGTCATTAGTCTAAAAATTTTTATTTAAAACGTTTTAGAACGTGCTCTCACCTAAATCATATTTTTCCAGAGATTTCAACGCCAACAACGCAATTGAGAACAACGTCGACCACTCCGCAACCTACAATTCAAGAAGGTAAAATTTATGCGAGAATTTTAGTAAAATAATTAGCATTCAGATCTGTTCAAAGGTTTATAAATTTTTGCGACACTCTATACAATATTCTCAACAATATTTTTTCTCACAATTTCAAATACTTTAGCACGTTTGTTAATATTCCCTGTGATAATTATTTCAATACCTTTTCAGTTGAAAACATTCAAAACTCTCGGCAAAGGCCATTACCTAGTGCTGAACCAAATCCTTTTCAAATAACTGTTTCATCGTTGCCCAACGTTGTTAGAAGCGATGGTAAGTAATTTTTACAAGTTCTATATTAAACGATAGTATCATATACATTAGCCTTTGAAAGCTATTTTATCTGCCTCTGAAATGTATGAAAACTTTCCTCCAAAAAATTGAAATATTTTAAATAGAGAATAAATAAAAATATATTTTAATGGCAAATTTTTATAATCTGAAAAGTATGCACATAGTACGTTCACCGCATAAAAACCTCCGTTTTAACATATTTTATTAATGATTTCCTCTTTAGAAATGTCTACAGAAAGCAAATGCGAAAGTAATGACCCCTTTTCAAACTGTTTACAGTCGTGTGCAACCATTCAAAATTGCACAATTTTAGAAAACTGCAGTTAACAAGCCCTTTTCAAACTTTGATAGTCATTAACAACAGTTTAGTGTCATACAATTTAATAACTGTGTGTGTGTGTGTGTTTCAATATACTCAAGATCTCTCCCCTCTCATTCAGCAAAAAGAAAGCATGTCCACGAAACACAGGGTCTTGAAAATAATCCGATTGAAGTAGGAATAAAAATGATCGGATCTGTTCGATAATGTACATTGGAACCACAGTTCAGTTATCACGGATCAAAATTCGTGTCAGACAGTGAAATATTACGGTTCGACGGCGCAAGGGGCCCCTAATCAGAGTATTACAGAGTGCATTCGCGTCGCGAGATCGTCGATCGAGGAAAATTGTGTGCGCCGATTGGTCGATATGCGTCCTCTGTAGATGGAAAGTAATGATTCCTCCAGGATGAATCGAACGCGGGATGGGTTCGAGCTAATTAAGGGATCGGTTCCGAGAACCTGGTCGTGCCGATCGCTGAGGGTGTCTCGCAGGGGTCGCGATTTATGACAGCATTGTTCCCAGAGTCAAGAGGTGCCTCGAAACCGTTGCACGTATTAATTGCTTCTCGCTCGCAGTTCAGCTCGTGGAACAATATGCTAGTTTCGCCGAATCTAAATACCAACTGCACGAAGAATACCATCTGTCCCTTGAGATTTAAATTGCTGGACTGCCGGCTTTTATGCAAACACGAATTTTTCTCAAGAGATTCGCAAAAATTCAACTCGGAACGGACAACCTCCTTCCTTTATAGAAAGATTAACAATATAATAATTACTTAACTGTTAAAGTTTATGCAAATACGAATTTCTTTGTCGAGATATTTGCAAGAATTCGAGCTGAACAGACGTTTTTTGGAAAAGACTTAATGATCATTGCAACTGGAAGGAACAGTCTCCATAAAATTCTACCGCGCTCGGAATTTCCACTCTGTCGAATAAATTGTTATTTTTCTCAGTTTTGTTTTCGACGTGAGAAGATCCGAGATATCGTTCGCAGCGATTCCGGTTTTCGTTTCATCTTTGACATTGTCTATTTCGATAACAGATGCGGCGTTGTCAAAACAAGTTTGAATATTCAAACGCGCGCTTCGACGCTTACATGCCGCGAAACTTGCCAAACAAAAATCGAATTAAACGTACTACGTGATACTGCGCGGTACGATTCTCGCGTCGCGGCGTTCGACGCTTCCGCGGATCGCGCTGAAACGACTGTTGCGGAACATTCTGCTTTTTTTTCTTTTTTAATCAGAAAGTTTAACAAAGCAAACATCGAAATTAGTAAGCGATGAAAGGTTTTCATGCGGGTCTACCTAATTAGTGCGGCCTCGACCGTTATTCCTGGTTATTACTTGCAGTTTCTGTGTTCTGTTCTGCCTGAATTACATACACATGTGTCGTTGAAATGATTGTAACAAACGCAGCGTCGACGCGTTTGTTATTTTTTCAAACATTATTCCCACGATCGGAAATTTTTATGTTCGTCAACGATTCCATGATAAATCTATCTCAGTGTAGAATGTTTCAAGCTCTGTTATAACTTTCAATTTCACTGGAAAAGATGTAAGGAAAAATCGATTTTTTGAGAATGAAAAGAGTACGCGTTAACTGGTTAATTCGTGCGTGCGTGCAGACGTTCGAATTGGCCGCTCGATTCGAATGATGATCGGGCATGGGTATAATGAGACTGCGAGCGGTTCGTGACAGTGGATTCAATTATGGGGCTCCCCGAGAAAGTTTGAAACGGACAAAAAGTGGAAACGGTGGGCGTATTTTAACGTAAATACGTTATCCCGCTTAGAAATTCCGGGGAACTTCCCTTTAAATCATCGCCACGGCGTAATGCGAGAACTTACGCACACCGAGGATGAGAAACTTTTTGAGGGGAAAGTTTAAGAGAAGGCGTGAAATTTACCCGCAAACTTTCAGCAACGTGGCACAACGCCGTAGATCTTCGCGACGCGCCACGGCGACAAACGCCGCGCTCTCAACGGGATTTTGATGAAATCCCATGCGGTTTATGAACTACTACATCGCCCCGGACCATGGAAGTAATCCGGTCCTCCGTTTCTGGAACTTCCTTACAAGTCCTCTTCCCCGTATTCGCACTCTTTTCCGATTGTTATCCGTCGCTCGGCGCGTCGCGTCGTTTCGCGTCGGAAAAAGGTCGAAACGGTAATCCTCCGCGAAACAACGACGCGGATTTCGCCCCCGTAGCACCGCTGCCATGTTTACGGCTCTTTCTTTCGCAGATCAGCCGAAAGAAAGGTATTTAGAAACGGCGGCAAACGCTCGCGAAGACGGGAAGCACATAAAGCAGATTAACCCACGGCAAAACTACGGCTCCCGGAACTTAAATTGGCCGTAAAGAAAGAGCCTAAAGCAGGATAAGCAATGCCATTGAAATTTCTATCAAAGTTAGCGAGGGCGCGTTTACGCTACGAATTCCTCTTCCCGCTGCTGGAACATGCGAATGAATATGCTTTTTAACCTCTCATTATACTCGCACGGGATCATTAAAATTTTCGAAATTTTCATAAAAGTACAAATTCAATAATTCATCGGCTGTGTTTCCCGCTGCTGGAACATGCGAATGTATTATTTTTTAAACATCTGATTATACTCGCACGGATCATTAGAATTTTCGAAGTTTTCATAAAAGTACAAATACAATAATCCATCGGCTTTGTTTCCAAACAATGACACGTGCTATTAACGTTTCAAAAGCTTCCACAATAATCACCACTATGAGCGAATGTACCCGATTTTATAAATTTATTTTTATATCAGTTTTAGCAGTTATTGTTCAATGGAACAATACCAAATCGGGTTTTATTCTGTTCGCGGAAATAACAGATAGCGAAAATGAGATAGAAAATTCACAGTTATGGTAATGTAATTTTCCGAGAAACTAATAAATTACTCAAGAATTTTTTAAACAATGTGTCCCGGTACAGGAGTGAATATAAAATTCTTTCTTCGGGCTCATTTTTTGCTGGCTGCCAAGTTTTTTACACCCATCAATCCGGTAGTGGTAGCATGCAAATTTTTGTTTCGCTATTTGCTCGTTTGTTTGCTCAACGTCATGCAAAACCACGCCAGAAGGTATTCCATGAGATTTGGCACGTGCATAAAGAAGTTGACGAATAAAATGCTGGGCCACAGGGGTTGCATTACGAAACTTCGGGAAAGTGGAAGAGCGACATCAGTTCGCGAGCATATCATTGAAAAATCTCGGTTACCGGTTTACGGGTAACATATACGCGTATATGCGTACGTACGTATATGTATTATATTACGTACGTACGTATATGTATTATATTACGTACGTATATGTTGTATATTACGTACGTACGTATATGTATATTATACATACATACATATATTTGTAATATCCACCAGCGAATCGAAACAGCCGCGAATTTAATATAGAAACAATGTCGCTGTCGCGTCTAGGCAGTTTTAAGAGGATGAGTGGCTAATGAGATACGGGATCGCTGTGTATTATTAATTACTGAACCCCATCCCGGTTAATCGCGTGAATCGCGCTTAATGAACAGCCCAGGCCAATGAGTCTATTATCAACGTAACTGAAACAACAACGGTAAAATGTTTTCACAATTGCGTTTGGCTCAACCGAGCACTTTTTCATCAATTTTCAGCAAATATTAAAAAAACAGAAAAAGTTTACTATTATTTTACAAGTTAGAAAATACAGCACAACCCTATTTACATTTTAATGTACACCTTTGATGCATCTGAAAGCACACCTTCGAATTAGGGAGAACTGTGAATTAGCAAGCAAACTATATGTCCAAAATGTCCAAAACATTCGCGCTGGCGAACTTTCGTGGGAAACTGTGCTGAACTGTAGCTAACCGAGAATGAGCTTGAATGGTGATGCGAATGGTTGTTTCTCTGATTAAAAGCTGTCCCAAATTCGCGGTAATTAGGTCAGGTATCACGGTGTCTGATATTATCGATCAATCACTTTTTCCTCAGACGCGCGGATCCACGGCAGGGCAAGCAAGGGCGGTTACAACGAGGTGGAGAACAATATGGCAACGAAAGGACGGAAAAGCGTCGACAGCCAGGTACGACCACGAAGAATCGACAACACGGCGCAATCGATGTCATCCAGGGGCACCAGCGCGAATTTTCTCGCTCGATCCAGAGCGGCCGTCTGCATAATCCTACTATCCGCGCTGTCGTAGTCGCGTCAGCCAGCTACCAAAAGAATGGTTATGCTAGGAAAATCCTTCGAGGATCAAGACTCGTCCTGTTCATCGTCATTTATCTCATCCGCGAAAGGGATCAATTAATGAACGCGCGTCGATAGAATAAATTTATCGGCGACCGTTACCGTCGCAAACCACCGAAATCAACGACACACCGACATACACACAACCGACATAATGATTTTTCCTTGCAAACCTCGGAAGCAATACCGACAAATGCTGCCAGAAAATTTTTGAAAACGCGTTCGAACACGGCTCTTGTAGTTCATTCGCGAATGTTATTGCGCTTTTCAACGTTCTTGCAACTTTTTTACCGAAATCCTGATTTCACATCAGGCGATCGCGAAATTTCGTGAAAATAACACACAAGCGGTTATTCATTTTAACCCTTCGCACTCGGAATGGCGACTTCGAGCTGCCACTGAAAATTGCCATATACGATTAAGTATTATATTCTCCGTAACGTTGGTCACGCGAAATTTCGCCAGTTACACTAACTTTCGTCTTCGATTTATGTGTTCTACTTCGAGTGACTAACCTTGTATGAAAAAAGATACACATGACTTTCGGACGGCCATTACCATACAAAGATATGTATTTTTCTATTTCCTCGTGTATTATTGTTTTAAAACGATAGCAACGTGCTTTCGACGAGACGAAAACGAAGACTCGAACGCACCTACCGAATTACTAATCTCATAAATAAACTGCACGATAAATTCTAATTATTCTGATAGAAATATCAATGATTTTTCGACTAGTCGCAGAGCATGCTTCTTGCACCTCCAACGTTGAAACTGCAGCACCGCGACATAAAGATGTCCGCGGGAAAAAGAATTGTCAAAGGGGAAACGCAATTAACGTTTATTTCCAATCAGGATTACTTTAAAGAATTTTCAACTAATTATATCAAGTTTCTGTATCGTTCTGCGCTGCAGCTTAACGGCATTTCCCTTTATCTGTTTCACTCGATGGCTCGATATTATCGATTTCTCTCCTTTCTTTCTTTGTTGGTCAAGTGAAAAGCTCTGAAATCATACGCGTCGTTAGCCAAATGAGATCCTTTCATTTCCGTCGGTTCTACAAACGGAAATGATAGAACTCTTTACCGGCGCACTTTTGTTCGATTGTTTCACGGAACGTTTCTTACTTGTGTAATTATCGAAGAGACGAAAGTCGCATTTCATTTCATGTTTCATCCTATGCGTCAGGCCTTCGTTAATGTCAATTATTTTAAATGATTCGCCGTGGTGTTGCCTCTTCCGAGCAAAATTTTGTACTCAACACTTTTCGGAAAATCGTCTATCAATTTATCAGCCATTTTCCTTTCATGCGTTTTAACCGTTCGATGCTAAAATGCGCTGGACACGATGATTACAGATGCAAAAATAAATCGGTAAAATAGTCGAACAATTTTTATTTGCAAATTCGAACAAGCAAATTAAAAGCAATTTCGAACGACTTTAACCTAACGCGTCATTTAATACTTCCGTTCACTTATAAATCGTTTTTATCCCAGACTTTTAATATTGTATTTTATTTATATTAATTTGCTATTTTACAGATTGCTTGCCATTCACATTTTAATGTTCAATCCTAAATTGCAGAAAAAGATGAGCCTGTTAGATCTGTAGGACAAGGTGATCGCACAGAATTATATCGATTGTGGTTAAGAAGCAAAATTCTTTCGAAAGAGTCTTCGTTTTCAGGAACAATATTTAAAAAGATTGTGTTATTTACATTCGACCTGTTCGTTGTCTCCCTCCTTTGTACAATACCACTGCAATATTATGAAGATGTACAGTCACAGAAGTGTTTATCGATAAGCATAAAATTACAACAATGATTCTACTTTAACACAGGGCCGCCGACGCGGCGGCTCGCACACCGAGTATAAGACACGTTGTTTATTTGCACCTCATTGTATATTTATCATTTACACTACTAGTCCAATCAGTTACTACGTATTCGGCCTAATTAAACTAGTATAATATTATATGTGATCGCATATACGACAGAATACACAATTACTCTGTAGTGTACTTCGTAGGATGTAAAGAAACGCATCATCGTTTCCGTATCTCTATGCGTAGACGCGCAACAAGTGTGTAAACAAAGGTTTTATGTAATGTATAACGTGCGAGCAACCGTGAACATGCGTTGAGATTGTTTAAACTTTTAAAGGAATGGAACGGAGGAGCGTTGCGACCGATGTATGTATGTAGAATAACGTGCAAAATGAAAGGTCGCAGATCTGAATATATTTGTAAATATCACAGAAATATTATAACACGTCTGACCTAAGTTTGTACATAACACACTGACTGGCGGTTGTGCATAGAATAAACATGATTATATGTACATATATGTACGTGTTCAGAAACTGTCGATCAAGAAGCAATATTTATATTTTTATTGTTCTTGTGTTCTTCTCTTCATTTTTATTTAGATTTATTGAACCAATTTAACATTCGATTTGGACGAAAAGCTTCCGATTAATTAACAAAGCATTTATTCTATGCAACCAAAACCACTATAACATTAAACCTGTACAATTGTCGATGTTGTCGACTCCATTTTACTCGGTCCCGCCTTCCAGCAAACGTTTAATAATAATTCTGCAGAACATGCACATCGGTAAATTTAGTTTACAATTTTTAAATATTACTACATATATGTACACGTATTTGAGAATTATCTGATAGTTAGGGACCGGTTAATCGGGAATCTACTACACTCAAATTGTAAATACTAGTCACTAGATGCATTATTTACTAGAAACCACTATTGTAAAATGTTTTAATCATTAAGATCGTCGACGATAAATGGAACGAGACATATATAATTTATGATATTTCGATGAGATTGCATTGTTTGCTTTTTAGACTCTTGTGACGCAAATTGATATATAAAGTATTCTATATCATGAAACATTATTATTTTACTATCGTTAAATCCACTTCGAAAATTAAACACACGAATGATACAATTTGTTCCAGAATGATAATCTATTTATCGGTGCCGACATTCATTGTAAAATCTGTATATAAAATGGTAGAACCAGTTGAATTTGTAATGTACTAAGGTCGGATTAGTTTTAACAGAGCGATGAATCTCGATCCAGTGAAAAGTGTCTGTTTCAGCTTGATACTGCGTCCTAGCTATACAACAAGTGACATTAAATCGTTCTCAAGCCATGTACTTAATTTCGTGAAATTGTTACGATTTTAAAATGATTAAACAGTTAATATAAATGAATCTATAATGCAAATTGTATTTTTTTAAATGTTGCGGTACTATTCAAACTTTCGATTAACAATGTTCTAATGTATGTAGAATACTAATGTCATTTGTTGTATTTTTGAAGGATTACACAGCAATTTTCGTAAAGGAAAATTAATGTAAAAACTTGATCTGCCCTACACCGTAGATCTAGTTCGAATGAAACTCTGAACGAGTGCGAATGAACGCTTGTCATCGAATAAATCAGCGAACGTTCAATCCAATATGTATATGTAAATGAAGCATTTCATGTGTATGAGCGAACACTTCTCATAAATATTTGCATCTTAAAGGGAGGACATCAACTCGTACTAGTCTCAAATGATTTTTGTAAATAACACGATATGTAATATACTATGAGTCCGTGTATGTACTTCGAAATTAACGAGAGAACGTAACTTTCGTTGCTGGAAAGAGCTCGAAGTCATGCAAGTCTTTCCAACGAAATCATTCGGTTCATAGATATTCCTTTGACATGTTACTCATTCAATCGTTTGTAAATTCAATTTTCTCAAAACGTAGTACCTCGGTTGTAGAATTTTATTGTAATTTAATGAAAAAAGTAATTAAAGAAAGTACTTTGTATTGATCACTTGTTGTTACTTACAATCCCCTTTTAACCAGCTCGAAACAATCGATTTATTAGTGTTAAAGTTCAAGGGTGAGGAGAGTTGCGCATCGATGCGCACTGCGCACTCAAGTTCGACGAAAGCGCTTGTCAATCGCGGAATTGAAAAGCTGTGTCGTCGGTGAGAAGGCGAATCTTCACGGAACCACCGACGATCGGTAACAGAACCATATCAATTATCATGAAATGATACATTCTCAGTCGAACCACTCTGATGGAACCAAAAATGTAGAACTATCAATGATTTGACATATCAACATCGCTAAAAGTTCCGCCTCTACCTAAGTGGAACATTTGCTCGAGATCTACGTAACATTGCGTCAGTGACGTACGAAAATGGACTTAGTATCGTAGGTAATAAATAAACGTAGAATGCTGACATTATCCATTCTGTAATTGCTCGGTAGATAATTAGTTTTTATCACAGACGATAAGAGTAGACCAATTACCATATGAGCACGGACGAGGTATAAGAGTAGACCAACACAGACCTGTGTCAAATAGAAATAGCTAACTATATCGATTATCATGAAATGTTACAATCTCCGATTTTTCAATGTTTTGGCGTTGGTTTTAAAGGTTTAAAATATTAAAAGCAAAACTAACATCAAGGACAAAAAATTCCTAGAAATATTGTACATACGAAAGTACTAAAACATAATTTTAGAAAAATCAAGAATTCTTACTTCAATTTTCATATTGAGATACCTCAATTTGAACTTGAAAATATTTTACAACCGCACATTATTTCCTTACAATCGTTTTTATACATAAAGAATCGATCTGAGGGAACAAAAATATGTTGCTGAACAGATGGTCAAGGGACTGCTTGTCGACATGGTTGACAAAAGGAATTGTTATATATATTAACCAGTTCGAAGTAATAAATTTATCAGTGTATTATGTTCAATAAATAAATGCGTGCGGATGTTCATGGTTTAAAAGTGATCAAAAATTTAAAAAATTAGATGGCCAGGTGGTCAAGGGAGTGTTTGTCGACATTGTTGACAGAAGGAATTGTTATAAATATTAACCGATCGAAATAATAAATTTATTACTGTATTGTGTTTAATAAATTAATTCGTGAAAATGTTCATGGTTTAAAAGTTATTCTCTATCTCGGGTTCT
>CM052215.1:9408278-9457478 GCA_028454225.1 Lasioglossum leucozonium
GACAATAAGAGCGTAATGACATTCTACAGTAAAAAACTAATTGTTTTCCAAGCAATTATAGAGTGAGTAATGTCAGCATTCTATGTTTATTCATTACCTACGATACTATAAGTCCATACCAATAAAACCTAAGTCAGACTAATCATAATCGAAAGTAGTATTTGATATTGTTGAGGCATTTTAGATAACAATATTTTATATCTTCGCGGGATTGCAGTATAGCTATTTTTAATTTTAATTCCTACCGCTAAGAACGCTGTCAGTGTATTTAAGTTCCAGTTGGTAATACAGGATGTGACACTAAAATGGTAATGGGGTTACGTGACCCCAAAAATGTGTGACAAAAAGATGCATTGGATGATAGGTCTATCCCTATACCTCGTCTGTGATAATACGAGCAATATAAATACTATTTTCTCTGTTCAAATATACGCGCCATATTCATGTATGACTTCCAAATCATATTAAACATCCGTAGTAAAAATGAAGTATACGGAATATACAGTTCTTACTAATACGCCTAAATTCGCGAATTATCGGTAACAGTGAGCGCGACACCGAAATGGTACGGGAGCTCTTAGAGCCCCCCGAAATGTGGACAGAAAAGTCCATAAGATGCAATGTCTGTAATGATCCTAAGTCTGTGTCACTGAGGAGTGAGGAGACACACGTCGGTGAGAAAGCGAATCACCACGGAACCATATCGATTATTATAAAATGTTACATTCTTCGTCAAACGTTTCAGACAATGTTTTTTTTTATCAAAAATGATCCCGTAAAATTTCAATGTCTGAGCTTGGCATTTATACAAAAATATTCTATCGCCAATTCCCTTATATTAACTATAAAGCGCCGAATATAATCTATCTGTACATCCTGGAATATATCAATCCTTACTATCATCTTACTTTTTGTCTTTGCATTGATATTGCGATAATGTATGAAAATGTATGTTGTCGCAGCTGCAAATGATTAATCTCCATGGCCTTTCCGTTTGCATTCAAGCACGTTCAATGACGTATAACTCGATGAATATTCCCAACGAAATTCTGTTTATAAAAACATCCTTTACAACTCGCTATGTGCGTCACAATTCTGTTTCAATCTCTGCTTAAATTGCCTGAATGAAATGGGTATAAATATATTAAACGATCGTATAAATTCAATTTCCAATCTGTCGATTGAACTAAAAAGTAATGCTCACAGAGCATAAACCGATGCGATTACGAAAAATATTACAAAATCCATACAAGTTCATGCTTGAACTAAAACACAGTTTTAAAAAGAAACTCCAAACCAAAGGTAGAGGATAATAAATAAACATTTCTATAAAACTGCTGTATGATCAAGGTAAGGTGTTTTCCGGTTGCGAAGGACAGTCGACTTTTTGTGTTTGAGTCGCGCAGCATTCTTCCGTTCGTATTATCGGCTCGCCATCCAATTTTTCCAACGTTGGTAAGCGTCGAGCGACCTCTGACCTCCACTGCTCCACCTAAAAAAACGAATGATATTAATTAATCGATACAATATTGAAATGAGGAAGATAGTTGTAAAGTACCTCAATGCCATCATACAGCGGATTACCAACGAAAACGAGGTCCTGGAGGTTTACGAGGTCCTGAAGCCTGTTGAACTCGTTCCAATCTCTCACTAAGTTGTTCGACATGTAAAGAACACGAAGATTTCTCATCGCGTTTATTCCCTTCATTTTCTCAATCAGGTTATAAGAAATCCAAAGCTCCTCCAGCGTGTCTCCTAAAGGCTCCAAGCCAGAGAATCCTTTAATTATGTTACGACCTAACGATAGGATCCTCAGGTTCTTCAAAGTTCCGATCCCTGAATCAAATAAGAGAAGTTCGATAAGACGGGACGTTTTAACGAAAATCCAGCTTGTGCCAAATCAGGTTATACAAACCGTTTTCTCAGGACCTAATAAAGATATTGATTTCGTCAATTCATAAATTGTGGGACAAATGCAGAGCCTTTTGACATGAAAATAGGAACTGATATTAATTTTTCGCTATTCATTAAATTTTTATTTTTATTTATTATTTTTTAGCTCTCATTAAATTCAATTGCATTTACTTTGATTTTGAAAAATCACTATCTAGGATTTATCGATACAAGTAAAGCAAAGACAAGTAGACCTCGTAAATGGGATATTAAAATTTTTCTAAAGATAGAGCGAATATTCACCTGCAATCTTCTCGATCATGTTCGTCGATAAAGAAAGTTTCTCGCAGTTGGCCAAACTCGCCAAAGCATTGTCCATCTTTTCTATGGGAGGCCATTGAAAGCTCAGACTGACTTCTGTCGACGTGGAGGCTTCTTGTTCGTTGTCTTCTTCCCATCGTCGAATGGATTCTTTGCAAGTGGATGGTTTGACGGTGGCCATGCTGCTCCTCGATCATCATCGATTATTTCAGTACTTTTCGATACTACAAGAAACATTCTTTCAAAATCATTGAAAATGTCGAAGCAGCGCAATTTATGAATGTTAAACGAAAGAAATGAATACTTTTGACTAATTTAATAACCGCGTGTTCAACTAATGGATGATAGATAAATTCCAATTTATTCACCCTTCTCGATCCGGAACGTTGAAACGTGATGAAGCGATCATCTGTCACTTGCCAACATTTCATTGCGACTTCTTGCCCAATAAAATACGTTTCGCGTGCACCACAAAATCGTTTATTATCGTTTATATTCTGTTCGAGGTTAAAAGAAATCGACGTTCGTTTTGCATCGTGGCAAGCGGCCACGACTGGAGCCTGGCAATATCTGGTACCAATCAAAATAATCGATGCCCAGGACGCATGCGTCTGGCGTCGGTTATTTATCAACGAAGCGTCGCGATAAGATTTACGAGGGACGTTAACATTGAAAAAATACAGGTCATCGAAATTCGAACCGTCTGCATTCGTCGCCTACAAACGAAAAATGTAATTGTTAGCCAAAATCCATTTACGTCTGACCTGTTACGTGGCTAGATTGAATTCAGCTTTAATTAGTATTTAATAGTAATTAGTGGATTACAATGGCTGGCGGTGAAATAGTTCCATTTGTAATGCGTATTAAATTAATATCAACTTGGAAATCATGGCTGTGCGAATAATGCGCAGTATTTAATTCACGCCATTTAACAAACATAAATCATAATCCTCTCACGATTTAATTTATTAGTAGAATTGAGGTTTATTTTCACCGAAGGACGTTAAAACATCAGCGGTTATAATTTTAAGGGAGTTTCATAATTACTTAAACTACCGATTACATTTTTGTTTATAAAATTCTTCAGATTATTTACTACGTAAGTATTATCTGAAAACATTAATTTAGCTAAATCTATCTCTGATAGTTTTGAGAAGCACAAAATAAAATTGAAAAATAGCCCCGGCATTCGAAACAATTTCGAGGGTCAATTTCAACTACTTACAGAAAATTTGGACGGTAAAAAGAACTACAAAATAGATTATAAACCTACACATGCTGTACGTATACCCAAAGTTGCATAATTTTCTGAATTTTCCAAGTTGAGGATCCAAGTACAGGAAATTGTACGAACCTCCCAATTTCTAAATTCTAATTTCGTCAGACGCATAGGTACATTTTCTATCTGTCTATTAAACATGTGCTTAAAAAAAAATACAAACAGAGAGAAGGGACGCTGGATTCCGTTATCATTCATTTTATTTCCTTTCATAAATCGCGAGTATTATAATTGATCCCAAACTTTTGAGCTGTATTGTACATACGTACGTATACGTTCATGTATATGTGTATGTATATTGTATGTATACATAATTTGGATATTACAGGCATAGAGATCGCAGAAAATAGACGGAGAATAGTGTATATATATATTTTTCTTTATCATCTTCCATACGTATACTCTGAAAACTTCGAAAAGAATATATTCTTTTTGAGGGGACATCGCGGCTAGATGTCCCGTCGTATATTACTCGTTCATCGAAGGAAAACACGCAATACAGTAAACACGTCAATCCATAACATACATCTACACAAACTAACCACTTATTTGATCATGGGATATCAGGAATATGTCGCGTTTATGTATTTCTGACGCGAGGCTGTCGACTCGAGTGAAACCGCGCGCGAACGCGTGCCGCGAGCTTTTACGTAGTGGCAAACAGGTGTATTAAATTAACGCACTTTTTTAACTTGCTTCTTGGTTGGTCTCGAAAAATTCTCTAACCGATCGAAGATGTTTTTTCGATGAGAACACGCCTAAATCGAAACTGTTCTCTCGCGTGAGCGCGCGCTCGCCCGGGTGTCACGCGATGGACAACCTGGCATCGACACACGTATCTCGCGTTTACAATAGGTACATAGATCCGCATCGTTAAACTTATTCTATATACAGCATCGAATGAAAACATTAAATTGGTCTTATTGTACAGCATATCGCTGCCGTTTAGGTTTAGCGGCCGCGAACTCTCGCCGTGGTCCAATGAAATTCCTTCGTGCCCAATCTGGAGTCGATTCTCCAGGTTCTTTCGGTAAGGGAGAACTCGCTCTTATCACTATCTAGCCCTTTTAGCTACGCCTTCGCCTTTTTTTTTATTAGTCTCACGGGAACTGGTTATTGCAGCAAGGCAATGGGTCTTTGTACCGGTGAATTTTTTTTATGAAAAATTGAAAATCGATGCACTGTGTCGGGACATCTCTCGGACTACATACAAACTTATGCTTATGTCGGTTGTTAGATTCGCTCGAGCAGCCTCTCGATCAAGTCTCGCGAATCCCAACGAAGAGTTAGTCACGTTTCATTTTGATTGGTTGGCACTTCGATAGTACCTCGATTTCTCGCGAACCTGCATTACAAAAAAAAAGTACAGTAAAGGCTCGAGCTAAGAAAAATCCTTGGGTCCGTGTTGTATCTTAGATCGTGCAGTTCCACTATTTTTTGTGAATCGATTGAAACAGATTTCCGAACCTGTTTCAGTCGATTCTACGTCATCGACTAGTCGCCCAGGCCAGAATTAAACCATTAAATACAGTTCAACTTATGGTATATCGTGAAACAGTCACAAATAAGTTGGCGAATTAGATCGTACAGTTCCGTTTTCTTAGATCGAACATTTACTGTATATCGTTCGCCTTCAAACAGCGCTAAACATGCGAATCGGAATACTGGACTGCGTTCATCCGTTCTCGTTTATTTTTTATCGGTACACGATCTGTGATCATATAAAATCTCTATCGAATATATTCAGGTGACTCGTTTTTAGCGCACCGCTCT
This sequence comes from Lasioglossum leucozonium, assembly GCA_028454225.1. Taxonomy (NCBI): domain Eukaryota; kingdom Metazoa; phylum Arthropoda; class Insecta; order Hymenoptera; family Halictidae; genus Lasioglossum; species Lasioglossum leucozonium. The sequence continues at coordinate 9,413,545 of CM052215.1, forward strand.
GTACCATTCGGAAGAACAACGCAAAAGATCAGAGTCCATGAAACGAAATTGGCCACCGCCGCAAGAATTTCGAGACAAAGCGGTCGCATTGTAATCTAATTGGTCGCACTCGTTTTACTCCAACTTCTGTATTTCCCAACGATGCGTGTCGAAAACTTTTGGCCAAACTTTAATATTTTATCAAGCAACGATGCTCATACGAACAGCACATCTCACTGCACAAAGCTTTTCAATTGTAACGAGATGTTCACGCAAACTCTCACAGACCAATTTCAAACAAATATTTGCTTCTTAACAATCATTTCAATTTAAGAAAAGTATCAAAAGTATAATAGTAATTTAATAGCACTACATAAGATCTGTAGTACAACGATGGCTACACACGAACAATGCCGCTCAAATTGAATTACTTTGAAAAAATATCGTCTTGATGATATCTTTCGATCCTCATGAAGGATCGATAGGCGAGAATAAATACGATGTGGTGATAAACTGCGGATCTTCATGCAAATTGAAAGAACTTCTTTTGTGCATACTTTCTAGACTGCGGATTTGATGCATTTGTACTAAGAACGCATAAATAAAATATAAAATCGTGAATACATTAGAAGAACTTGAGAATGTTGTTGCACTCGATTTGCTAAATTTATTTAAAGAAGAAACACATTATCACTCCGCTTATTACAATTAACTTGGAAGCTTTCTATTTCGCGTAAAGATCCGCAGTCTGGTAATAATAAATAACAATTGTAAAACTAGGAGTACAATAATTTTGATCGCATCCTACTGTTAACACATATCCGATCGGAATTTTTTCTTTGATCATCCTTCTGTTATTTTCTAATCGATAGATTGTGGATTTTACACATTCATGATAAAAATGAGTAGATGAAATGCAAAATCAAAAAAATATTTAACGAATTTATAAATGCAGTGATGATGTATTCATCTGACTGCGAGTAATAAGAAAAGAAACGACCGTCGCACAGTGGTTCGAAATCGCCAAAACGTGGCCAAAAATCGAAGACATTCTGCGATTTAGTTGAAAATTGGTGTTCTATGGGTTTTCGGATTGCTGATTATGAATCTGATTTCAAAATTTAAAAAAACAAAATGGCGGATTCAATATGGCAGATGTGTTGCTTGAAAGATTGTCCGATTTCCTTGAAATCTAGTATTCTCGTATTTATGGGGTTCCTGATTATGAATCTAATTTCAAAATTTCAAAAACTTGACATCAGATTCATCAATCAGCGACTAGAAAAAGCCCGGAGTATTAATTTTTAACTAAATTGGAGTAATGCTTGTGTTACCTATTTTATTGTTGTAACTTTCAACTGCGCAAGTGTGCGCAAGATATTTTTATGTAGCGCTCTTAAGAAGGCTTTAACAAATACGTCTATGCAAAATTCATCGTGACCTCGCGTGATCTTCGCTTTGTAATCGTTACTAAGGGAATAAAAAGACTGGAAAGTAGGTGTTTAGGAAGAGACAATTTTCAAAGTTGTAAAATATATATATAATGTTAAAAGTTACACATACACATAGCTGAAAGAACGCTCTTTAACACTATGTAGTTAGTTTTTCTAAAAATATTACTCATAAAAAAGTATGATGAGGCAAACAACGTCAATTTCGGGAAGAAATGCGATCTATCTTAGAATTGCATTTTTGCTTGTTTTCAAACTGTTTTGGAACAATAATGGGTCACTTTTAGCAAATTATATTTATGCTACAACTTAGTTTGAATATTTACGAAGCTATTGGCATAAGTTTCATTAATTTTGGGCGAAGTTGAAAAAGTGATTTTTGGCCACGTTTTGGCGATTTCGAACCATTGTGCGTCGGTTAGATATGTGTCGTATTTTCGTTCATGCGATTTCTTTCTTGAATTATAGAAAATTACAAATGATATGAAGGCATGAAAATCCGCAGATTCGTGGTAAAGTTTGGCCGAAAGGTCGCGGGAACAACGAGGGCCCGTTTCGCGATCCGGTGATTCGTCAGCAGGCGAGAATTGCCTGGAAAAGAATCGCGCCGGTACCATCCCCATACAATCCGTCTTCAGGTACCACACTGACAGGTCCGCTCGGCCGGTTTAAAGCACGTGAAGGTTCTCGCAATTCTTGAACTTACTGTCCTCCTTGCCGAACAACCAGGTCAACATTTGTCTAGCCTTCATGCTGGCACGTACCACGCCTCTGGACTTGTACCAATGGCCGCCGCCTTCGGTACCGTTCGCGGCTCGGTTCTCCGCGTTCCCCTGCACGTTCTTCAGTCGAATCTGATTCAGTATGCCGACCAGAAGATCGTCCACATTGTGGTTGATGGCGACCGAGATCTCGATGAACTTCACCCGGTAGGTGCACGCCATGCACTTGCCGTCTAACACGATGGAAAATTAAATCAGCGACCGCTTCGCCTACAGAGACTCGCGTAATTGTTCGGACGGCCTTTCAATTCGAAGAACTTTTTTAAAAGTGGACCGAACGACGTCGGATTTCTGCTAGGACGTAACGCGAAATTTATTTTGAAAATTCGCTGGTTCATGCCAATTATACTACTCATCAAACTCGATTTTCTCGAAAACGAAGAAAAATACAACCGAAAAAATGTTTTTTCACTGTTTTTTACTTATGCTTGCGCACAGCCTCTTTCCCGCTTGGATCGCTCCTGCTAAGACATCCTGTATAATTCCGATTCGAAAAGGCTGTCATAAAAGAGTCGTAAAAAGCGAGCTTCACTATTTTCTTCACGAATGCGACGAAATGTGACTTTATAAAAATTTTACGCTTTCCACTTTTTAAAAAGTTATTCCCATTTGAAGAGAACACTCTTTCTGCTTTTGTGAACGTAAATGTCTAATTGCTATAGGTGGCCGACGTGTTCATCTTAATACTTGTGTACCGACCTTGAGAAGACACCACCCTGGACCGGACCAGGTCCACCTTGTTTCCGACTAGGATCGCTGATTTTCCACGCAGAAAATCTTGATCGTGAAGGCGTTCTAGGTACTCCTCGGCTCTTTGGAAGGATGCTTTATCGATCACGGAATACATCACGACGAAAGCGTCCGGATGTATGTTCTCCATCTCCGACTTCTCATAACAAAAACAGAGAGGCTAGTTGAAACACCATTACTCGGAAATCACGAATGTTTTCGAGGCTGCAAACGATGCAGATTCGTATGAGATGCTGTACAAAGATGCGACAAGAATCCATATACGTATAAAATAACACAATAGAGATAATGGAAGTCTGTGTATGGACGGTATGAATTTTGCTCACCTTCGGATTCGAAATATTCAGAAATCTCAGCTCGCTTTCCTCACCGTTCAGCATAACGAAGACGGATTGCTCGCTGGGTACATCTGTAAACAGAAATAAAAAAGAATGAACATGGCGCCAGGATTCGCTGTTTAGCAAAGAGCATGTTCAATTTGTTTTCCGTTTATTTATCCTGGTCTGCAGAATTTTTGCTGCTCGCATTTTCATTTGGATAAAGATACAAGATGATGATTGTAGTCTCCTTGTTTATTTGAACATATACAATAAATATTCAAGAAACAAATATCCCCTCCACTGAGGTGCATACCCCGTGTAGGGCTAAGAAGCTTGGTAATCTTTAAACTTTGCATTGTATTTTTTCAGTTAACGGTACAAAGCAACTATTTTGCTTTAATAAATGTTTAAAACATTATGCTTTCATTTGCGATTTTGAGTATGCTTGACGTTTTATGGAGACATATTAGATATTCTCTCTATTATTTCACTCATGGATAATGTTCAAAGCAGTGAACGACACAAGTAGATATAATTCATAAACCTTTCCAAGTAGAAGAATTAGTAGAGAAGACTCGCGAAAATGATTCAGTACACGTACAATATGGGAGAGCATCTACCTAAAGAGGGTATTCCAGATTCTCACAGGGAAAACAAAGAAAAAAAGGAGGAAAACCCTTCGCGTAAGACGCAAGATGCCTCTCTGTAAAACGTGTTTTACAAAATATCGCGTACGTGGAATAATGAAACATATATTCTGGATAAGTCTATTAAAACCTCAGTTCTCATAATATAAAAGGATGGAATGGAAATGATTCGACCATCTTCCAGCAGACGTGGTTCGAATCTCGATTACCCGATCACTACGACGAGCTTACCTGCGAGTGGATCTCGACGAGATCCAGAAAACGCGACCGACGGGGAAGTAATCGGGCCACCGTAAATAAACTTCGGGGACTCAACCGAACGGAAAATGAATTCGTTGCCCGGTACATTGACGACCACATGGCGTCGTCGTCGAGTTCCACGTAATCGGGCGTCTAAATGCATCCGCGTCGACGTTCGCCCGTCAACGTCTGTTCCGAAGCGTCGACGGCTTCCACGGTTCATGCCGATACGTAATTCGATGATGTCAGATTGCCACGGACTGTCCCCGGTTTGACGGTGTTCGACACATGCTTTCGAGTCACGTTCCCCGAGACCCCGTTTCCTTCGCTCTTTTCCTTCTACGAATGCAAACCATATTTTCGTCATTCGCAGCAGACGTTTGAAATTCGAGAAAATAGGAAACAGGGTGCTGTGAAAAATCTAACGACGTACTTTGCATGAACGATTGCTTTGAAATCCTATCGCAGAAATTACGATATATTTTTTTTACTAGGACTTGATCGTGTCAAAATATTTTACGAAATAAAAACGATATTAAAGAAGCGAGAACAAAGTACGGTTGAATTTTCTTCGCTGACCATTTCCCACATAAAAATGCGGACAGTGGTCCCTGGGGTAGGTTGGCAAAATGCGCGACTCATCCTGCAGCCCTAGAAGATAAACGTAACATGATGTTCGCGGATATTGCTTCAGGTGATCATTTAACAAGCGCGCGAACGAAGCCCGCTTATTTCAAGCAACCAGCTTTATTTTTCTTCCCCCTCCGCGTAAAACGTTCCGCGGCGGGAATAGACGAGCCGAGTTTACCATGGGTTCGCATACGTGTAGTTCAAAGACTGCGTTCAATTTGGAGAGCATTATGCGGGAAGAGGTTCAGTTTCTCGTGGCGAGGGACGGGATGGGGGGTCGACGATTTTTTTCCCGAAAGTATTTTCGATCGACGAAAGGAGTCGAACGTTCCAAGAAAAGCGAGACGCGTTAACGGTGATTATTAGAGGCGGGGGAGAAGGAGAACCGAGCGAGAAAGCGCGAAAAAGTAGAGGAGGGCAGACGATGAACAGACACGGAGCCTGTATGATGTACGTTTATAGCACGGACCGATGCAAAATTAACCAGCTATTTCTGCCCTGGTTGTTCCTGCAGTTTTCTTTTTTACACCTTCCTGGAAACGGCTGTGCCCGTTTTGCTCGCTTCGCGCGCATCTTCCATGCGTTTCACTTCACGCGAATTTCCACCGATTTTCGCGACGGCTACGACGACGACGACGACGTACCCGCGACCGCCATCTTCTTTTGTTCTGTTTGCGGAATCGCATCCTCCGAGGCGCTTGTCGCTCGCCGTGGCCTCGATCTCGATTTCGCCGCTGAATTATGGGACGAAATACAACGTCAGCCCAGATCTTCGTTTACAAGATCTTATTTTCCATCGGCTAATGCGCGCGATTCTTTCTTTCGGTGAACGAGCGCCGACCATGCATTGCCTTCTGCATTCGCTGTTTCATCGTTTTATGTCAGAAGCCAGTAGGACAATGTTATTAAGTAGACAAATGAATTCGTAGCCCTTCCACTATTCAAAAAATAATATGCATCGACTGCTATTCATTCGCTTGATCCTGCAAAATCACGTATTATTGCAATATTTTATTCGAAGCCGGGGAAATCTGTCGGAATAAAATGTTTCGCTGTCACTTCGTGCGACCCAGCAATTTACTTTGACATGCCGCGTTAAACGTCAAATGATAAACACGTTACCGCGATACTATGTCGTTTATTTATCACTCGCGTCGACGCAAACATGCTAATGGAGTCTGTTGACGTGCTTCGCCTTTACTAGCGAGCATGCCACCTATTCAACACACGTTACACCCCCGACATTCTGCGTTCGTGGCACAATATCCTACTGCGGACACACACTCGAATTAAGTTGCGAATCCACACGTAAATCGAATTCAAACTTATGCTACACATGTCGATAGTAAGACGATTGTGTTCCCGAAACGATATTACAATGTTTGCGAAAGGCGCAGAGGAGGCGCGTCGCAAGTAGGCTGAGTCGGATAAATAGGATCCCCGTTGCGTGTACATTGTGCATAGTCAGCTCGAAAAATTTTTTGACACCTGTTACTTACGCATAAAATAGGACACAGTCGCCCGAACGAAATGATATTATTCAGTTAATCGTTTTAATTCACTGCCGTGGACAATTTGATCATTCACTTGATAAAGGTAAACGCGGTGATAAAAAATTCTTGTCGTAATAAAAAATTCTATTAACGATAAACGTTTCGCAGATCGGAGCTCGGAAATGTTTTCGCAGGGATCCCGAAGCAATTTCGAAGCCGGCGGCACTATCGATTAGCAAATGATCTTACGGTCTCGTCGCGCCATTAGGCTCGATTAAACTGTCCCCCCGGTAGTTAGCGAACAATTAGGAACCAGCAGGTCGTCCGGAGGCTTCATCAAAATTTCTTCGCGTTTTACTGAAAAGTTTCGTCGGCATTCTGACCATTCGACGGTAACGGACAACGCGTCGCTGTCTGTCGTGGACGCGGCGCGTAAACGCGTTTCCCCATTCGAGGCTGAAGTTGCTCATTTGCCTAACGAAGTTTTCTCAACTTTCCGCCCGAACTTGTCGCTCGTCCCTGTTGTCGTGTACAGAGAGCGCCGTGTTTCGAGGCAACAACACGCCGATATCTAGTTAGACCGATCGGCGAACTCGTTGCCGACGCTCTCGTTCCTAAAAACGTCCAAGCCGATCATCGTCCCGTGAGTTTTGCGAGAAGGTGGCTCGGTTCGAACCTCGCGGGAGTCTCTCTAAAGCCGTGTCCACAATGGAACAACGCCGAGAAACTTTTTATCGTCTCTTGTCGCCTTCTTCTTTTTCCACTGAATAAAGACGACAAAAAAAAGTGGCCCGAAGTTGCTTCACCGTGAACTTAAAGGATGTGTTCCAACGATAGCGGAAGCTGGTCGAGAACAAATCGTTTCTTACAGAAAGTAATTACCACCGATCCCATACGATGCAAATGCATAGAAGATAAGTAATGCAAAATCAAGTCAACGGATGTTTCATTTGTAATGCGACATTTTCCAAGCGAACAATCGTGACGGTCTTCCGTCAGTTCGCTAGCGCTGAACATCAAAAACAGTTTGCGGAAGGTAGTGCAAGCTCGAAGGACGTCGCAGAATTTAGTTACCCGTTGTTCTTTTTCAGAGCAGCTGCTGTTTGCGCTTAACGACGTTGGCGCGAGCGCTTTTATCGCGGCCATTACTCGGACGTGCGATGCAAATGCATTTTCGAACTCTTAAAAACGATGGTGGACATAAATCGGTTTATTTAAGATGCCCGGGCGACGCCCGGACGCCAGAGAGGAGTTCCCGTCGAAATCGTTATTCCGCTGGTACTTGGCAAACGCGTAGCCACGTTGAAGGCAGTTACGTCGACGGCGGCGCGGCGCGTCGCGGCGGTGCAATTTTTGAATATAATTTATCGCCGGAAGGAAATTTATTGTTTCCCCTCTGCAAATAATCCGCCGATCGAGGGAAACGTTGGACCGTGCGCGCGAGCGTGCTCGCGAACGGTTAATGAATAACGCAACACGATTCGGTAACGTCAGGCATAATGTCGTCTGCACGGCGGGAAACTAGCTCGCGGCAAGCGTCACAAGATTCAAAACAGTGTCTGACCTACATCCTTTAAAAAGCACTCAGGAATTGTTTGCTCCTGTAAACTCCTAAACTGAATGGAGAAGAGGAAAGCCGTGGGAACAGTGTCGCACGCCCGGCAATTTGACGATAACGCCATTCTGGTTCGATAGTTCGAGTAGGTTCTCTTCCCGATTCCAGCTGCAGCCTGATCTCTGTTTTAGTAGGGAGCCTCGGCTCGATTGACAGCGTCTTGACAATATTTCACGTCACCGAGACACGTTCGGGTCCTCGACCCACATATACCCTTGCGAGCGTTTTATTATTCGGGAGATTGCGTCCACGGAAAAAAAAAACGAAAAATTTCACCCATCGCTCGCCAACGGACGAACGCGATTGAAATGTTCCGAAACGTTAGATTGAGAAATTCGCGGCGAGCATTCACGGTTTTCGCTAGTTATAATCTACTTCGCTGGCCGTTTCGTTGCGACACACGGGTATTTCCGTGATACAAACTCTTCACGGAAACAGCGATGCAGCTATGAAATGGAGCAGAAGAGAGTGTCCATCGTGACGAGTGCATCGACAACGTTGCCAACGAAATTCTTACGCAGAATAAATTCGATGATTCACATCGTACTCGCTGCTATTCGACACGATGATTTGCCATTTCACCTGATCGCACGCCGTTTTAGGAGCACAAGTCATCGTTGCCCGACACACGCCGCAAGCTCGTTCAAGCTTGCTCCCTTTCTGTCTAGCATTTCAATCGCATTTATTCAACGCTTATCGTTGCGCCGCGGATTTCGCGCATGTACGACAAAAACGAGCGGAAGTTAAAACAGTGGGCAGATTAAATTCAATAGTATCAACGTGTCAGTTCCAACTGATTAAAATCATTAAGGGAAGTACGTGTATTCGGCAATTTTTATGTTGTACGTGAAGACGAAAATAGGAGTGGCGAAGGGGATGAGCGAGGCAAATGGAGGTACGGAAGAGCTGGAGAATAGGAGATTGTATTAGCGAACAAATGGGCTGCAGAACGCGGCCGGCCATCTCGCCGTTCGGTTGCATCCGTTCCGGCGTTTTAATCCCGCAATAAAGGCACACGCGGAGCGCACTAAAAGCCAACAACTATTTCATTCTGTGGCTTCGGGATTCCTCCATGAGTACCGGGTGAATCGAGGGAAAAAGGTTGTGCAGTAGCGAGCCAACAATGCTATACAATTCGCTGGAAGCGGGAGAGGCTAGCACGACTCGCGACTTTAGCTCCTACGGGATTGAGTTGTCGGGTCGTCCGACGATTTATGCGTGACCTTTCGCTTTATTGAGCGACCTATCTCGCGAATCTTGGAAATTCTGCCTGCCAATACGAATCCCCCAACCTCGAACTATTAGCTAGATTGCCTGGCCTAGCCTAATTTCACGGTACGGTTCTTTCCTTGCCCACCTGCAGAAAGGATTGCGACGTCGCTAGATACGCCCACTATTGCTGGGACAATTCTTGGAACGTGACGTCATGTAACCTATCAAAGGGACTGTTTGCAGCAACGTTGCTGACGTGTGAATTAAAGGAGAATTAACCGGGCACTACTATCGTTTGAATTCTTGTCGGTAGCACTCACCTCTCTGCCTGTCGTAAGCGTTTATGCACTCGCTGGTCATGAACTGACTAATCAGGGCGGTTTTTCCAACACCCCTTGCTCCCAGCATGGCCACAGCGTACGAGGAAATTTCTTTCGGAGGCACCGCATTCTTCTCTTCGGCCTCGGAATTAGCCGGCGCCAAGGAGTTCGATCTTGATCTTCTTCTTCTGAACGAGTCGCCTCTGTTGACGATACCTGGAACACGGAACGAGGATCCGTTAATCCGGAGATCGAAATGAATATCTTTCGTTTCTAAGTAAGTAGATAAAAAAATCAATTGATTTATGTCGCTTTAAAATCAACGTAGAAATTTTTAGTATTTCGGTGTCAGCCTGCCAGGAGGCTCGGTAGGTCTGCGCTTATTCTAATGTTAACAGTCTCCAAAATTCTCGAAGCGAAATCCACGCCAGAAAGCTCGTATTTTAATCAGCTTATTTATTTACAATTGCACGAATGCAGGAAGGAACGAATTCTACGATGCTCGGTGAACCGATAACCTCGTGCATACTTAACGTAGCTTCGAATCGGTAACGTAAACGAGAAGCTCTACGTTGTTTGCTCGCACCGCCAATATCTCTTGCTTCTTTGTGTTGCGAACTATAACGGAGCACGCGTTGCTATCTACCACGGCAGCATTCACGGAACCAATATTCACATTGGATTTGTCGGGGAAGTTTTAAGCGTGTTCCTTATCCGTGACCGGCTGACATGGTAATAGATCCCGGAAGGATTCTCCAAAATGTTAGGTAACGGAAAAACTTCATATAGACTTTACGCATATACACTTTCGGCACGTACGAACTTTTTCGAAACATCATTTTATTTAACAACAAATTTTTCTCTCGTTCTTCTTTGAGAACTAACTTTGTGCTCTTTATTTTGAACTTTTTACGTGCATACGTACAATGTCTATGAGGCTAGCAGAATTTCAACGAATTATTAGATTATTGTACAAGTTGCTTTCCATCAACAAACTTCTGACGATCGTTATAAAGATAGTAAACTTCATGTGAATATTCTTTTCCGTCGCTGCTTTACACTAAAAACTGTTCTCCATATACGTCTCAAACATTGTTAACGAGGCCTCAAAAATGAATTTTTGTCACACTGCATTATTGACTTTTCTTTTTGTAAATATGAAATAATAAATAAAATAATAATAATATCAGAAATCTTATCATCTCAGTTCATGTTCTGTCAAATGGATTTCCTTTTGTACAATTTCGTGGCTGCTGAGCGGTCCGCAGTCGCCGCGTTAATTCCAATTACGATGAGGGGTGTGTCTTTGAAGGAATTCGGAACGCCGAACGTTCGACGAGGTTGCCAGATGCATTTAGAAAATTGTTAGAGGACCTATTGAGAGTGGAGACTGACAGTTTAACGGCGAAGAAACAGCTTCGCTGAAACCGCGATTCGACGAAGCTTGGTAAAAGAACGTCAGCCCGGTGAGCAGGTCGGTGTCTGTGCGGGCGGAACGTCAGATTCGTGCAATTAGAATTTTAACCTGGCAACGATCGATCGATACGCATCGTCAGGAATACGCGCAGTCGTTAATAATATTGGGACGCCATCTAACGGCAGGTGGTACGTTAACGCGTATCTGAGAAACACGGGGAATTCGTCGGGGCGAAATAAATCTGGGTGGATCGCATACCCGTACCGGTTATCCAATTACCGGTAGATTATGCAACCAGTCCCGTGGAATTCGCGTAGCTCGACCGTGTTACCCGTGTTTCGCCGAGTATTCGCCCGGCGACGTCCGGAAACGATACGATTTCGTAAACCCGTCGTCCCGGTCCACCCATCTTTCGGTTGATTAAAGTTCTTCGAATAATTGCACGACGGTACCTATCCCGTGATTTCGCTTGATTTAACCGTGTATCACGCGGCCGCAAATGACTTCCGACCTAACTGTTGCACGTCGGATAACGAGAATCCGCGCTACCAATTTTCGACAGCCGGCGAACATTATCCATATTTCAGAAGTTAAACAATATCACGGACAGACAAACAGTTGCCAGGACGAAATTAATTTCAGTTACTAGACGGTGGGATCCGCATGCGCGCGGATGTCGAGTGACACGTTCCGTATACGCATCGAACGCGTATTTGCTGTTAACACTGACAAATATTCGTCTTTTAAATTGAGGTGACGAGCTGATTCCAAAGCAGAATCGCCAGATCTGGGGAACTGTTCACTCGAATCGAAGGGGGAGGAAGTTCCTGCCTCTCTCTCTCTCTCTCTCTCTCTCTCTCTCTCTCTGCCAGTGCCGGTTTAGTCACGTGACATTACGACATATGCGCGACAGAGAAGAAACGAGTCACGTGACTGGACCGTGAAGAAAGCGTGGGGGAATAGCGTCGTAGAAGGGGGAGGGAGAGTGGGGAGACAAGAATTAATCTGGCGACACTGCTCCAAAGATCACAATAGTTTAAATAATAACAGTTTCGTTATCGACAGAGACCAGATTTTTCGTTGAGATATTAAGATGGTAGAGTCGTTTCCAGAATTGCAAGGTTCCAGCGTGCGCGCTCTTATTTCTTGATAATACGAAGATCGGATTTTTCAGTAGCCAAAAACGCTAGCTAAAAGATCGATCTAGGCCGCTGTCGCCCTCAAAAGTCCTATTTTTTCGTTTACAAGGCGTAGCTTGCATTATTCGGTAGCATGTTGCTATGAAAATAGCTACATGCGCAGTTGCATGCTTGCGAATAATGCAAATTACACTGCCGAATAATGCAAACTACGCCTCGCAAACGAAAAAATAGAACTTTCGAGGGCGATCGCGGCCTAGATCGATCTTTTATCCGGCGTTTTTATTGATATAAGGGCAAAAATTAATCTATCATCACCTCGGTTCTGTTATGTTTATGCAGATACCGAGGGTCGAGTGTTGATTTTTCCAACTAGGCCTCGTAGACCCAAAAGACGCCAGTAATCCTACACCCAAAAGGCCATGTGTTTAAAACACTGATGAGGCTAAGGGTCCTTAGTCCGACTGGCATGGGTACTTCTTACTTTTGATGCAGTCGGAGAGTCAGTCGATGTTGAACGGGCTAAGAGAAATCTTGCATCTATGAAATTCAGAAACGCGTTCTATTTTTCTTAATCCTGCTTCCCACAAAAACCAACAGTTTTTAAATACCGAGAACCCGCGTTTTTGTATTATCGAGAAATGAGAACGCGCATCCGGCATCCTTGCAGTCCTGGAAAAACGAGTCTACTCCCTTAATAAAGATCGAAGCTACAATGTTGGATCGGCTACCGACCCCTCGCTGGTCGTAAATATAGTCTTGAATTTCGACTTAGAAACGAGCGGTGCCGTTAATGGTCGACTAACAAGCCCGCCTCGTGTTCCACTTAAGCCCGAAGCACGGTCTGGTGTGCGGGGAACTTCAATGCTGGCCTCTTATGTATCTCGGCACTGGTACAAAGATCCTCGGTGCTTCGGGGAATAATTGGAAAAGAATCATCCTCTAAATGACGGCGGCTAAGCGTTAATGGATTCTCGAAATCGACGGCGCGGCACAGCATCGTCTCGTAATCAACGGCGGAAATAACTGATCCAGAAAGTCGGAAAGCAAACCAGTCGATCACCGATTGATCTCCCGTCTAATGCGTTTACGTGGCACCGGCGAGTAGTGGGCGATCGATGCGGATCGTCGATGCGCAAGAAAGTTTCATGCAATCTTGTCTCCGAGCCTGTGCAAGCCCATCCGAGCGATTCCGTGGCAAATCGATCGGAATTTTACACGTTGTTCGCTGATTTCGTTCAACATTGCAGAATTTAACACAGATACACTGCGAATCTTCATGCAAAATAAAAATTTCTTACCAGAATTTCAACAAACCGTAGTGAAGTAGAAATTTATTTTCTTCCCTATTATGTTTAGCAGGTTGAGATTATACGCCTGCTAATTTTTTTCATAAATTGTCTATACATGTGAAAATGACAATTTGATAAATCGTAACTTCGGCAAACGCGTAGCGAGCGGACAAACGAGTGACCCACATTAGCGGAACAAATAATCGTAATCGATAAACCGATTAATTTTTCGCCTTATTAAACCCGAGCGAACTGATTGCGACCATGCCGGCGACAATTTCAAAGGAAAGCCTCTTTGAGAACAAGGATTCGCCGACACAAGAAATTACAAAGCGCCGACGCGACGAGACGAACGTGTCTCACGGATGGCGGAAAATGTGAAAAACGCCAGAGGGGAAATCGCTTTTCCAGAAAGCGACCGCCTCGGCGAACACGCGCGTGAATCGCGCGTCCAGACTGCACCGGGATATTGCATTAATGCAAACGCGATAAATCCGATGTGCACCGCGGCGCGAGCCCCGCCTGTTCGTGTCTGGGACATGTCCAGGACATGTTTAGATGATGAAAACTCCGATATCCGTCCGTCCCTCCGTCCGACTATACGCCGGCTTTGTCCCCTTGACTCCTTTCGCGAGAAACACAAATGAACGAACGCGCTACTACTCGCTTTCGCTCCGGCAAGAATTAAACTTGCTGCATCGAGCCAACAAAGACAATCATTGACGAGGCGCTGACACCAGGATAATCTGACTTCTGGCCTGGTTTAAGAACGAATCTCGGCATAACTCGTGACTCAGTGTCACCTAACCCTTTCGGCCCTGATGACACATACCGGGTAACCCATTTAAAGATACCCACGCGAACGTCTCATTCAGTTGCGACGATGTTAAAAGCGTTTTCCATGGAATTTTGAATTGGATCGGTGGATTGGATATGCTGCAAATACTCTTATCATTTTTTCACGAGACAAAACGGTACCTGTGCGACAAGTAAAAATGCTTAAAAAATGAATGTATATAATAACGCCACGAGAGATTCAGTAGAAAGCTGCGCACAATGGATATAACTTTTTATTCGCTGAAACCACTGTACCGGATTATACCGACCGCCGTTTCCCGCGGAACTCGATTTGCAAAATAAAGGGGAACAAAACGTGCGCAGCAGCTTGGTATCTTTTAATCGATTATCGGAACCGGGTCGCTGCGAAGTCTTTTTCATCAGAAACTAAATTCTCTCCTCGGGATCGGATTGAATCGCGAGAGATTTAATCCGCGCATGCAAAATTGCGGTTCCATAAACAAAGCACAGGTGCACGGTTTTGACCATTAAATAGGTGAGGCGGCGTCTATTAATAAAAGTTTAAACGTTCGAACGAACCGCGGTGCATGCCAAATTGCTCTGACCGAGCATGGCAGCTCCGATACGAATACCGCGCCGCGCGGAGAATGTTCCGGCGATGCTTAAATCGTTTACCGAGTTTTCGCGAATCGATCACTTTCGTTCTCACCGATTTCGTTCGAATCGAAATACTAGATGTCCGAATTTTCATTGCCAGCCTGCACAGACAATAGAATCAACGCGTGTTATTGTTATCTCTCGATCAATCTAAACGAGGGAAACGTTGCTCGCTCTGCTGTCAATCATGTATAACTCGACTGCGAGTTTTCGTGGGAAATGAAAATTTTCTGAATCCTATGCGAGCGACGGGTGACAAATATGAATTCCTTCCTATTTATATTTACATCCACATATTATTGTTATAAACTTTAAAAATATGTGTTAACGTAATTCCGGTCAATTTTTTAATATTTCCACGGGAGCACGTAGAAATTGTTAAAAGAAATTTTAGAAATGGATATTCGGATACCCGTTCATTGACATAAGGGTTGAATTGTGCCTCGCCATATCGAATAATCGGTTTTTAGCAAAAACTCCAATCTCGTTCAGCTCTCGCACATTTTCGAACAATTTTTCTGTAGTATGGTCCCCCAACATTTGAAATAAATGAAAAGCAACCGAACTGCAAGCTGCAACATACGCTGCAGCGAAACGATTTCGTTGGCGACCGCTGCCTACACTCTATCCACCTACATAGTTGTTAATTGCATTCGGCTCGCAGGTGTCTGTTTTTTGTGCACACAAAGCTCCCGGAACCCATATGCCATTGGACCGGAACGACGTCATTGGTGCACTCCGAGAATCAAAGGTTGCGGAATGTAGGATCGATAAATTATGTACAGTAAAGTCGCGATCAAGCTTTCATCATCTGGTCCGACCAGGAACAGAAATCGTAAAGGGAAACTACTTTTTTATGACTCATCGACCGCTCCGAAAGTACGAAGGAACAACGTGTGGAAACACTAAGGTGGATTTAGCTACACTCGATGAAAATTATTCTGCAAATTAATTTGCAAAAAATGTTCTGGAAAAAATTTCGAGCCCGTCGGATGGTGGGAACCCGGCGCGCATCAAATTGAAAAATTTTGAAGTTTTTAAATCACAAAGAACACAAAATTTTCAAATTTCAAATTTTCAAATATTCAAATATTCAGATTTTGAAATTTAAAAATTTTCAAATTTTTAAATACCAAATTTTCAAATTTTTAAATACCAAATTTTCAAATTTTTAAATACCAAATATCAAATTTCAAATTTTTAAATACCAAATTTTCAAATTTCAAATTTCAAATTTCAAATTTCTTGGTCCCTGGCAGGGTATCCCGCTCAGTAGAAGGAGTAAGCGAAGGGACTTAGATCGCGGAGCTCGAAGGGAGCTAGATCGCGACTTTACTCTAATGATGAAACGCTGCGCCGCGGCGTGAAACGTGATATTTCGCGCGACGCTTTCGCCAACAAGACGTTGCGTCGGCATTTTCCTTAAAGGCGGCGCGGATAAGATTCCCAGTTGAATTTCAGAGTAAATATATCCCCTGTAAAGTCGATACGGCCGATGAAGACAAAGGGCAAAGGGTTCTTTGAACAACGCTTAATACTCGATATCGACCCGTTGCTTTTTTCCCTTCCTCGCGCATGTAAATATCGCCCGTGGTCCGACGAGTTTCGTGAAAAAGAAAATTGGGCGAGAATTTCCATGCTCCCCAATGCTAATCAACATGGTGTTCTCAACACTTTCGAAGATAAAATTGTTCGAGTTTCAACGCCGAAGCGGTTCCGAGGAATTGAATCACCATTATTTTAATTGTTAATCCTTTGGCGGACACATTTTGTTTCCGAAGTTTTTGCATCGCTGCTCGAAAGCTTTCGTAAATCCTCGAGAGCTCTTTATCCGAACGAACGCTGCTTCACAGGAGACAGTTGAAGGCTGTTTTCACAGCGGCATACAACCATCAGCAGTGAATATGAAATTCCTTGAACATACTGTGGATCTTTAACTAAAATAAATATTTTCCGCCTCGACTGGAGTTGAACGTGCACACCGTGCACAATTTTAATAAGAACAAAATAATGTAGTGTACTTGACAGTTTGAAGAAGCATTCTAAACACGTGCTGTGAACAACTATCTCTCATCTTCGCATATTGAGTATTATTATACTATGTTGACTCTAATACACGATGTTAGAGCAATGGTTCATTTCACGAACGAGAAGGTCCGAAATGTAATGACCATTCGTGTGCATCTTCGTCAATTGTCAGTCAAAAAGTGAGCGCAAGCAGAAAAGCAAGTAAATATTAGGAAACGGGATTGCACGCTATGAGAGCAGCCTAAGCATGACTAAGACCGTTATTGGATAACGTTCAACTATAGAATAGCTTTCACACTCGTGCACGAAATTTAATCGGTCAGGACGTTAATGGGAACGGTAGAACGTAAAATGAATTATGTGGGAAATAAAAGTCTAGGGCAGGTAACCATAGAAAAAGTCGTGCGCTACTAATTCATATTGGCATCGAAATTTCGCGCGAAGGCATCGACGAAACCGAAAATGTTGGATATTTCAGAGAAACGAGAGTTGCTCCAGCAATAAATTTGACAGACAAGTGTGATAGATTAAACCATATGGAACCGTGTATTTTTCCAAATCACCACGAAATCTGGATAGAGATCTATGTAACGCGCGCGTCTGACTCTAACAATAAACTGGCTGCACGTGATCTATGCTCGACTATTATGTAAATAGCATGTCCAATAATAACTCTGCTTTGAAACATGTGACGAGACGATGTATAAAGTTCTCTGGTCATTTACCTGTCACAACGACCGAGCCATAAGGTGTCATTAATTATGTAAGCAATGCACACATATCGCAGAAAGATTCGAACGAAGTAAGTCAAGTGCACGGCACGCTGCTATGCGTAATGCACGCTAAATCAAAACCACGCGTGTCGCACAGTTCAATTTCATTCTTTACCATGCACGGAACACGAACATTTCGTTGTCCAATTCGTGAATGTTTGGAGAAAAAATATTTCAGTTTCAGTTAAAATTGAAGAATGATGCTTTATTTTTTTTTTATAATGATGTTGTTACGTTTAAGAGAATGGTTAGGAAAAATTACTGATAGAAGATTCTTGGTATTTAACATTGGAGTTCACTCGATATTAAATAACAAAGTGTATAAATTGAATTTAACGATCTTTAAGTAAAAGACGGTTAACGTCGCTTGTAGGAGTCGGTGTCAGCGAACGTGTTAAATGCAAAACTTGGAAAAGTTGAGTTCGGAATTTCTTGTATTAACTGATTCATTGCAAATAAAATTTTAATCGAGTTCCCGACGAATACAGAGCCGTATACATCGGTGTGGGAAAGTTCGTGGACAAATAATTAATGATGAAAATATTTTAAATGCGAAACTTTAAAGCATAGAGCTTCTTATGTCGACTGTATTCGCTGGAAATAAAATTTTAACGGGGCTCCCAACGAACACAGGACTGCAAACATCGATCTGCAAAAGTTTCTGCACAAATTATCTTCGACAAAAATTTCAATTGCACTTCAGTTTGGAGTGTCTTAGACGGACCGTGCTCATTGCACATGAAATTTTAACGAGTTCGCCGATGTATGAAAATACCGCGTGTGCCCGAGGAGTCGTTGGCGAAATCACTATACCTCGCGCGAAACTTACCAGCGCATGGACGTTTAAGCGAAGCATGCATTTAGCTTCGATCGGTGTGTGAGAAAGTTTTTCAAGGAGTCACGTAAAAGGTCAGCCGCGACACTTCCTATCGTCGACGTCGTCGTCGTTACGGCAATTTCGATTCCGGAAAGCAAGGCGTCGATGTTCACTATTCGCTGTTCATGTGAGGCGAGTCAACAACGCGACCGGCAGAAAAAGCGTTTTCCTTTCGAAAACATCGAGCCTAACACGTGCCTCGCGTTGCACGGAATTAGCAAATTAGTTGATCGATTTACCCGCTGAAAAATATTTAGAACGGGGAGCCTGCGATAAACAACCGCAAACTTATCCGATGACAAACTTTATATATCCAGGAACGTTGAAACAAGCGAAGGCGATAACTGCGAAGTTCAGCGAGGATTTTATACATTTATAGCTCTCGCCGACTATGAAAATGAAAAATATTATTATCGACAAACGCTGGACGTGTTTTTATTTTATTTTTCCTTAGGAATCTGTTTTTCATCACCTGGCCTCTCTGCGTGGGTAAAATCATCAGCAATAATTAAACCGTACATAGTGAAACTGATCTGTAATCTGCACAACGATACCCAGAGTCTAGTAATAATTGGACTGCGGACTTTTATGGAAAATAAATATTGTCCGTGTTGATTTCAAATTATAGCTCTCAATATTTATATTTCAGTTTATCCGCGTTCTAACATTTGCATCGACATTATTTGTATGTACTATTAGAGCCGTGTACATCTCGGTCGGAATATTGTAGTCTGTTTTTTGAAGAAAGAGCCTTGAGGTATACCGGTCGCCACAATGGATGTGCACCCACACACGAGCGATACGGCTAAATTGGTTGAATTGCTTCACAGAGTTAAAAATAACGTGAGAACTCGCCTAAACGTTTTGCTATCGAGAATCACGGTACTCGCGGAGAAACATTTTCGAAGACGCACACCTGTGAGCGTATATACATACATACATACAAACCTAGAATCTAGAATTTTCATGAAATCATTTAAAACTGTTTGTAAGAATCGACGTAATTTCACGCCGGGCAATTAGCATTATAATTTGTGTCATTAAAACTGCGATGCTCGAACGCTTCTGTCCCAATTATGACGTAATGAATGGCTCAACGACGGAAGATGGAAAAAGGGAGTCCACTAATGATCCCTGCTGTCATTCAAATAATCGCCCGATGCGCTGTTCGCCTACAATCATTCGGAGAACGACCATACGCGTACCGACTTCTGATGGACGATTTCAACCGGAAGCAATTTTCCCGATTTAGAGGTCACTGGCTCGTATTGATCGCATGATTTCCCACGGAGCTCTGTCGATCCGTGACAAATTATAGGAATATTCGAGTTTTAATTACACTCGGCATGCGTAATATCACGTAAATCTGTATTGTTTAAATTATTGGGAAAATATTGGATCGCGTCGTCAATGTTACTGGAATCGAAGTCTGTTCGTCGGTTCGGTAAAAGCGAAATTTTAATCAAGCATATCCTTGATTAAAGGCTGCATCGATGCTAAAATAACAAAGAAGTATAAAAATATAGCTATGTTACACAAAGACAGAGAGAGAGAGAGAAAGAGGGAGACGGGTATTTGTGAAATGCTTTTGAATGTTTTAAAATTTGTTCTGCATGAATTTTGCTCGAAAAACAGTTTTCCGAGACTATTTCTATTTAACGAACGTCTAGGAATACTTTAGTAAAACACCAAGTTAATTTTAAGGGAGAATTGGAGCCCCTTTTTGTTACGGTTCGATTCTGCACACGTTTCGCAAACAAGATCCTATATAAACTTCCCTTATACTGCCATGCCGTTGCGACGTATAAAGCGTGCTATAAAACCGTACTAGACCTTTATGAACATCCACTATAGAGTGCCTCACTTGTATTGAACTCCTAAGTTATTACCGGTGCTATTAAAAACAGAGGAGGATAAATAACAATCTTATAGATCAGATCACGTAATTTCACAATGAGACGTGATTTCTCGACAGGCGGTTGAATTATATGTTTAAAAAAAACGTTGCATACAGCTTCTCGTGTCGTCGTAGCTGAATTAAATAATCGAACAGTCTAATTTCAGTGAAACGCTCTGTGTAAATGATCGAACGAAATGAGGCTCGATTTTTGATAGACAAATTGCAATTTTTGTGGAACGGCGACAATGCGACTTTTTGAACTGTAGCATGGGAAACGCGCTATGGAAGTCATGAAAACTGATCGAAACAACGAGCCAGATATTTGCGGAGCTACTCCATCGCTAAAGTCGGCAATGCATTGTCAGTGATACGCGTTTACGCATGGGCGGACAGCCGCATTGTGATCGCACTCGCATTCACAGAAACTCGAACGCGTCTACTGTGAAAACAAATATAAAGTGATCCCCAGCGTTCATGGGCTGATACGCGGCGAAATTCTTCAATGCATATTTCGTCGAACAGCGCAATCGTTCGATCGACAATAGGGAAAAAATAACATAGCACAGCGTATGTGATAATAACTGGAATTTCGATTTGAAGTTACAAACTTTCACTCCACTTTCACGTACTTTTCTATACGCTTACCGGCGAGTTAATAAAACGTAGTTTTGCAATGGAAAGTGTCTTCCCGAACACCATAATATTTTAGCTGATAAGTTAAATGGAAGGCTGCGCCCATTGAAATTCAAATGCGCCGCAAAAAAGTTTGCCTGCGTTACGTTTCCCCGAGCACGTACTCGGATTTCGCAATGGGGAAGATAGTTCCCACCACTTACTGACTACGCTGACTATAGCGACTGCGTGTTACACAAGGAATTTACATAATCGTTGTAGAAACGATTGAAAGAATCAAGTATCGCTCGGATCAGATTAAAAATATAATAGAAGATACTCAGCAGTCAAAAGGACTCGTTTTAACTTGTCATTAAAATTTCATCTTCACTCGGTTCGAAATTGTAGCCAATTTAATTGTAGCGTGTTGGACAAAAGTCAGCAACAGTTACTTTCGTCGAGACATTGTTAACATACATGAATGCAGCTATTGCGGAAGCCAGGGAAACTACAAAAGAAGGAACGAGAGCTAGCGAGGACGAAATTGGCTAGGTTTCAAACGATTTTCTGCAATTTTTGCGGAAGAAAGACGGCTTTGTTATCCACGAAATTGGGATTTTAGGTATGTTGACCAAATCTTAGATCGTGGGATGAAAAGACACCTGCTGAATATAAGAAGAAATTAAATAGAAGAAAGATAGAGCTTGGATAGTTAAATTTTTAAGTTATCTTCATTGCGAGTTTAACAGGAAACGAGAATAATCGCGATTTTTAGTATATCGAATAGAAGAAATAAATTTTTAGTTATGACCTTCACTCTAAAGATATTTAATAAATGATTTCTCCTGTGTGTTTAACGTGGGACGAGAGCCGTCGCACGATGAAAAATTTCGGTTATTCTAGAAGAGACAATTGTTCGGATCCGCGGATTTCGAGCAGGATTTACGGACAGCTACATCGTGGGCCTGGCTTTCTAACGAAGCACAACTGATGCGAATTAATTGAATCGATACACGAATACCAGCTCAATAAAGAATACGACTCGCCGCGTTGCGTTGCACGATCGGCGAGCAACAGACTGCGAATTATTGTTCAGTTAAGAATGACTTTATGGAGAATCACTTTCGGAGAAAATGAAAGAAAACATCGCTTTTTAAACGCTATAGATCCAGAGCGGAGACACAGGTTACCGCTTTTCCCCGACGGTTAAATGAACTCGCACACGGACGAACCACATACGAACCGGACGCGGGCGAGCGATGACGTTCAAGAAAATGCTCGGTGAACCCTGAAAGAAATTTTCATTTTATTTCACTCGGCTAACCAAGCTTGTAATTAATAATTTTCCGTACGGCAAGGTGCCGGTCATTCGTTGTTGGTCAACACGGATATTCCTTTAACGGACGCCGCCGCAGGGTCCGTCATTTATTTTTAAAAAGGAATCTATTTTAAACGAAGCGGTAATCCCTTTTATTTAAATTTCATTACCATGGGACTGGAGGCTGAACCTTTCTTCTTTTTTTTTTCAAGGACTGACTTGACAGCGCACCTAAATTTAACGTCGGATTGAATCAAAGCTGCTAATAGAGTCCAAAATTATAAATATTACGGAAAAGGCATCATAATTGGCAGTTAATAACAGTGTTTCGTTTCAGTGAATTCCATTTTCATTTCGGATTTCCCAAAAACCCGATGCTCGATTACATTTTCAGCATTACGAAACAATTTCGGAACAAGTATACAATTAATTGATCCACGGATCAAAAAATAGGGACGTTATTTATACATATACGCGAGTCGTATTCGTGGCGCTTATAAATAAAAAGCATGACGCATTGTTTCAACATTCAGCATGTTGTCTACATCGGAAAGCACACTTCCCGGCACGAGGTATATTTTTTGTATGAAATTCCGTCGCAAAAAAGTGAATATACAGAGGCAAACCTTTCCCGAGGTTTAATTACAATTGTGTTGCAGCCTTAATCACGTTAGAACGTAATTGCATCTGTCAACTAAAAGCTCTGACATCAATCTGTTATGCAAAATTCTGAAATCAGAAAATGCAATTAACGAGCCATTTTATAGCATGCGCAAATGACAAAGCACAAATAATCAACGTTAATAGACACTTTAGGATATAATAACGTTGTTAAATCGAATAACTGTATAATTCAATCACGATGTTACACAATTCATGATGTGATTACTGTAACTTTGTTCAGTCTCATAAAAATGTTTCTGGTCTGATTCACATCACTAGAAGACTTCGAATGTTATGCATTTATGGCAAAAATGGATTCGTCAAATACAACATTGTGTTGTTGCGAGAATCGACTTCTGTTATCCGTACAAGTCTAGAATAACAAAGATAACAAATTTTCAAATTTTGAATTTTTTAAATCACAAAATACACAAAGACACAAAATTTTCAAATTTTCAAATTTTCAAACTCAAATTTTCAAATATTCAAATTTTCAAATTTTCAAATTTCAAATTTGACGCGCGTCAGGTTCCCACAATTCAATCGGCCCCAAATTTTTCCAGATCATTTTCTCAATACTCCTCACAATTCTGGGGGGGTGAGACTAAAAAAGTTTTTGGTCAAAAAATATGGTCCACTCTAGTAAAGACTGACAGCGCGCCGAAAACTTGCTCCATGCCGAAAGTCCCATAAAAGCATAATGAAAAATAAAGAAGTTTTGTAATTGAATTAGCAGGTAAGGGGACTTAGATCGTGGAACTCTGAAGGAACTAAATCGCGACTTTTCGTCCGCGGTAAACGTCGAAGTAATTCGCTCAGCAATTGCACTCGGGATTTCGATCGAATATTTTCCGGTAATGCGAAAATGTCGAAAATTTGTCGGACAATGCGGTGAAACATATCTACGCGGGCATTGTCCACGAGAATCAAGACTACAATCGATACGCTCGGGAGATTGCGCGCCGTGCGAGAGGGTGACATTTAATGAAAAAATTCCCGGTCTGCTATTATAGTCTTGGGGAGTAAAGAAAGGGAAACCTGTTTCCTCGGGGTTGCCGAAGTAATCAAAGCGTTCTCGCGCAGAACGGCCGGCAAAAATCGACGACCGGATTAAATAAAATAAACGAACTGTGCAACGGTAAACGACGACCGAAGGGATCGCGTATACACCAATATCACTGGGCATGGGTCGACGATGTTCAGCGACTTATGGCCGGCCGTTTTATGAAGGGTGTGCTGAGATCAGTAGAGTCGAGATGGGCGCGGACTATAATAAGCCTGGGACGAAATGAAATACTAAAGACTACATCACGAGTCTAATTCCAGCCAGTCCTGTTTCACTGCGTGAAACACTATGAATATTTACTGGAATATGCATTTTCTTTGTCTAATTTGAAACGTTATTAGAATGTGGGTAATTGCGATTTACTTATTGTAAATCTTTCGATGAGTTTTCTTTCATTTAAAGATTATGGTATGGAAGATAAAATAAAAATTGCGTTCATTTTTACGGAATATCATACTTAGACTACAGATTCGATGCATTCATGACAAAAATGGGTGGGTCAAATGCGAAACAGTGGAATTAAAGAATTTCAGAATACTGTTGTATTGTTTACAACTTTCATTTTTTACAAAAATCCACAATGTGCAATATTAAGGAAACTTGGACTTGTCGAATACCGCAGGAAATTTCAGATTTATCGGTATCGCCCGTTGGCAGTAGATAATTACGAGCTGAAACTATTTTCTGGTCGGTCGAGGAACAATGGTTGACTGGCAGGAGGCAAAGGGGAGGCGAGTGTCGGAGACAGAACAACGAGAATCAATATTATTTACCTAGTTTATGATAACGAAACAGTTAACGGGGCGGTTATGTTTACCCACATCGACACTGAACTCCCTTTCCTGTTCGTTGACCCCGCGAATATCCGGCCAGAGTCTAGTTAGGCTGTAGTTAGTGCCACGAGGCGAACGCTCGATACTCGGCTTCGACGCAGCGGGAGAAGTTCCGTAGTTTTCTCTCGCATATTCATCTCGTGATCGAAGCAACAGTTTTAATAATCGGATGGTCCTGTTCAGACGCGAAAAACTCGACAACTTTCTCGGGGGAACCGTTAATGATGCCGGCCATTTCCCGTTTGGTAATTAATTACCGCAAATTCAGGATGCTGCTGTCCATCATGCACGAGAGATTCATCTTGCGATGGTACGCCATTTTTTTTTGTATTACTCGAATTGATTGGTCTACAAAAATCGCATGATTTGAAATTAAAACATTTCACCTGAAATTACAATCATTTCAACATTTTTATGCAGTATAAAAATTTTTTTCAGTGTTTTAAAATTTTTTTATTCCATATAGCATTTGCTAATTTAATTTTTCTCACGAATGCGAGAAATCTACAGTCTGGTAATCACATTTAATTTGGTTCTGTTTCAATTAGTTTCAGTGTGTCCGTAAAACTTTGTAAAGAAGAACGACTGCAAAGCTGACATTGTCGAAGCTCGTTTTTTCAACCTGCTAATAATTGATAAAAATTCATTACAATACTGGAAAATATATAATTTTAGACTGAACATTAAAACGCTTAAAAGATAGCGTTTAAAAGGATTAACAATTAGTAATAATTCATTACAATACGTGCACGCGGGAATTCCGTTTAAAACCCAGAGAATTGGAATGCTGAAAGGTATTTTCTAAAATAATTATTTCACGATGCAATAGTGGAAATTAGCATGCTCTGTAAACGATAAACGCATGTAATGAAGTGGTGTATAACAGCAGGGAACAATTAATTAATCCGCATTAAGGAAACATGGATCAATTAATTCGAACGCGAAGATAATGGAATCCGTCTGCTGATTTTCACGTGCGGGACCCATCGCATCATCGCTCAAAACTCACCCGTGTGCTAAAAGACATAAATATTGATAAGACAATACAAGGGACGTTGGACAACTCTTTTGTTTCACATAGATTATTCACTTGTACTTGTGTGTCCGTATTAATAGCGAATCATTTTAATTACACAAACAGTTTATAAATAATCTCAATGACAAA
Source organism: Lasioglossum leucozonium (assembly GCA_028454225.1). Classification (NCBI taxonomy): domain Eukaryota; kingdom Metazoa; phylum Arthropoda; class Insecta; order Hymenoptera; family Halictidae; genus Lasioglossum; species Lasioglossum leucozonium. Next base: position 9,439,522 of record CM052215.1, read on the forward strand.
CAGATCGAAACCAATCGATAGATGATGCGACAAGCACACGACGAATACAAGGAACTGGCGATAAATCAAGTCTACGAATTACCTATTTCAACAGGTGGTCGAATTTAATTTTACCTCGACGTATTAGCGTTGCAACAAGGAGGAACTTCGATTGCCATTATTTTTTTTTTTATAGCGATGCACACACCGTGAAGTGACTCTCAAAATTAGTCGATACTGGTAGCCACGTGCCACGGTTTATTTTATAATAAAATGTCACGTCTTGCGGAATACAACTTTTGTCTCGTACGAATTCTCTTTGGATTGCGATTTCATTATATGCACTCCCTATTTTCTTTTGAAAATAGAAATGGAAATTGATCCATCTATTTGTTTTTAAACAATAGACTCTATTCTGTCGTGTCCCTCTTTAACAGCTAATTTTAACGCTCCCAATTTTTTCCCTCACGATCTATGCACCTGGTGGGACCAAGCGATGGGAATTAGACCGTGATTTTACCGTGTCAGCATTTTTTCACGAAAAATTCTTTAATATACTTCTTCAATCAAGTGTACATATCACCATAAAGATCGAAATACGAAATCCGAAGAAATTCTTCCGATCTTTTTATTACTGTAAATATACAGAGTATCCCGGTATTGATCGTACGACCTCGAAGGGGGTGATTCCACACGAGGAAATAAGTCGAAAGCGTAGAATAAAATTTTTTCATCCGAAAAGAAAATCGAGTTTGAAAATGCATCGAATACGCATGGCATTCGACGGGAGGTGACGACCGATGCGTCTGATCATGACCAACCAATTCTACTTCCTGCACACATTGTAGCACGCGAGCCCGACGAACCTGTACACTCGTTTTTCTCGGGAACAAATCGTCAAACGAAAAAAATTTATTCCGTATGTTCGACTTATTTTGTCACGTGTAGAATCAGCCCCTCCACGGTTCTCTCATCGATTGTATGTGACTGCATATGTGAGTCAAGTTTGGGGGTCGGCAGTTCCACGTATCAAAGAGCTACTGAATAATTATTATTGAAACAGTAAAATTGAATTAGTATAGTTGTACGCACGCAACGAACACTTGCACTTGGCAAAATGTCAATCATGCCACGGCTTGAGAAAGACTCGGACTTTCGCAGAAACGAATCATGCGCGACTCGAGATGCGACAGACGCAACGTTCGCGGAACAACTGAACGGTCCTTAGATTGCATTATTATTTGGATGGCGGCCCGTTTTTCGGGTGGAGCCATGGACCCAGTCTCCAGCCTCTACCACATGCACTGCTCGCGTGTAACTATGATTGACAATATTGCTGTAATAACATTTCGAACGTAACAAAGATCTATTCATTTCTAATGCGGTAAGCAGATCGAATTTTATTAGCCGCGAAGCTGCGATCAAATTCCCAGTTTCAGGCGCGAGACGATACGAGCGACGTTTCACAGACAGTTTCATTGACATTGATTGTAAGAAGATTTGGCCGAAGTTAGTGGCCGGTACGCTGAAGCTGTGAGTATTACATGATGCATCTGGCAGCGGTGCCAACTTGATCAACCATTACCGGACAATGTGAAAATTCTTGTTTACATTGGCGAAAAACAAACGTCTACTGGGAAACGCTCTCTCTCTCTCTTTCTCTCTCTCTCTCTCTCGCTCTCTCTCTCTCTCTCTCTCTCTCTTCCGCAAAAGGCGACGTACTCGACCGTGTAACCATCCTTCTAAATAGAATCTGAAATTATCTTATTTCTTACTGACAGAGCTGGGGACACGGCGGGATATTAATAGCGAAAAGCTGGCCAGAAATACTCGACTCGATTGACTGATACGTTTTGAATTGCTTTAACGAAAAAATGTTCCGTTGCGTTGTGTATCGTAGATCGAAGATACTTTCCAATTAAAATAGTTGAATCGAGTACGAAGCCAGTTGTTTTTCTGAGCTCAATTGATTCAGAATTTTAAAGATTCTCGAAAAAATTGCACATGTAAAAATTAACTATGCTTACACACGCATAGTTTATTTTTTAAGTATCATATGCATTAATATTCCTGTAATAGAAGTAAATGAGAAATGTTAATTAATCAGTTTCCTCGAAAATATTTTTACACAGTAATGTAGCAGAGAAACTGAAGACCCATTTGTTCTCAAACACGCTGTAATTTGAAACCTGCGTAAAAACATAAAAAAAATTATTTCATCAAATGAATCATTTTACGTATCTGCTTCTGAAAGATCATACTCGTGGCACAGGTTTCTCTCGACAAATGATATTGCAGTTCGTGCGTGCACATATGCAGTTACACGGAGCAAAAATGATTAACCACCAACGAAACTGAGGCTTTGACGTTCGGCCAACTCTCCGGTGGAAATTCGCTGCCGTGCAATGCAGCGAGCTGTTCAGTTAATTGCATTAAGACGCGTATTCAAGGTTAAGAACAGAGATCGCCTTTCGCCCGGCTGTGATATACGATCTACGAAATTGTATTCGGTTTCGGGCAGATTATAATTTCATAGAGCGCATTATACGGGCACCCTTTGGCGGCTTAATGAACGTCGCCAGTGGGTGTAATGGTTGCATAATGAACGTTTTCACACAAGAAAGATCGTCCAAGTCAGATTTCGCGAAGCCAAGCGGAACACCGGCGAGAAATATTAATTTCACGAGGCTACGCCCCCGATAAACTTACTCGTGGCTGCCACGGCGCACCGCGCCGCGGAGAGTTCGCCAATGACATTCCGCAATCTAAACCGTCGCGTAACCGGAAGGCAAACGTGCTCCTTAAACGGTCATTTCCGGGAAATTGTTTAATGGGAAATCACCGAGCAAATCGAATTTTCACAGAATCCCACGAAGCGTTTGCTTTTGACCTTTCGCCGACGAAAATATACGCCGGCCAGCGCGCGTTTATCGGAAATACAGAATCTGCAGATCGCGACGAGGGTAGGGAACGCTTCGGCCGCGTGTTGGTCATTAAAACACGCGATTACAATTTATTTATGCACGTTTTGTTCTCGTCCCTTGAATCACGATAGCCGACAATTAGTTGCAGCTTCCGCAAGCTGATTATCGACGACCAGCACGCACTCTTGGCCGAAATGGTAACACGCGCGCGTGATCTTTAATCGATCTAGATAAACTTAGGTGGTATGAAATTGTCCTTTTAAAGTTTTCTTTTATATTATTTGTTCGTTAATACTTTTTTCGTTGATGAATTTAAGCAGATCGTTCATTGTTCTGTCACTCTTGGCTTAAATTAGTTCATTCAAATTCAACAGATTTTTCAATTCTTAATTTCAGGATTTTTTATTGTCTCTTATGTGTGCAAACAGTTCGTGCAAGTTGATTCGAACAATTTTAATATCGATGTTCAAACGTGCTTTATTTTTGGCCATTTAATAGACTTGCATAACTGCAACATACGGTGAGCACATGTCCAGGACTGAATTCATATTTTAGGAGGTCATTGCAGCAGTGCAAAACATGTCCATATGCTACTTTAATAATGAAAATATGCCTGGTTTACTACGGCTTGCACGCATACCGAACATTAATATTATCGAAAATTGCTGGGTTCACGACCTAGAAAGAGCTCGCATGTACGTTGAAATGAAATAATATCAATAAACAAAGGATAAATGATTAAAAGCTACATCAATGTTCTGTGACGAATGACAGCGATATTAGAAAATACGGGATGATGTGTTTATTATTAAGTAAATACTATCGCGTATATGTTCGTGACAGATAAAATCTTTTCCAAGTACGCTACTCTAAGGTTTTTCTTATTCTACAATCTAGAGATACTGCAACCTTTTTTCAGCGATTCGCATTTGCCGAGCTCGTAATTTCACCTGTTTACATACAACACGTACAGAATCGTACATATGTCACTGAAAAGTTAAAGATTTCTTTGTCATCACGAGCGTAAGCAGGAACAGCGGGCACTCTACAGGACGCATTATCCCTCGGTCGAAAGCTTACGTGCAAAGATTGTATATCGTTCAAGTTTCTGAAAGCGGAGTTCCGTACGATAAAATTTCACTCTACATTTTCAACACGTGAGAGCAGCTCTCTCTTTCGATTAGACCGCGAATTAAAGCGCGGATCCGTTCATCAAAAGCGAAATCGCATTAATAATATGAAATTTTCCCTTTCTCTCTCTCTCTCTCTCTCTCTCTCTCTCTCTCTCGCACCATAATGAAATAAATCATGAATCAAGAAGGGAAGAAACTAGGAAGACCACGAAGTGCTACTTTTCCATAATTGAACGTCGCGCGTCGCCTTCTCTCGATTAGCCTCGAAAACTACCAGCCCGCGCGCTTCAAGTTTCGAACGGAGTACAAGCTGGATCCTCAAGCGTAAATAACCAAGTTTATGGTTGCATTTTGCAACGGCTGGAGTTCGGCGGAGTTCCCGGCGAACTGTGAATAACCATTACCGGGAATGATAATACCTTATTCGATTCCCGCCACTGCGAATTATGATTACTTTGGATTTAAGCGGTTCGTTTAGATTTTCAATTGACTCGATTTGATTTCGTTAATAACACTGAAAATTCTTATCCCGTTACGTGCGCGTTCACAGCGAACTTATATTTTTCATCCTTTTTTTACGTTTTTCGCTTTCAATGACTTCGAAAACCGGACAGAAAAAACAAAATCTGTGAACAGGACGTAATCTGACTGGTGCGCGGATCGAAAATTTTTTGATTTTCGTCGAAATACTTCAAATACTGTTATGCTAGAACGCCAGCTCGATGTTTCGAAATTTGGCTTTCTTGTATAGCGGTCTCGTCGAAAGACGAGCATGTTCGCGAGTTTTCGTCGTTCGCGGCCGGTTCGTTCGGGGAAACAGCTGTTCCGGATCATGTCCGCGAATAAAGGGAACCCCGAAATCTCGAGAACCAAGCGGGAATTAACGAGTAAACGACTTTCACGCGGCTCTCTGCAGAGGGAGAGAGAGAGAGAGAGAGAGCACGCATGTGCGAGCAAACCGCTTCGGGGAAGTCGTACGACGTCACAACTATAGATACTCTATTTTCGCTTATCTCACCTCTACTCCACTCTAAACTCTCTCGTTCTCTCTGCGTTCCTCCTGCTCGTTTTCTCTTTCCCTCTCCGGATCCGCTCCGTGCCGCGCCGCTCCACGCCGCACCGCGAGAAATGTGTATTTCTGGCTCGGATTCTCGTCGGGCGCGCAGGGCAGAGCTCCGAAGACAAATTCGAAGCGGAATCCGTTCCGACCACGAATCACGATAAAGCTGATAGAAATCGCTCGTCGATGATCCCCGGAGAATTCGAGAGGAAAACGATCCCACGGACTCGCACGAGAGAAACAATCGGCAGTCACGCGAGAAATTGCACGCGGAACGGCCCCGGCAACGATGCCATCCGATGTGTGTTCGGGGACGTTTACGGCGAATGGGATTCCTCCGCGTCGAGCTTCACGCGGTTCCCATTCATTTTCGAGGAGAGAAACGTTCCTTTCCCTCCAACCGACCCTTTGTCAACGGTAAACCCTTCGAGTTTTACCACGACTCGCGGAATTTCATTTTAACCATCTTCGCCACGGCTAACCGTTTCAATTATAAACGTTCACAACGATGAAAAACAAGTTTCAAGTTGTTGGATTTTTACAATTGTATCTTAATCATTTTTTTTCCAGGAAACTGGACGAGAAATCGATTTATGCAAAATATCATGAAGTTTCATTGAAAAAACGGACGCAAACCATGCAAAGCCCCTCTACAATTTTTTTCGATAAAAAAGAATATTCATTGACGATATTAAATAACAGCCCAGTTACCAGACACACCGTGGGCAGCGTCGCATTTGTAGCGTTTTTGATTATAGTATAAAGTAAGTATCGTGATTACGGTAGGGGTCAAGTACATCGTTCGGAATAATGTCAATTTATCAGATCCTACCTTTACTGGTGAGACTGAAGCTTCTAAGCCTGTAACTGTCCTCGTCCTCGCCGTCTTCCCTCGACGACATCTGCGACGAGGTGTCGGGAACATCTAAAAATGCATTGCTCTTCCTATGATGAGTGTGGTGCATGCTTTGCCCTCTTCGGCTACCTCTTCTCCTGAGGCCGGGACTGATGTCATTGTCAGTCAATCTCGGCTCGCTGCTGCAGTGAGCTGACTTGACTGTGCCTTGGTGGTGTTGCGCAGCTGAAATCGAAAGTCAACCGAGTACGTGAACAAACGATTCACAAACATACGAATGAACATCTGTCGATAATTGTTAGCTATCCCGCGACTCCTTTATCTTACAATTGTTAATCTAGCGCTTCGCCTGTTTCTAATCGAAATGAAATTTTTTTTCGGACGGAAACAAATCATACAAGGTGTTGAAAATGACAGACTCGTATCTATTAATGTGTGTTGCGATCGGAAAATATTTATTTAGCCAATGGTTTGCAAGATGTCAGAGTTATCGCAGAATATCCAGCGAATAGCCATTGCGCAACCATATGTTTACGCCGGTCTATTACTACGCAACACCTACACGGTGCTTGGAAGCTTTTAAATCTCTCGAAAAGCGTGCGTGCAATAAAGCTTTTACGGTGGGTCATTCTGATCCAAACCCCGCCCACCTTGTTGAAGAGGCTGTACCTCGCCCTTCGTTCAGCGAATTTAAAAACGGCTTGTTAGACACGGTCAAAAGCACCGAACAGCGCGCGGAGCGGCGTGCTCTTTCACATATTCACGCGGCGTCGATACGCGGTAGGTATATCCCCAACGCATGATGGGGATGGATAGCGCGAATATGCTAATGCGTTCAAAGACCTCGCAAAGAAAATTCTCTAGGGGGTCGTAAATCCATTCATTCCTCGATATACGGTAAAGTCGCGATCTAGCTCCCTCAGAGCACCACGATCTAAGTCCCTTCGCCTATCCCTTTCACTGAGGGGCATACCCCGTGAAGGTAGCACGATACCGTAGTGAGAACCATTACTAATCCAATTAGAAAACTTCTTTATTTTTCAGTATTTTTTATGGCATTTTCAATAACTTATTTGACGAATTTTTATGATTAAAATGACATTAAACACGATAGAATTTCAGCTATGTTGTTTATTAAATATTTTTAGTATCACCCAGAATTGTGAGAAGTATTGAAAAAATTATCTGGAAAAATTTGGCGAACCAAATTTAAAATTTGAAAATTTTATGTTTGAAATTTTATCTTTGGAATATGAAATTTGAGATTTAGAATTTGAAATTTTTAATTTGAAAATTTTATGATTGAAATTTGAAATCTTTTTAATTGGCCCGCGTTCCACCGCCGTTATCTAAACAGTTTCGAAACGCAAAGCTGATTGCCGATATCGAAGTTAATCGGCGTCCGACGAACCGCTAATTACAGTTAAACGTATATCAACAAAGCCACGTTTCGCATGAGCAAACAGGATCAGTGCGGACAAATAAAGGCGATCGATGGTATTAAACACACGAGTCGATTTTTCGACGAGAACGTAATGTTGACCGATCAATTTGCATGCCAGCAGCGTAACAAGCGACCCTGTCAATCAGAAAGTAATCAGGCTCAGTTTGATCCTTTATCACTTTGACTGCGAAAGTTTATAAAATTTTCAGTGGAAAATAGCTCCATACGTGAGACTGTCGGAGCACGAAATCATACGTTTTTTCGGAAATGGTACGTGCGGAAGCGAAAGCGTTGGCTCAAAGTTGAAAGTTCAAATACTTGCTATGTACGGTGGAGTTATCCTGTGTGGTTTCTTGAATAATAAATACGGTATCTGTCACCGTAACACATTGCATTCGAAAACTTCCAGGACTGAATTATCTTTTTTTTAAATCAGCGGCATGATATTCAGTTCACTGATTAGTCTAATTAATGTTAACCTTTGGTGAACTTCTAATATTAATTATATATAATATCGATTTCTGTAAAATTATTTCTACTTGTTGCACTGGCAAAAATCTACATAATCTGTCGAATGAAAAATAATAAAAACAGGAGAACGAAGACTTTAAATATGTTATAAAAATTCATTCTTCTGTAGATTTATTTTAGACGGATTCTGAATAAAAGACGACATATTTTTTCATTTGTTTACAAGAAGATGTAAAATAGAAAGAATTTAAGGACATAAAAAAATGTTACGAATGTGAATATGCCTTCTCTGGATGCTATAGACGGTAAATAGTATAGCTCTATATTTTTCATTTTCTTTTGCATACGTAGATCTGAGAAACAGATATCAGTTACCACATCGCATGAATAGACGTGCATAAATTGTTCTGTGGCGGCATCTTCCGCCACATTAGGAGGGCTAATTACCCGACGACACCTTTCCCACAGCTACTCGATACGTCACCGACATGTCTATAGGGTGAGTTAATAAGAACTGTCGTCTAAAACAGCTCGTAACCAGTTGGTTGTACAATTATGAAAACTCTAAAGAAAAAATCTAATGGAATTGTACCACCCACGTATAACCAACGCGAGAATCAGCGTGTTAACCGGTTTGACCTGTGAACGGCTCAGTTATCGTCGTAGGTGTGAGAGGAACATCAGCCCTAGCAGGATCTGCAGCCCTTGTAGGACCTCGTAGGGTATCCAGGAGGGACTCGTCGAGGTGATCGTTCTTCCCTAAAGATTAAAAGCTCTTAAGTTATCGTTGCGTTACCTTGGGCAGCTGCTCGGCGTCGAATGCTCTTATTTGCGCCGGAAACACGGGCACTCTGGGACCTGGTGGCAGGTCTGCGTCTTCTGGTGGGTGTGCTGCTGTCGGGTGTACCGCTCCCACTGTCCTTCTCCCTGTCGATCCTATCTCGTTCCCTAGCGCCCGAGGGAGGCATCGCCTCCAACATTTGTTCCATGCTGGAGAACCCGGGCGCGCAGATCGAGGCTGACCTGGTCTTCCTTCGCAGCGAGTTTTCGGCCATTTTGCCCTCAAAGTTCCTCGACGCAATCGCTGTAATACTGTCTGCCGGCAATTTCCGACTCAGAAGAGCGTCCCGAACGAGAGTCCGCCTCCTTCTATCTCTCGATACTCGCCGCGCTATCCGGCAACGTTCACCGCGCGTTCCCTATTGATATTTCAAAGTCAATTTCCTCTCGGTAACCGTCTCCTATTGGCCGTTGAATTTTTTATTGGTCCTCGAGCGTTTGAGCCCGCGCTCGAACGTTTTCGTTGTACTTAGACGACGCGAGTGGACGCGACGCGAGGAGAGCCAAACGTAGGGTGCTTGCTCCCCGTGACGCACACACGCACACGTATACCTTCTATCCCGCACTTTTGCCCTTTCGAACATCCAAGATTCTCGGGGCGTGCTCGGAAATTGCCCCCGGCGGATTTATGAACTCCCCCGGAAGTGTAATCTTCCGACTGGAGAACCACTAAGCTTCCGGTCGCTTTGATTATCCACGGAACAGACGGTTCACGCACCCACACTCTCACGCACGGGCACATGCACACCGTTGGGAACCTTTGCTACCTTTTTCGGATCCAGTCTTCCGTTGAAAGTTTTCACGCGACTCATATAGAGACACACGCACACACAGCCGCCGACACTTATCGATCGAGTGTGGGAAAACAATGGCTGTGGCCTTCTGTCCTCGTGCTACGGGCCTCGAGTGCCTCCCGCTGACGAAACTTGAATTCTGAAGCAACACGTGGTATCGCAGACGTTAATTGTAACGGAACGGGACGGATTCGGTGAACCGTTTAAACCTCGGCCGCCTAGCCTGGAGCTCGGCAACCTCGGCGGAAATTAAGGGTTCTTTGTCTCTCTCTCTCTCTCTCTCTCTCTCTCTCTCTTTTTCTCTCTACCTTGGCGATCCGATTCAAGCCGATTTTTTAAATTTTTTACCAGTAAGCTATCGGGCGTTTTATTCAGTCGTGTATCACGAATTAACGGATGCTAAATCGTTTGCAATTTTCTAATGATTTTCTATTGAATGTTAAGACATTGTTTCCAGTACTCGACCAAGAATTCCGGAAATATAATTGCGCAAGAGATAAGTTTAAACCTCTGCAACTTCAGATCAAGCAATCTACCGATCTACGACCTCGATCAGGGTCCAAGCCGATTTTTTAATGAACTTTTCGTACTAGATTGTGTAGTATGAAATAACAGGTGCTGAGAACTACGTGTTTCTGCCATTCCGATATAATAGCTAAGGTCAAGGTGAATTCGTGAACTGTAATACTATAACCTTCAGACGACCTTGAGCACGAAAGATTCAAAGTCGTTGAGTAATGTGATTGCAAAATACTGAAACGATAATTGTGATTGCCAGACGAATAGTGTAGAACGGTAATTCAGCTTTAATGTTTCTAACATATATTTTAATATTAAAAAGTGATTTCCATAAATTGTCTCGTGGATCTTTGATTTTCAAATTCTTCGAAAATTGGTATGTGTTTTGTTCGAATAGATGAATTGCCTAGAAAATAAATTGTACCGAGATCGATTGCAATATATTTAGGAGAACCGTTAAAAAACGAGAATTTATTGCAGTAAATATTCAAGATATTATTTTTGCGGGATGAAGAACGCCCGAGGGAAGTTGCGAACGATTCGTTTCCCCAGTTAGGAAGACCTGCTAGCAATTTTTCTTTTTTTTTTTGTGAGGCTTCAAAGTTGTTTCTCTGTTATATATTTCTTTTTCTAGCACGCACGTGCAGCGTTAATTAATTTGTTCGTATAAGAATAACTAGCGACCAACCTTGTCGATAATTAACATCAAAACTCCCGAGTAAACAATGTAACAGAATTTTACTTTTTTTTTTAAGCTCTTTGTCTCGCGGAGAGAGTTGCAGGCATTTTATCAATGCATTAATGCAACAGTAAACAATTTATTTGGAAAAAAAATTAAAACTGCCGCTTTTGGTTTTTAGAAAAATTGTAATCCGAGTAACTGATGATAATTATTTCGTTCGACTACAGCGATAATAAAAAATTCGAAGCGACTCATTTCAGCACACTGTTGCAGCCAATTCTGTAATTTCAGAAAGTTCGCGGGAAAAATATGAATGCAGCTACTGTAAAGATATTATAGACGTGGAAGATAATCTTGAGATAATCACAATGAAATGTAATTCGTTCGATGAAAGTGTAGACAATATGAAATGTCTTCCGTTACTGCATCGTAAAACGCTGCTGGAACCGTCATTCCTCACGCGTCAAGCTGATAGACGCTAATGGAACCCCACGGGTGTACCGCAAAGCCTCTATAAGGACAAAACAGTCTATTGATCTGTTTTCTTTGAAAGTGAATGACGCATTTTATTACGCTTGAGGTGCAACGTTAAGTGGAAGAGATCAACCTATGCGCAGCCCTCGGTGTTTACGAGCTACGGCCGCTAAAGGTGATCAGAAAAATTTAGCAAATTCAGAATTCATGCTCATATGACCATTACAATCTCTCATATAGCACTCAACCAACTAGCACCGGTGAAGTGATCGATTTCAAATTTTTTATTTGAAAATTGTTAAAATTACAAAGACGGTTCAATGAAAAATGATTCTAATAGAACCATTGCAAAAAGCAGGGTTTATACAATAATTCGCAATTAAATTAGCTACTGCTACAGCAAAAATAAAAATTCTATTATCGAGAGACAAGAAAGAATCGAAGTAATCCGTGATATTTGAACTCTAGTTGTTTAAATTAATCGTAATATTAAATGCAGTTCACGCGTTAAAATTTTCTGCATGTAGATACACGGCTTTCAAAGGGTTGAAGGAGAACGAACGAATTTAATTGTTCTCATTATTCAAGAAACGAATACGAAACAAACGATGATTTAACATCCGTGGTCAATGAGCAGAATACTACTCTCACTGCAACCCCGTCCAGCCTGATCCTCCGCCACGAGGTAAACTCACGTAACTCATTCCCCGGTGTATCAAATATCTCTCAACTTTATCGCACACTGCACCCAACTGTGAATCTCTAAACAGGAGTACGATTGAAATGTTGTTTTACGTGTTCGTGAAACAAATTTTAAATATCAGAGAACCAGTTGTGCGCGCTTCAAGGGTTGAAATTTTGGTAGGTATTTTTCGCTGAAAATCAACGCGGGAAAATCAACACTGCAGAGTGGAAAAATTCAATTCGTTCTGTGCATTCGAAACACTGTCCTGCATCAACAATTATTAGAACACAGATAATTACAATATACATAATTGGTATACCGCGGCTGAATTAAGAAATTAATTTCATCCTCCACAATCAGGATATACTGCTGCTCCAAACAACATTCCTTATTAAATAAACTCTGCCCGAGAACGGTTACTAATCCCTAATTACACATTCGTGCAACTCCAAAACCGAAAACTTTTCGGAAAATTGACTAGCAATTAGACGGTTCTGCAAAACATAACGATACCAACCCCTTACGAAACAATTGTGCAGCTTCAAAATTGAAATCTCTCACCAGAAAATCGACTAGCAGTCGCGCTAATCACCCAGACCACTATCTATCTCTATTACGACATCGAAACTGAAGGCTTCAGCTAAAAAATCGACTACCGATAGCCGGTCGTAAAAACCATTAGCAGCCACTAACGAGAAATCCGAACACCTGCAAACCTGAAAGCTCTAACCAGAAAATCGACTAGCAATCGCGCTAATCACACAGACCACTATCTAGCTCTAACGAAATATTGATACAGCTTCAAAACTGGAAGCTTTCGGCAAATCCCTTATTGCATTACGACATCGAAACTGAAGGGTTTAGCTAAAAAATGACTACCGATAGCCGGTCGTAAAAACTACTATCAACCCCTAACGAGAAATCCGTACACCTTCGAAACTGAAAGCCGTGGCTAAAACGATTAAAACTCGGACCGGGGCCTCGAATGAAAATAGGCCAACAACACGAAGGTTCGCAAGCTGTGTGTACATACGATCCAGCATCCGTTTCGAGTGAAACCGCGGACACGGTGGAGACGGTGGTGGGTTTTCGGCAAGGGAGAATGATTTTCGCGCTTACTACTTCCGGTGGCCGGAGAACCTGCCGATTCCGTTCGTCATCTTCCGAGCTGTTCCGTCACATGTCTCGATACCACACGCGGCGCGGCCAGGCCCGGAACGAACGGTTCTCACACCGAGCGAAAAGGGAACACAACACGGCGACGCACGTCCGACGTAGCGCGGTATACTGAGGCCGCGGGGCAGCGGCGTCGCGACGCTACGTCAGGCGTCGCGGAGCCTCGGCACGCCTCGTCGGGACGCTCGGCGAACCTCGTGTTGGCCGGAGTCCAATCGTGAAGGTTTTCGACGGCGTCGTTTCACTGTGTGTAGGGTCGTTTCGGAGCCGCAATCGAATCGGCGAAATGCGGCCCATGGCGTGCTCAAGGGAGAATCGTTCATTACCAATGATTAGGCCGTCCCCACGGGTCGCGTCGTTCCTTATCGCGTTTCGTATCTGCGGCGAATATATGTATAGGTACGGCGATTGGTTATGCCTCGTTCAAAACGAATAATTCTACATTTACTCGTGTCGTTTGGTAATGACACTGTTCGAATGTAGCTAATCGGCCATTACCAATGCTTACGAATCGGCAAGATTTCAACGAGAAATCACTTTTCAGACAGACTTTTCGAGAGATCGGTTTTCGTCTGTTTCAATTGGAAAACGGCCGGATCACTCATCTCAACATCTTAGAAACACCAAGGGTTTTAGAGTCGTACGATGGGTCTATAAAGTGGAAGGTCGGAACTCTTCCTCGGGCGCTGGTCTCTTTGTTCAGTTGGCTGCTGAAACTTCTCCTTTGTTTGCGCGGTTAATGGATCCTTTTGGCTTAACGCTGCTCTAGACGCGCTAATTTTACTGGTACAAATAAACGCACGGATGACACGTGTCGCCCAATTAAAACGTGGCCGATTTGAATGGTTTTAAGTTCTCTTACCAAATAAACTCGTCGCAACCCCGTGACGAAGAATTCGAACAGAATTTACCAAAAACATGAATATTATTGATTTTTAATGAAAATAACATTCTGCCGCCCTATTATCGAAATGCAAGCGTTGGAATGAATATAAACGTACGATTTTAATTTCTCTTTTTCTTGTAGAGAACTGAGAAAGTTCAAATTCATTTCTGGTTTGAATTTCTAGCATCGATTTTGGTCGTACACGCATGGAATCTGTCGTGGAGGTTTTGTTGATCATTTTACTCGCTAAAACTTCGACTCTGATCCTCTTCAGTGAGTTACCGTCATCCATGTGACTTCTCATCGACGAGACTAAAGTAAGGCTTACCTATTGCGACCAAACCCCATGATACGATGGGGATGGCAATGCAATTATGCCACACTCAATCTGGAAACGCGGCTCTTAGTTCCGGCAGTCTGCTTATACGTAGATAGAGTGATGTCAAAATTGATTAGTTGTGCTCGTGTGGGAGCTAAGAACGAGAAATATTCGAATTCGTTGAGACAGCACGAAACAGAATCGAAAAGAATGATTACCATATTCCCTTTGCACTAATTAACTCATTGTCAGGAAACCTCGCTTTAACCATTTCAAATCGAAATGAAATTAATTTATTATTTTATTAATATTATTTTATTAATTTATGAAATTAATTGAAATTAATGAATATAAATTTTCGAATATAAAATGAATGTAACCAACTTTTTTCTAGAATATTATTATGGACGAAGAAGTTCATAACATGGAAGAGATCGCAGAGCAAGGCGTTAATTTGATTACAAGATAACGGGTTTAAAAACGATCCGCAAATTCTGAGTAAAGCAAACATAATTGCAGCTGTAACTTGATAAAAGCAATTCCAAAATCAATATTGCTCGTAACTAGCGTGAGACTAGTGTGAAACACGCGTCTTAAAAATGATAGCATTAGTTGCCTGACCGCGTACTGGACGCTGCTCTTTTTTCTCAATTACCGTCGAGCTCGCTGACAAAGAAAAAATAAGAACGAGCAGCAGCAACAGCTTTGTACGAAACTCGACGTTTTCCACGGAACACGATCGTCATGCACGGAACTAAATGAAAGGCAGCGCGAGTGTAAGATAACCCTTTGCACGCGAATTGCCAACTGGGTTAACACTCGGCGCATAACTGCGGCTGACAATATCTGTGGAAAAGGATTTCTTTTCGCGATTATGTTCAACAATAAACTTCGAGGCACGAATAAAACCGTTGAATCCCAAGTCGATTTCATGGTTTCGACATGATTCTTGTTGAAAATCGTCGTACACTCAATTCGCACCGATTAAATTAAATAAATATGTTACAGTGAAAACAACAAAGATATTAACGGACCAACAAGAAGCACATTCAAAAATATGTTTCAGAAATTGCTAAATAAATCAATCTTTAAACATCATCGATTGCACAGTTAAAAAATTGTTCCTCTGACCAAGGGTCAAACGCAAAATAAGCAACAATATTTAATAGTAGTCATCTGACTAGCGCGCTTCCGGGCGAATGTATTCGTGCATCGAAAGGAAAATATTTATCGTGGAGGGAAACAAAGAGGAATAGAGGGTGGTCGCAAGGAACCGAGGTGCGAGTCGTAGGAGTTGACGCTTGGTTACTGAAATAGCGTTAAACTGCCACAAGTCAAAAATACACGTGCCACATCGCTTAACCCTAGAACTCCTGGGGCGGTTCGTCGAACTCATAAGTCGAAAAATTTTAAATTAGAATCGTGTTCCTTTGTACTAATCGTTTCCGGAAAATTTTTATGGATCTCTACAGTCAGAAGTTCTGCCTTCCTGTGGCAGTCGATCGACATCTTCATACTTTCATTACATTTGCGTGTTCACTTTGATATAACGATTAATCTATCGTGCAACGTTCTAACTTCGATTTTCACCCCCAAAAATAAAGTCCTGTGCGAAGGCGTCAAGAAACATTATAAAATCTATGCACTCGGTTTTATTATTCCGGTAAATTAATTTCTAGAATAAACTGCAATAGGAAAATGGTATAAATATAAAGAATTGTTCGCTAGGCTCTCCAGCATTCGCATGACCATAAAAGATCGGGCTAGAATCGCGTGACACTTACATATTTAATAAAAAAGATGGCGAGACCGGAAAATAAGAAACAAGAAAATTAATACTATTCTCGAAACTGAAGATATGCAATCAATGTTGCTGAATTTGGAAGGCATAAATCATTCTGCATATCTAGTCCATATTACAGATACCCATAATTACGATTAATTATGATTTTTTTATAATTATGTCTCCAACAGTCACTGAAACGGGACAACCATCTAGCTGTAAAATGATCGACCTATAAATGCTTTCTTAAAATATCGAGTCGGTAAAACAGTGAAAACTTTACCACATTGGCACCGACGCGAGGTGACACGAGGCACAGACTTAGGATCAGACAGACATTGCAAGCAATGCATTTTTCTGTCCACGGTTCTGAATTACCGACTCTGTAGAAAATGCTCCTGTACAATAGCGGACTCTATCGAAATGGAGCGGTCAGCTAGTGAACTACATGGCGTTGCAACACAAACGGTGTGTGTCCGAGAATGCTAATTTTACAACGTTGTCAGCTTTAAAAGTGCAATGTTGCCGCATAATATTCACACAAAAACCGTCGATGCTCGTCGTTGAGCGATTCCTTTCCTGCTTGTCGGAGTTGTCAAAATTCAGAGACATATTGCTTTTTAATTTAAAATGTAGAATTTTCAATCATAAACACGATTATCAAACGATCATCTGAATATTTGCTGACTTATTCAAAAAACTTTTTAATTTTTTTAATTAATCTAATAAACACAATTAACTGCAACTTAAATTGTCATAATATAGTGAATTCTTATTTGTATAGGCATAAAAATGCCTGTTTTATTAAATTTGCAAGTCGTTATTTTAAAAGACAAGAATAATAAATATGTGTGTACGCATTAAATAATTGTAAAAAAAGTAGAGCATTAGTTTAAAATATGTAAAATTAGTGCAATATATTTTCTTTAATAATACGAGCAATATAACAAAATTAATTTTACTATAGTTGGTATTTTTATTATTCATTCTTCGTAAATACTATTTTCTCTGTTCAAATATACGCGCCATATTCATAAACATCCGTAGTAAAAATAAAGTATACGGAATATTCAGTTCTTACTAATACGCCTAAATTCGCGAATTGTCGGTAACAGTGAGCGCGACACCGAAATGGTACGGGGGCTCTTAGTCTGAGAGTCTTAGAGCCCCCCGAAGCGTGGACAGAAAAGTCCATAAGCTGCAATGTCTGTACGGATCCTAAGTCTGTGTCCTAAGTCTGTGCACGAGGGCTCTCGTGGTAAACGGTAGTAAAACCACAAACGAGGTATTATACCTCGTCTGTGGTAAAACGCTGAAACTGGTAGACAAACATTGCCAACAGAAGATAAATGTTCTTTGATGATTCGCCTTCTTTGACCGACCGAAAATCTCCTCAGTGGCCTTCTGCACCGACGAGATGTCGTAAGCACAGACTTAGGATGTCTGTGTCGTAAGAAAACACTGAATTATTCGAGTGGCACAATCTCCCGTAAGGCTGGCAGTCTTCAACAGTAACTCGTCGGTGCTCAATCGATGCGAGCATCGACGGTTTTCCTATGAATATAATACGGCAACAAACGTGACAGCGCAGTGAACTCCAGCGTTCTCAGACACACACCGTTTGCGTTGCAACGTCATGTAATTCACTAGCTGACCACTCCATTTCGATAGAGTCCGCTATTGTACACGAGCATTTTCTGCAGAGTCGGTAATTCAGAACCGTGGACAGAAAAATGCGTTGCTTGCAGTTGCAGTGTCTGTGTTCTTACTCTGGCCACAATGTATGTATCCTAGAGTCGTAAAAAAACGGCAAAATTTTTGGGAAGTCATGGTGTCCCGCAAGGCTGGCAGTCTTTAACAGTATCTGGTCGGTGATTTATGGTATGAGCACAGACGAGGTATAAGAGTAGACCAATCACCCAATGTATTTTT
>CM052215.1:9457578-9519208 GCA_028454225.1 Lasioglossum leucozonium
AAACCCCATATGGTGATTGGTCTACTGTTATACCTCGTCTGTGGTATGAGTGTTGAAGTTTTCCCTGTGAGCTTTACTGTACCCTAAAAATATTTTTTATTCAGTTGGAGCATTTTAACGCTAGATGTCTCTAGCGATTCGGTGTTGTGGCGGGTTATTTAAAATTCTTTATAGAAACATTTATTTTAAATGGAAGCATTTCCTACTGGTTCTTCTATTGGATTCATTAACAGACTCGTGAATAGCTTACGGTTTTACGGATCTATGACGAAAATGGGTAGGTATAACTTCAAACAATTCAAAGATTAAAGTAATTTGAGAATATCAAGATATTATTTGCAACTTATTAGGATCATTAAAGAGAGCAATAAATTCCTTATTGGTTCCTATAAAGTGCAATTGGTAAGGACAATTTTTATTTTGCGTAAAGATCCGCACGTCCCATAACAATTC
Source organism: Lasioglossum leucozonium (assembly GCA_028454225.1). Taxonomy (NCBI): domain Eukaryota; kingdom Metazoa; phylum Arthropoda; class Insecta; order Hymenoptera; family Halictidae; genus Lasioglossum; species Lasioglossum leucozonium. The sequence continues at coordinate 9,458,032 of CM052215.1, forward strand.
CCCACAACGCTTCCCCACTCTATCCATAACAGGCTTTGCCTTAGGCAGTCTCTTCTTGCTCAATTCCGCCTAAAGAATTGTTCAACATTTTCCTTACATTAAAAAAAAACCTTCGGGCAAACAAACCAATGTTTCAATGCCTTCCTTCACGAGCTCCGGCGTTGTTACATATTATTCATGAACTAACTATTCTTGACAAGTCTGCTCGCTATGTACATATTTCTCAATCGAATCAATCGCTTCACGATTTCTCGTGAGCTCAAGACAAATACACCTGGGGAATCCTAGCTCCGATATGACTTCCGATTGATAAAATGAGGCCATAACAGTAAAAGCGATTAGAGTCTTATTCATCCATTCTGCAACACATACGAGCAAAAGGCAAACATTAAATGCAAATTGTGTTTATCATTCTAGGATCATGGTAGAGAATGCTGTAATGTATTCGTAGTTCGTATAGTCTTCTAAATATTAGTTTGAAATTCTACCGTTCGCCATTTCACGAGACAATAGACATATTCAGCCTCAGGAAGAGTCGCTGATAAGAGCAACAAGTAGCGCCACATAGACATAACAGCAACACGCGACGTGACAACAGAAACGTGCGATATGACAGCCTAGGATTACAAACCACGCATGACTCGACGCACGAATATATTTACCCCCAGCGGAACATTTGCAACAATTGTTTCTCCTTTTCTTCAGAAAACATACAAACCCGTTGGGCTTTTTATACTGCATGCAAAATATTTTCCCGAAATTTCAACAAAATCGGAGGTGAAAAAGTTTTGTGTACGAAAAACTCAATGGTCTACTTACTTTCGTTTACTATAGTCTGATTCGCCTCTCGATATTGTTAGAATTGCGCAAAATGTCAATTAAAACAATTAGGAAACTAAATAATAATTAAAAAAAAAAGAAAACACATTCTCAGTGAACAGGAGTATGTAAAGGTGAACGTGAACAAAGAAAGCAGCTGTTTCATATATAAATTGTGAGGTATATTTAAAAAGTCGGTAATAAATTATTAAATATCATCAGTTACAAAATACGTGATCTTAAGTCTACGATATAAATATTATAGCTCCGTAATACTGTACAGTAGAGAAGTTCGTTAAAATTATTGTCTTTCATAAATACTATTTGCTAATAGTGATCGCTCTAGTCAGGGAAAATTTCCCTCAACGGACAATGTTTATCACATGTATGATGCGTCACCTTAATCGCAAGGCGGGCTGAGAAGGTACCACGTCGTTCAATAAATAATCGTCTAGCCTAAATAAATAACGTTCGATGCTCCGTGAATAAATAATGAATACTAATGATCAGTGATCGTAATAAATAAATAAAATAAAGGTTCGGCGAATAAATAAGCGAAAATCAGACGGGATTGCAAACCGAGCTCTCGTTTCGCAATGATTCGATTATCTTGAGCGATTATCGCGAGTGACTTCAACGAAGTCGGTTGTTGTCTGTCTAGTCATGCGTATTCTAGCACCGTTCCGTGGCCAGATCGCTGGCGATAGGTGCTAAGTTAATTTACATCGTGCATTCGTAATCGATTTGCACGATTTTCGTCGATGGTGTCACGCGTTATCGCGGACAATCACCGTTTCTCGTTTCTCGCGCTTCCACATCTCGTACACCCCGACGTTCCCCAGGTTCAACGGCTTTGCTCCTCGCGATTCTAGTAGTTGAACACGTGCCTCCAAGCGTGCAGGTAGTCCCTGTACTTGAGGAGCACGCCCCAATCGCGAACGAGCCTCCTCGTGTCGTCGACGGGCTCCCGATCGGCGCTCTTCATGATGCTCCTTTCCACTCGCGTCGGTACCCGTAGGGACGGCAGGGCGGCAATGTTGCTCTCGACCTCGCAAAGCATTATCGTCAAATAGGTCTGCGTCGCTTCCAGCGCGTCGTGGATCTTCGAGTTCGTCTCGTCCTCCACCAGCTCCTCAAACGCCACCGCGAACTTCTGCAGGTCCGTGTGCATCTTCGGCAAGTGGTTCGCGATCTGCAACACGGAACACAACTGGCGTTAAACGACCGCGAAACTCGTTAATCGACGTCGCTAATTCTCCTAAAGGCAGATCGTTCAACCATACGGCTTCTGCAGGGCGTTTCGCAAAGAAAAACGAAGCTAAAGGCGACCCTACAATGATGCTTCAATGACGTTTCAAAGGATAAATTATACAACGAGGAACGTATGGCGGTTGTGACTTCTTGGGTTACCACGGTAACCAAGGCAGCATTCAAATTCTTATCGTAATTTCATCGCTCTTCTACAATTCGCATCAATTTACGTATCGGTAAACTATTATGAGAACTATAGGGACTGTAATGTTAATGAACGTGGTAGAAATGCGGTAATTCGAGGATACGGTCGGATCGGTAGCAGAGTCATTGACAGGACAATGGGTTCAGAAAAGGGAGAATAGATTTGGAAAAGGGAGGGGGCTGAAGGAATGCCAGTGCAATGTGTCAAGGTCCGCGTGGTCGCAGGAACGTGCTGATGCAAAATGATTTCGCGGCCGGCGAACGGGGAGAGGGGATCGGCAGAAATATCAGGGAGCACCGTGGTGTGTTATCACGGGTGCGTTATCAGAGTGCACGCATCGCGGCGGACGACAAGCGTGATTACGCAGTCGCGCGACCCGGCTAACATGAGCGGGATGTACCCTGGACCTGAATTGCGCGCGCAAACTTCCGAACAGCCGCGCGTGCTTCTGCTCGCCTACTACTTTATAATAATTACCGTCTCATTAAAATTTGTTATTTAACGTTGCGTTAATTAATTGCAACGACGAATGGTCAACCGATCGCGGGACGGAAAATTGCGCGCGACTCTTGCCCGCGGACCTCACCTGTCCCGGGCTTCGACGAGAGAGGTTGCATATTCGCACTCTTCCGTTTCGACGGCCGCCACGATGAATATTTATGGGTGGGGCGTTCTTAATCGCCGGCCACACAAAGGACGTTCGTTCAGATAATCCGCGGATATACACACGTCGGAGGGAGTTTCGAAAGTCTCTTATCCACCTTCAACCGTCACGCGTTCCTCAGAAACGGAGAGGCCCCCGAACAGTCTTCGAAAAATATTTCACTGACTATGCTGTCGTGCCCCGGACTTTTGTTCGATGAACAATTTATAACGCAATTAGGTGCAGACCGAATAGCCTAGAGCGTCCGGGAACGTAAGATGAATTCTCGCCTCGATATCGAATCAAATTTGATCATTGTTCGGCTTAACCCACGGTTACAAATGGTTCGTTCGAATAAAAATTGTCAACTCTTTATACCCGGATTCGATAAGAGGATCAACATAAAAAATTTAAATAAGCGAAAATAAGTAAAAGGAAATTGCTACCGTAAAAATTTGAATGGATCCTCGCAAGAATTTAAACGACGGCAGTCAAAACACTCGTATTTTGTGAATAATCTTAAATGTATAAGCAGAGCAGTCCTCCGCAGTCCTTCTGGTCGGAAAATGATGAAACCTCATTGCAGAAAATGCAATAAAAAGAGTAAATTGGCAAAATGGGCTCACGGCGAGACCGTGGAACAAGGAAGACGCTAAGAGCCGTATGGTTCGTCGAAGTGCGTCTAGAGCAGCCTCGGGAGAGGCAGAGCCGTCGACCGCGAGAGTCTCTAGAGTTACAATCGAGAGATAGGCTTACCATTTGCGGCTTGGCGTTGACCAGCCTCTTGATTATGTTCACGTCTTTCTTGCCGGGCACCCAGTTGGGGATGTATTGATGGTCGTGGACACCGATCCGAACCCTCTCGTACAGGTACTCGTAGTCACGGTTCAAGTAATCGTCCATGGTCAGCCGGTGCTGGAGCCGGAGGCTCTCCAGGCTGGTCTTCGCTTCCTCTTCGAAGTTCTCGACGGACGTTGCTTCCATGTCCATCTCCTCCTCGCCGCAGGGACGGTGCCAGCTAGGCACCGTCGACCTGGTGGATCGGCTCGGTGCCGCGGAAACAATCGTCAGGAACGATAACAACAGACAACAGCCACGGACGAACATGTTGTGATTCCGATCGAGATCCGCAACTGGACACTTGAGCGAAGGCGAGGGAAACGATGCACTTGTTACACGGTTGGATCGGATCGTGCGAGACTCGATGCTGACGATAAGCCCGAGATCGTGAACTGAGATTGTCAAACTCTCGTGCCTCCAGCTTATATATGGCATTGTGTAAACAATCGAGCGTACGCACGCACGATCGACGGTGGGGTGGCAGCTTACGTTTTGTCCAGCTTTTTCAGCGTGACGCGTCGTGACGCGACCACGCGCACCGTGCGTCCACGATCGAGACTCAAGATCCAAGCTCAAATTCAACATTTGCCGCGTTAGCTTCTACGTGTTCGATTCGTGCGTATGCTCCGAAATTATCTAACAAATTCGAGCAATCTATGAAATTTTTTCGAAGCAATTCTTGCCATGGTATTGCTCTTTCGCGTTACCCTAGATCCAACTTCGCTAAATATTACTTGTTAACAATCTCACTTGTCAACAAGCATCTCTATTAGTCAGCATCTTAGGCGAATAGAGTTTTCAAACACCAACAATAAACATGGGTTTTCCCGATGACCTCTTCCCGCGTAATTTTTCGGAAGACTTCCGCACCGGAAGTGTCTTAAAGACTTAACGTGCATCATCGCCTGCGACAATGTTCGCTAATTGTGCAAAAGGCCGACACGCCTAACTCAATAAACGCCGTGTTATTTACGACCCGCAATCGATGCGGTGTCGCGACTGATTAGCCGTGTCGTATCTCGCGGACTGTAACGATCACGTTGTAATCAAATTCCTGTTCTAACGTTAAGCGCTGCTGCCAGCGCATTCTAATCGATTAGAGCATGCTTTTTATCGGGCGTCCGATCAGCGAAATGCGTTTCAAAAGATTAAGTGGAATACTTTTTCCTGCTTTGCACGGTAAATGCGTTTCCATAAACCATTAATCGTTGTTCGAATTAATCAGCGGGAACGAATATTCAAAACGTTAGATAGAAATGTTTCGATAGAAATTGACATTTTATCGAAAAGCAGTGAAAGTCATAAAAGATGTCGTGGCCACGAAAAAATCTCTTGTCTGATCGAAATCGCAATTCACCTAAAGATTACATGAAATCTTTAAATAAAAGAAGAAAGGAAATCGCTGCGCGCCGCAAAAAATTGCGCGTTTCAGGGATGCTTTCGGAAACTGCGTCGCGACTACACCGACATCCAAATTTATCTGAATGACGTGTTCCCGTAAACGCGAATAATACCTATTGGTTGGGCATTGGAAATTTTTCGAAACGTTTGTGTTTCCCACGTTCCGATGTTCCGCGAAAAAGCGACTATACCTGCCAGTTCCGTAAGCTCGTCGGAAGTGAGGATCTCGGTTCCTACAGAAGTATTACGGAGGCTTCGAACATACAGACACGCGCGCGCCCGGACTTCGCTCTATTTGGATTATGATTCAGTTGGGAATGCCGCATCGCGGATTGTCATAACCTGTATAACCGCGATCTGAACGCGCGCCAGTGTTAATAATCTAATCAAACCGGTAGGATTAACGTAGGGTAACGTCCGCGAATCATCGTCGATATACTTACCGTAACTCCATTCACGCGAATACTGTAACAGTGCTCTGTGTCGTGACCCCATAACATTTTCATTGACTCCAGAACTGGTTTCTATTGTCCTGTTCATTTATCGTGATATCAGCATTTCTAAATAGAACCATTTGGTTATGTAACGAGTAGTCTCACTTTTTAAACAAATCAATTTAATTTTACAATGTGGTCTTAAGTATTCTGTAAATCAATATAATAATACAGATTGACGCAAGAATTGATTAGCACTGCTTTCTAAAAACATTCAACACTAAAAATCAATTAAAAATTTAACAGACTTGATACAAGACTGGTCCAGTACATAATAACATTTAAAAATAAATGTTGAACATAAAAATATATATAAACAACGATCAATGGATTTGGCTTGAGAAACAGTGTTTTCGGAATGTTGGAAAACATGGGAAAATTTTTTGGTGTCCTTGAGCTTTTTTATCGAGGACCGTAGACAGTTTTGGTTATTGACTCTGCTCTGAGAATGAATTTGTTTTTATAAAATAACGATCGAAAGTGTTCAGCGGCAGCGGTACGTATTTTTGAAAGGCCATCTTTTCGAAGAGAAACGGAAAGCGGAGGCTGCAGGAAAATCTGACGTCACACGGTCAATAGTTTCGCGTTTACGGTCGGGGTTCAGCGACGAAAGCGCAAAAAACCAGTGATTGAAGTCAGCGTAAGGTACGAGTTCTACGTCTACGCAAGTCCTACGTAATACTTAATACGTACGTATACCATATAAGGCGATACTATAATTAGATGCCCGGGGAATTCGCCGAACTAAGATTAGATTTCTCACACCAGATTAGGATGCGACAAAATTCCTGCTACGACAGCCTCTCTGTATATAATAAAATCCGAGAGACGTAAACCGTGTTTTATTCACCATACTTGTGCGTAAAACGCTCTTATGGAAACTGTTGAACATTAATTTCCTATTTTTAATCTTTTGTAAAATCCGTAACATATCTATATATTTTTTTTTGTATTAATGTCCATAAAATATTTAAAATTTTTGCTCGATTGTTTATTATTCCAAAGAGTCTTTATACATTTTTCATGCCAGTATATAATCATGCTTGGACTAAAATTATTTACATTTTCGAAAACACTGTCAATTTCCCTCTGGAGATAAAATTTGCTGATGTCATAAATGCATAAAGACTGGACTGATTTATTTGATAAAAAACAAGGAGGGAAGATTTCTTTATTGTGATTCGAATTCGATAGAAATGCTATTAATTTATCTGGGAAACGGACGTTAGCAGATGCAATAAAATGCATAAATATCCGCAGTCCAGTTATGGCCGAAATATGCATGTATTTACACGTTAGTGCAGGTAGTAATGAATATTGACTACAACCTTCGAACCCTTCGTGGACTCCTGATACTGGAGGCAGCCGTTCAAGAGACCCTTTGAACCGATCGATACAGCCCACGAATTTATTTCGCAATTATAATTATTTGCGCACCGAATGGTTTAGCAACATTAAATTAACAAAAACTCTTCGGAATGAAACCTTACCGATCGAACGAAACGATAAAATCCGAAATACTAAATATTTTTCCCTCGTGAAACTGTTTAATTTTTTCGCAAAAATGTATTTAACAAAAATAAAGATACAAACTTCAAATAACCACGTGATATTCTAGATGCAAAATGGAATGGTGGAAAAGCATACAAACAATTGGACACATAAAATAAATATTTTATTATTCGAATAAGATCTCGTTTGCACGAGTCAGTGAAAAATTATGCCGCTCACAAATTAATTCGCATTTTTCAGTATCGCATTACCAGCCACCACCGCCGCAAGTTTAGTGAACCTGATACCAGATACGCCATTATCTTGCAGCGCACCTATACATTTTTCGCAAGCCATCATCGATAACGATCGTCAGCTCGCGAGAACACATCGACCGCTTATTAAACCCTGGTCGAATTGATTAAATCGTGGCATTATAAACAGAGAAACAATAATATCATTTAAATTATAAACGCAATTATAAACGAGAGGAGTTTGTTTAATCGTTCTTCGAGAGGAACTGATCCCTCTCAATAGAAAAAGTAACGAAACCACTGCAACGAACAAATCAATTGTTTATCAATACTCTACCAGTCGATTGGTGAGTTTGTTTAATTGGTCTCAGAGGGTAGAAAATAATAGTTAGCAACTCAGCTCAATATAAAAACATTGAATTTATTCGAGTCGATTATACAAGTACAGAAATGACAATAAATAATAAATGCGATGGTAACGTGATACAATAAATAAAACCGTAACGCTACGTACGTTTACGTGTAAGCCACAATAAATATACCTACTACGTATACTTGATAAAATGCAAATGGGAGTCCTTACAGTCTAAAGTGCGCGTGTATAAAAACGTTTCAGTATCACGTCACGTGTGAATACCAAGTACAAAAATATCTAACTTTAAAGTACGCATACGTATGTCTAAGTACCGGTTCAATACGAAACATTGATTGTCTTTAAATCGACGATACGCATATTTTCCATAGAAAAATCATTCTTAACTCGTAATGGTCCCTCGATATACGCGTCTTAACTAGAACAGATGTCTTTTCTGTTTTTCAAACTACTCCGATCGAAACTACGACAATGAACGAAAGGAAAAATGCCTCGAGAACGACAGCTGGTTCGTTCTTCACAGTTTCCACGTTCGAAACACTCGAAAGCAACTATAACAAGCAAATCTATATGCAAAGTCAGAATTTCCTACATCGAAACAGACATCTTATTTCTTCGAGAAATTTTTCCTCTCAAATTAGCAACTCGAGAACGACGTAACAGCGTTCTTAACCCTTCAATGAACTTCCAAAATGAAATTTATGACGATTTTCAATTATAATTCATATAATTCTCATCGAAAGGCTTTTCGAACTTATTTGTTCCAATTGCACGGAATAGTTGCAATCTGATGCTAGAATTAAGGAAAATACGAATGAATTTTAGAACAAGTGGTAATTAAGAATAATATTAAGAATAATAATACATCAATGTACATTAAATAATGATCAACATAAATTTTGAACCTTTCTTACGTCGAATAACAGTCCACTCAAGAGTCAAGATTTCTTGATATTTTAATATTTTTGGAATATCAAGAGCCATTTCTGCGACAACCGCGAAAAAATCCGTAACAAGATAGCCGTGGAAAGAGAAAACGAGATTCTACGGAATCGGAGAGAGGAAAGCTCGAATAGAAGTTAAAACAAAAAGTGGAAATCCGATTACACCTAAATACGTATAGTACGCGTGGACGTAGCCACTTACGATAAGTAACGCGCCTATGTATAAAACGTAGGAACTCTGTACGTACGCGTACGCTGGAGATATCACAGCTAAACAACATTAAGCTAGAGCCTACCAATGTTAAAGCTACAATAAATAAGTTTGACAAACCGTCTTGCCCAACGATTCGATCGATGACTTTTCCCGCGTATCGTTAATACTTTCGCGATTAGAACCGCAATTCGTCAGGATTCCGTACTTGTCATCTACCTTCATTATTTTTCAAACGAACCATTAACTTCGATATTCAACCCTTAACTCGACAAAATGCACTCGGAAATTGTAGAAAACGTTGAATCGTCGCGAATAAATCGTTTAATATTAAATCAACGTTTGAACGATTGTCACTGTGAATTTCCGTGGTCCAACTTAAGGGTTAACATTCGGAATTTCCACGTAACAATGAATTATGCTTCGCGGGGATCTCCTCGCGAGGCGAATCGACGGAACCACGACGCACGAATGAAACATTTTGTCAAAATTATTCACTAACCTTGTTATTAAGTATATTATTAGATATATAATACTGTTCTGAAATATATTTCTTAATACTGGTCTCTAGTATACAACTGGATTCTCAACGATGCTCTATCTATAAAACGCACCGATTGTCGAAAGCAACACGCCGGTGTTCGAAACACGATCGTCCTCTCCGAACGATAACGAATTGGCAAGACCGGGAAAGCATCTCGCGAGTTAATGCGACAATGAAATAAATAGAAATCTGCCGGTGATAATACAAGGTGCGAGAGCTTCTTCTCTGAGGAAAGCTCGAGTCGAAGAGGCGAACGATCTTCGTATGTTGGCCCGGAAGTATCGAAAACGTCTTTTAACCAGTCTCTGGCGATTGATCCAAATTGTAAGCTTTTCGGGAGTACTGCGAAAGTACCGTAAGAAGTATGATTAAAAAACATTGTTAAGTAAATGGTTCTAAGCATCGTCTACCGCGCAGTAGAAAAGAACAATGGCCGCAAAATTCAGATCCATAGAGAAACAAAAGTACGTTGAAGTTGCCTGTTGATCCGCGAAACGATCGATGGATTGTCGACGAGATTAAAATGTAACGATCATGATCATGAATTTCATGACGCCCCCACCAGCTTCTGCTTGTTCCTCAGCAGTCTGTTCCTCGAGAAATCCTTCTTCGATCCCTGAGGCAAGGAAGTATTCTGACCGGCGATCATCGTGCGCCTCCGGACTGGCCTATTCTGCTTCTTGATCTTCGGTATCTTTTTCCCCTTCGATCCGGGCCCTTTGTTGATAGGTCTCGGACGGTGATTTTGCCTGACAGAGTCACAGGTGCCTGGTCCGGGCGCCGTGGCGTTCCTAAAGGCTCTGGTCCAGGCCTTCAGGAATCTCTGGTACAGTCTGATGACACCCCAATCCTGAATCAGCATCAGCGTCAAGTCGCCCTCTTTCGCCCAGTTCGAACTCTCCGTCACCATTTTCTCGGTGTGAGACGTGGACACCTTGATTCCTAAGTTTGAGATAGCTGTCTCCACTTCGCACAACACCTGCAACGAAACGCGTTCAATTAGATGCTGTGTCTCAGAAGTGTTTCTGAGGGTTCTACTGTAAAATTGGCTCGATCAACATGTTTTATCGCTACACTGCGAATGTCTATGCAACATTAAAGACTGAGTCAATTGTTATGAGTAGACTGATCTTTATGCACAATAAAAATGTTCTGCAGTAAAATAAAAATTGATTTCAATCCGCTAATGATTTAGTTACACCGAAAACAACGTTACGATGATCTTAAATTTCGCTAATCTTTTGTTTTATATTTCACGCAGTCAATTTCTTCATAAATGCGTAAAAATCCGCAGTCTAGTTATCGAGTCAATTACATAAAAATGGATTTCTTCTTCTGATAGGTTTAATGAATTGAGAATTAACTTCACCTTCACCTCTATCTATTCAACTTTCTATTTCATGTTCGATTTAATGTTGAAGGAGCTTTGTGCAAGATTGGAAAAGAAATTGTTCGTACCTTGAGGATCTCATTGAACATCTGCATAATGATGTCGTTCCTTCTGTCCATGGTGAGATCAACGTTGATGTTCGATTTCAGACGAAAAGCCATGAGATGATCGAACGTAATTGCGAACCTTTGCAGCGAATCGTGAAGATGCGGAAGCGCGCGGTTCGCTTTCTTTTCCTTGTCAAGACACCAAACCTCCTTGGAATACCACTCGAATTCCTTCTCTGGAAGCCAGGACATTTTGTACTGATCTTTCAGCACTTTGTACACCTGCGAATCGAAAGTCGAAATATTGTTTTGTTCGAAATCTACTTTCTCGGTCTATTCTACGGTGCAAATTATGCACTTGACTGTATCGTATTCTCGAAAATGTTTCGATGACGATAGGTGGGGGGCGAGTTTACTGAACTTTGCTTGCTAAAAGAGTGCGACAATCAAAAGATCATCTAAAAGTATCGAATTTCTGATCAGATTGAGCTAAAGGTTCCCAACGTGTCATAGATTTGAGGAGATAAAGAGATGTAGCAATGAGCTTCGCTAAAATATCAGTTTCATTGCTTTCCCACACTTCAACTTAAAGCGAATTACTGCTTCTCGATTCTGTGTCTATTCACAGAATCATTTTTCAAGAAGAAACACTGCAAGTTGTCAGTTGTTCGGAAATCTCTTTTCAGCTACTAACTATCCAGACCATCATAAAATGAAAAGTAAATTCGCAAAAATATCGATGTTGTTTCATTATTCATCGGCTGACTGTGGATTTTACGCACTAGTAGCAAAAACGAGTGGGTGCAATTTAAAAATATAGAAATAATTTGAGATCAACGTAATATTCTCAACTTGCTAAAATTATTAAAGAAAGAATGAAACGTATGTCTAGATCCTGCCTATCGGAATCGACGCAGAAAATTCGTATTTTTCATAAAATCCGCAATCTATTCGTCAGTTTAGGATTTCGAGCGAGACGCGTATGAGATTTCATCGAAACAGCCACGTTTTCAGAAAACGAAGTTTCGAAAAGGACCGCGCGCGATCCAAAAAAGGTTGCGAACCGACGCGACGTATTGTGCAACCGTGCTCGAAACCAGGAAACCGGACCGCTCGCGAAATAGAAAAATGTCAATTACGTTGGTGCGTGGCACATCGTAACAAATGCAAATTGCAGTCGCAGCGGAAAGTAGGACTTTAGCGCTAGTAATGCACCGTCGTCGTGCACACGTGCGAGAGAACCTCTTTGAAGCGGTCGCCCACTCTCTTTTACCTTCGGTACGGTTCAGCGATTAATTACGAATCGCGGTCAGGTCGAGCATTGCGATTTACCTTTGAATATATGTCGTGCACATCCTTGAGATGCATCTTGAAGTGATTCTGGGCGACCCGGAGCTGCGTACGCACCCTCTTCAGGGTCCTGTGCACGCTGTGCCGTTGCGGCATGTTCTTGAACTGCATCGGCACCGGGTTGCCACACGGCTGTTCCCATCGGTTCATGGTGTTCGGGTTGGTTACGGCGGTTCGGACGCTGTACGCGGGTGCACACGACACCGTGTTCAGGCTCGAACTCAGGAAAAGTGCGAGACTCGTCAAGGTAACCGTCTGTGCCACCGAATCTGCAACACAAAACCAACACTTGTCAGAAGAATACCCTTCGTACACACTCGATTTCTTTGATCACTCTATCTTCCCTTAGTCTATACACTATACACTATTCTACGCCATTGCTTTTCATGCTTGATTCTCATAGAAATAACACGAAGTATTAAGATTTTTCAATTAAGACAATGCGCTACGAATATTGAAATTTTAATGTCCAGTAAAAATAAAGAAAGAAAACATTAAATCCAGGATTAAGGGCTATTAACGTTTGTTAGATAAACGTATCCGACACGGACAATTAAATTTGAATGCTCTCTAAAGAGCACAACAGGAAGATGAAGGAATCAAATCTACGGGGATTAAGGAACGGGGTACAAGATAAAGAACAAAGAAACGACGAGCTATTAAAATATTTTTAAACAAACGTGGCCGATACGGGCGATTAAATTTGAACGTTCTATAAAAACAAAGGAGGCCGATCGAGGAACAGTAAAATCCGCGGGGATTAAGGGGCAGCGAGTAAAAGGTTAATGACGTCGGATCAGGAAACATATTGCGAATTGTTATTGCGAGAGAAGGTCGCACCGCGGCTTCCTGTCGAAGCTCGCTCGCGCGCACGCGCGCGAAAGAGAGATTGTCGAAAAGGAAAGAGAGGAACTCTTCCGACTTTCACAGTCGCGGTACCTACACGGATACGTAGGTACCTACGTTGCACCTACGCGCCAATTTAACAGCGACCAATCGTCGCCCCCGCAGTAGGAAATGGGTTGCAAATCGGAGAATCAGGATTTATTGCGCAATTAAACGTCCTGGCTTACGACTTCCTTCGCAATTCCATACCTCGCGAACTCACCCCGCAGGCGTGCGGGGATCTCCTCTCCTCGGACCTTTTTTACGAGGCCAGACCCCCGCCGGTTAATAAATTTCGCGCGGGGCTTCATTATTGTTCGATTTCGTGTAAACGTAACCGCGACCCCGTCGATTAAAATTGATTTATCCGACGTATTACCGAGGCGCCGAGGAACCGTTTTCTTCGTCGAATAACTCACGCCGCAGAGCCGTGCCGCGCTGCGCCGCACCGACTTAGCGCTATCCTTCTATACATACTATGTATACATATACAGGAACAAAATTCGACAGATTATTTACTGCGAGAAAGTAGGAAAAAGGTTACATTTTCTTATACGCTCGCTCGCAGAGATTCGTGCGCTCCGACACGCTAACGAACGAGAAGGATAGAAAGTCGGTTTCACCAATAATCTCCGCGGACAATATACAACGAGTCACGACACAGTGCTCGGACTTTCATATGCGCCGCGTGAAAAGTGCAAGTGGCGTGTCGCGTATCGAAACCCTTGTGCGATCATCTACTCGACGCTGTTCCTTCGGAACGCTGATTTGCTTTCCGGATTTAATGCAGAACCTCTTTCACTGTGTTTTGCTATTCGATGTACAGCGACGTACAGAGTATTCGTTCATGTACCAGCGAGAAGTGTTATTTGCCGCTCGAAGAATTGCCAAAAAGAATTGAAGAATATGAACGCACAATTATCTTCGGTCTATTGGAACGATTGAAGGAAGAATTTTATTTGGCCTCTGCGTCATAAAACTGTCGCAGGACGATTTCGAAATGAACGATTATTACTGGAAAAGTTTGTAAACACGATTGTCGCGGTGTTACGCGGGCGCAGTTTGTTTGCGCCCGCAGGACCAGCGGGCTTGCTCGGCGCACGGACTCGGGTTCTGCCGCGCGGGTAATTAACACGCGTTAATTGCTCGTGCGTGCGTGTACGTCCATCCGAAGTGGCGGTGCGTGTGTTCAGGCGCAACCTGTCACGGCGATTCGATACGATCGTTCGTGCAATTCGCACGTCAGTCACGCGTGAACGAATACACGGACTTGCCAGCGACAACGGCGCGGCGCGGTGCGGCGTGGCGCACGTGTATCGCGCGCGATGATGCGCGCACCGATCTCGCTTTTAGCCTCACCGATCGCAATTAATGATTAATTGGACTCCTTTCTCGCGTCGGGTCAGCGGGCTCGTGGCGATATAACTCTCTTCTCGCCAATTAAAATCCACGCGGCTGAATCGCCGGCGCCTATTGTCGACGGGAGAAGAATCGATCCTAAAACTGTCAAGCTATCGATATCTCACTGTGTCGAGTACTATAAACGCGCGCTGCACAATACACCGTCGCGAATCCGAGACTCGCGGATACACACCGGTTTGGCGAACGTTTGACGCGTTTAATGCGAGGCGCCGCGACAATAACTAATCTGTTCACAATGCAAGCAGGCGGGCACACAGCACGCGGGCTTGTCAATTGTCACCCCGGCCATTGAAAATTCTCCCCGGCCCTCGATCGTCCAAGGAAAATCGAGCCGGCATTCAGACGTTAAACGCGCAGCCCTAACGAACGCGCCCCCGGCATTTAAATATGGACTCGGCTTGACAATAAGTCACGATTCGATTAGCCCGTTGCCGAGAGACTGGAAGGAGCCTCTCGCACGTGTGTATCTTATCGTAAACTCACGCCTCCTCTTCTTCTCCCGGAATTGCACACGCTCTCCACCGACCGTCTCTCCGCCACAGCCACAGCCACAGCGTGCTCGTACCCAGAGATATATGCGCGAACCGCGTGGGCGTACGTTAAAGGTGCACCCCATATTGTGCACACTTTTAACGATCACCGCTTTCAACTGTAACAATTTGCATCGCTACTCACCCGTGTTTCTACGTTTCGCGATTTACGGTATATATCGTTGCCGCGCCGGAGCGCTAACCCGACCAACGTACTTCAGGTGGAACGCTGCAATCACGCTGCGATTAGGTCTGCAACGGTATCTTTCCGACAGATTTTTTAAATTGGTAACTAAGTTCTTTAGTTAAGAAAATATGAAGAAAAGTCAAAACCAAATTTAGGAAACACAAGTGAGCCGGTTAGCAATGACGTAACAAATAGTGTAATAAATCGACAACTCGAAAATTGAGCGGCATAGCGAGTATCCAGTTGAAATTTTTGAGAAACGAAAATTGTAAATCTCAGAGACAGCCTGGAACGCAAAATATTCAGAAATCGTTGCGCCACGTAAACTTTGCAAATCGGGCCACATCGCCGAGAGAGATGTCGCCGCGGATTGACAACGGCACAGAGTTCGTTTTCGGCGAGGATATCGGGGTTCGATTCGAGGATGTTCTCCCGTTTCCTCGGTCGTTTGAGCCAGTCGAAAGAGGCGAAGGTGGAGGCTAATCACCACGCAATCACCGCTCCCGGTGCGGCCAACTCCGACCCGTTCTCAGAAAGCAGCAACCGCCTTTTGCCGCCCTGGGGCATTCACCACCGCGGTACTGGCATAGCAAAACCAACAATCTTCATCCTCTTCTCCGCGGGAAAAAAAGGCCTCCACCATCCTCCACCTTCTTGCCCCCGCCTCCTTTTCTCCAAATCACCGGAGGGCCGACCGATCAGCCGACTACTGGCATCCAGGGAATCCATTGCGAGAATGGCGGCAATTCCACTTTGAGAACCGATCGGGAGATGTCGAACATACGTATTAAACGACCGAGTAAGCAATCTTCCGAACACGACATTGCCCGGAATGCGGATCATTGGGATCGGGATGTACCCGGACGGATAGCACCGTTATTAGAACCCGAACACTCACAAATTCGAGTATTCGAGGGACTGACCCCCTCCCCCTCCACCACCCGTCCGAACGGAATCTTGATTAGAAAAGTATCCTTCTTCCCATCGGAGAAACGATCACGGAAATTCCTGCCGTTTTAATGAATTGAGATGAACGATACATAGTAATCGTCGTATTAGCTCCTTGTTGTAGAATCACGAGACAATCTTGCGTTGCAGACTCCAGACGACGCGGTCTACTACGTACGAAAGTGATGCATTTCCTTTAGGACAACGTGAAATTCCATTCTTTTGTAACGAATGTTTAAGCGTTAATGCAAAAACGTAGGCGTACCCTAATCATTGTAACCTTAGAGAAGATCGTACGGCAAGTGGACGAACAAGTTGCTCAACGAGTGGATCAACAAGTAGATACCTCTTAAGGTTAACGATCCACTTTTTTATTCGTTTTCTAGAAAAGTCTTCGTTATCAATAAACGTCCGCGCGATCAATTCTATCGAACTGCTAATTTCTCACCGCTACCCCGGCGACGCGAAAACCATCAGCCAGAAGAATCGGTTTAATTGCACGGCACATCACGGTAGTAAATGGGACGGTGTTTCAGCATTTCCTTTCTCGCTTCCTCTTTTCCGTCGGGCCGAGGTACCTACACAGACTGCGAATTTGTACACCGGAGGTGTACCAAGCTCATCCGCGCACCTACGTCGAGAGTAGCGCATGGCGCAAATGAGCAACCGCACCGGTGGGCACCATAGAAAGAGGCAGATTATGCGTGGCACGCAACATTTAATACAATACGCACGCGAGAAGGGTCGTCGAGAATAGTTTGCAGAGGCGTCGAGGCTTTCTCCTCCGCGTGAGCGCGAGATATGATAACGTTGCACAGCCGTTAACCTTTATCATCGGACGGGAACGGTGGTGGTGTCCCGTGTCCCAATAACGCGACCACAAATTCATTTCACCGTGCGGCGGTTGACCGCCGCACACGACTAAATTCTCATTCGCGCAACGCACACGTACGCGCGTACACACCCACACGTGTACGTACACGATGCATACAGGTATACGCGAGACCTTTCGAAAGGATCGCACGCGCTCTCGCGTGCTGCTGTGTCTCGGTAACGAGAAAGGCGAATCGGGTCAACCCGGTTCGCGAATGATGTCCTCCGCCAATGGGATCTGACGTCACGGATTCGCCAGACAGATTAGCGGGGCGCGGGCACGCACTTATTTGCATTTTGTCTGGCGGGTCTAGCTTGTCGGATATTCCCTGTCAGAGGACGACCCCACCCATAAACAGAGAGCCAGCCGCGATACACCGAGGGATTTTAACTCGGCAGGGTTGCGCGTTAACCTCCATCCTTTGCCATCTACCCGGCAATTCAGAGGCCCGCGCTGTACGCGCCTAGCTCCTTTTGTTCCTGCTTCTCTTCCTCTTCCTCCTTCTCTCTGCCCCCCGGTGCTTCTCCACCCGTTCGCTCGCTCGTTCGTTCGTTCGTTCGTTGGTTCGTTCGTCATCGTCATCCTCTCTCTCTGAACGTGTTTGTTCGTTTTCGTCGCCTCCCGTAGCCTACCTGCTACACCGTCGTCGTGTTCCCGCGTAGTCCAAGGTATACCCCCCTTGCCACCCTCGCCTCCTCGTCCGACACCACACACAGCTATCCGTGTCTCTCTTGCTCCCAGCTCTCTTTATCTCTCTCATTTTGTCTCTCGCGACTGGAGCGCGTACCTACACACTCTGCTGGACAACACACCGATGCGTTACCGCACGAGCGCGCGAACGAGCATACGTGCAAGCGGCTAAAGGTGGTTTACGGTATTACGACGATATGGATCACTGATGTCATACTGACGTCATCTATCGTTTATATCCAGAGGTGACAGCCTACCGTTGGCATCGGTGCAAGAGTTGATCGGGAACGACGTTTCACGACCGCATCGCGGCAAGAAAGGAGGAGGGGTAACGGGGCGCTGGAATGCACGAGATCGGCTACTACGGCGTTCAATGTCATCGTCGATTACATTATCTCGAATCCTCGGCCGACGATAGGGCCGCACACGCGCGCGCACACGTGCGCAAGAAAGCACTGGCGCGGAGGCCGATTCTATGTGCGTGAATCGCGGTCGATGGTATCGTGATTCTTTCGCGTTCCCCTCCCTCCCTCCCGCCCTCCCAACCTCTCTCTCTTTCTTTCTTTCTTGCTTGTTTCTCCGGCCCCGTCGGGTCGCGTCGCGTCGCGTCGCTCTACCTCCTTTCTTTCACGAACGATTGCACGACGGCCTGTCTTCTCCCCTTTTTCCATTGAATGATTGCGCGATTGCTCGGCGTTTCGCCAGATCGAGCAACCTATAGCAACCACACGAAATCATCAATGTACGCTTGTTCGCGATGCGACGGCCTCTCCCTCCTCCTCCGTGTGTTCCTCTTCGGTGAAAGCTCCGGTGCCGATCCGTATATTGTTCGACGCGCGATAGGTCGCTCGGTAAAACGTATACACGCCGGCTGTTCATAGTTGTTTAACATACAGGTGTGCGTGAATCCGACAATTTCGCTTACGCGGGTCGGATCGGGTCGGATCGGGCCGGGTTCCCGGAAGTCTGCGAGAACAATTCCACCAGAAAAGTAGAAACAGTAAGCGATGATCAGACGCTTCGAGTTGTCCTCGGTCGATGCATCTTCGATTCTATCTGAGCGCGGCTGCACGGTACACACACAACAATATCTTCCGACACCTAGCGAAGTTTGCTGCGATGTTCGATGAACGAATGGTTAGTGAAACAATCGCCAAAAAATATAGCTAATAGCATCGTTACGGGAAACCGATGCTCAAACTCGCATCGAAACCCGATTTCAAAGTCGATTCGACAAATCTGCTGCACTGCTCACTTGCAGAAAAATCGTGTGCTCCCTTTCTTCGACAGAGTTTTTTTTTTACCGAGAGGAATCCCATTCCCCAACTGTTGTTGGGGGTTCAAGATGAAGGAAATCGAAACGGAAAAACCCGGCTCGCTTTCTTGCGCTTTCGCGCGAAGGATCCTCGTGAATATTCATCGGGATCCCGATGAGTGCTCGCGACATTACGCGCAAGAAAAGTAGATTATGCAAACGATTGTGAAATTGCAGCGGCAGCCGCGGTGCGCTTGAAACAGAATAAAAGGAGCATTGTGATTAATGGTCGATAATATACATTATTCATCGCGCGCATTCCTGTCAGTCTAGTTCTTAGCCGCGACTGATCTTTCTCGGAACATTTCGAGGAAGAAACACGCGCGAGGAAAATGCCGTCTGCGCCCGCCGCGCTGCGCTCGTTCATTCACGCGATCATCCACGCGATTAGGGGATGAATTTCGTATATCGGCGAGAGGCGGCGGGGATCTTGAACTTCCGTTCGCGCGTTATTAGACGCGCAACGGTACCTAGGACAATGGACAGAAAACTGGTCGTTTCGTTTCGTCGCGCGGCGGAGGGTAATTTGCTGTTTGTCGCGCGTTCGATTTCGCTACACGTCTTTACGACCTACGTAAAGTCCCATTCACACCAGCCTCCCAAGGATCCTGACTCGTCACAGACCGTTCGCGCGAACGATCGTTGTGTAATAGAATGAAGACGTTTGGCCGGGTAAGATTCATTCCCGAGGACAATTTCCTCTCGGAAAACGCGCCAAGGAAAACTTGACCCAAATAGATCCGCGCTTGCTCACTCTCAAACTGCGGATGTTTGCGCACTTTCCTGTCGGACTCTCGGCGCAAAGCTGGAAACTCTTCGATTTTTCGAATGAGCTCCGGTAGACGACCTTCGCATGTAAGCGTCAGTGTCTTGGAGTAGAACTTTGGAAGTAGTTCAGAAGAGATTAATAAAATCCACACTCGGTCGATCCCGTTTGAAATGTTCGTCGCTGGTCTGACTCGTTATTCCGCGGGAAATGGTGGAGACCGTGGATTTCTCTTAAATAGAACGATTTACAAATGCGAAGAGATCAACAGGATGGTTCAAATGGAGGAGAGAGCGATACGTTCGACGGTTTACGAGGAGGGCTGGTCGAAAGCACGATCAAGAAGATTGTTCGATCGTTTCCGGGCTGTGTATCGTTTTTTGATCAGCATATCGAGCATTAAAAGCAACGATGCGACGACACCTCGTGAAACAGTCGGTCGATTTTATGACCTTGAGGTCGAGGTCGTTACCATGGCCCGCCATGTTCGACAATGCGCGGAAATCGTAAAGATCCTAAAGGGACGTCGAGGCGTGGTGCACGCACCCAGTGCCATCCCGAAAGCCCCGCTCTGCTGCTGCTGACATCTCTGTATACATATGCAGAAGGAGCGAGCGATCTCCTCGTAAAGGGTCTGCGGTGTGAGGGCACGATTTTATGTTCCCGCAAGTCGAACGGGACCGCCCGCAGTTAGTCACAGAAAAATCGTTGCGCACCCTTCGATGCGACGCTCGCCGGGCAATTTTTCCGATTTCAAGTCGTGTCCCTTGATCGGGCAAACTTCGATCGAGCGCACAATGTGTTGCTGCGGCGCTTACTTCGATCCGAGAAAAGCTGAGCTTGTTAAACGTTTACCGTTAAAACTCGGACATTTCATATGCAACGACCTAATATATTGTTACGGGTTTACCGGTATACTGGTGTTACGGGTCTGCCGGTACACCTGTTGTATAGAATTGGTGGTAGATTCAGGTTGGTTACAGCGTCGTTATGAAAACGGCGCTGGAACGAAAGAGAGTCTGGTGACAGACGTGGTGGCGAACGGACGTCTAAGGACGTTGAAGGCGATAAAGGCGATAAAGGCGATAGAGGAAAAGGAGTTCCCTTCCTCCGAGGATTAGGAGACTATTTAAATAGTGTTTATTTATTTGAAGGAAGCGGTACTTTCGTTACAATATATAGCTGCTGTATCATCCGAACGTCCGCCGACTAATTCGTCCATCCGAGGTTCTAGCTCGTGATATTTTCGGATGATGGATGCTCGCGTCCGACGTCTGAGTTGGTTCGAAGGCGTGGACGCGTGAGGCATGGGATTAAAATGTCTGGCAGAGGTTAAGTAAAAGTTACGTCGTCGCGAGATTAACTCCTCGGTCCTTGACAATAATGTAAATCCTTCGCGATGGACGGCGCAGAGGCGCGCTCTCGCTGGATCCCCTTGAGAGAGCCGCGATGTATGTAGAAATTGAAACACGATCGAGTCACGAGCACGTGGTATCGCGTGTGTAAACGTGACTGGTTCAGCGCGGCCGGCGCGGCGCGGCTCGGCTCGGCTCGCCGTGTCCGTGGAAAAACGTTCGTGTGATGCCGTGCGTGCATATGTGTGTACGTATATGTATACCTGCAGTATACCTGGATATACGTGCGTGAATGCGTGCGTGCCTCGTTGCTGAGAGACGAGGCACGGTGGCTGTTCCCTGTGTTGCGTCGATCATTGAACCGACTTTACAACAATCGTATTGAATCAAAGTTGTCGGTGGTCAGGCACAAACTCGCTCGCGCTCCACCCACGAACCGTGACCGAGAGCCTTCGGATGCGTGGCCATTGTGCTTTTTACTCTCCCTCTCTCTTTCTTTCTCTTTCTCTCTCTCTCTCTCTCTCTCTCGCTCTCTCTCTCTCTCTCTCTCCCTCTCTCTCTCTCTCTCCTCTCCCCTTGTCTTATCGCGAACGCCGCGCGGAAACGATCGAGAAACGATCAACCACTCGACAAACTAACCAACCAGCTCTTACGACGATGCGTATCTCGGTAATGAATTAATGTAACCCGGCCGGGGCGAGGCTGGATCGGATTTTCGCGTGACAAGTCGATTTTATCGGGTAATATTGATCGATCCTGCCGCGGTCCTCGGAATCTACCAACTGGATTTAAGGTGATTAGGTCTATAGTCAGCCTGTCTGCTTGTTGCAATGGAACTATTAATCCGTATATCCTTGCTATTACTGTGTCATCTCATATCGGCATTTAAGATAATGACGTGCCAGACAATGCAATGAACATACTTTCAACATTATTATTACAATTTTCCACTGAAAACTTGAATTTCCTTACGAATAATTTACATGTACACACAAATAACGAGTTACTTTGTAGTCCGCGTGAGTTGAAACTCGCGGTCATAACGTGTGACGCAAAGAGATGCGCCTTGGTACTTTAGGGCGAGCGCCTATCGCGCGAGCGATCACGGTAACGAGTAAAACCAATTTCGAATCAGTAGTCGCGAACGAGTAATCGAATAGGAACAGTCTGCGTGACATAAGCTTTTAACATTAATATACATTACACACGTATTAATGTGTAACGTGTGATCGTCATATTCTTAAAATATAATTTTATATATTGTTTGTCTCATCAACGCTTACGTTGAATCTACAAACACCAACATACTTTGATCTAGATTTGCAACTGTTCAGATACTTTGTTATCTTATCGATATTGCCGAATTTAATCGTAATTCGCGAATGACGAATAATTTTGTATACGAATAATCTTTGCTACAGTGGCCCGTCGGCTATCTAAAGTTTAACGAACACAACTATTAGTTGATCTGGAATAAAATTCCATTTGAATTTCTATCACCTGAATTAGTTTTTATACTTTCACGGATGAAAATTAATGAAAAATGGTTCTCACAAAATATCGGGTATCATACGGTAAACCACGAGCACTAAGTACCTACACAAAGCAAATGAGATATCTGGAAGCTGAAATTTGAATGTAGACCTCTGCACCGCCTAAACGGGGAGCCAATGCATCGGAATAAATCTCGCGGCAAGGCGTTTCTCGTATCGCTTGGATAATTAAAACGCAGGCGTTAGATATTCGCGACACTTTTCGCATAATACGTAATAAAGTACCGGCCGGCCGCGGCATGCATATATCACTGGAACCAGTAACGATTCAAAGGATATGCGCGATTCTTGCAAAAAAGAAATTGCTTTCCGCGTGGTTTCGTATATTGAAAAACGTTGGTTACGATTTCTACTGCACGGTTCATTAATTGCCCTAGTTGCCGAAGCGTGGACATTTTTCCCGGGTGGGAATGCTAAGCGTTGTAGATCTCGCGGATCGAGATCTACGGGTAGAGTCGCGGGCTGGCATTCGCTATACATAATATACCGTGGTGTTCCTTCTTTCGATCTGGCATCGATGGATCGACGTGAATTATAATAAAGGCGGAGCGCGCGGAGGAGAGAAACCGCGGTCTCTCGCGCTTTGACATGAATGAACGCATCGCTCATTGCGTTCCCCGAAGGCAGAGGCTAGCAAACACAGGCGGAGGGCGTCAGGTGGCGAGAGATCGTAGATGGTAGCTTATCTCTCGAACGGTCGTACGACCATTCCTTATTGCACGTTTCGTAATTGGCCCGAGTTCAGAATCAATATACCCCGGGCTATCGGTTCAGGATCGCCGTTGATGGTACCTTCAAACTCGACCAATTATCGACCGACGCTAAAGGACCTCAAACTGCTAGAACACGCTCAAAGGTTATGGCTGGACCGCCGCGCCGCGCCAGTATTTTACATAAGCGATAATGCGCGACAGACTCGCGATTTTCAACCGACAACGCACTCCTCCTCCGGCAATTATTAGCCTGAAATATAATGGCCGCATTGTTTCACGTCAAACATAATTTTCAGCGTTAAACACAAATTATTTTCAAGATTCAACGATAAAAACAAAGCTTCAGAATGATTCAAGTGCAATCGGTAGATCGTGGATTTTTATGCAAAATAAAAATTGTCCGCGGTAATGTCAAGATACAGGAGCTAGTATAGCTGTACAGTAAGAAAATATTTAAACAAAGAAATGCAATAAAAATTGACAACACTCGGAAGATCGTGTGCCACTATTGTCGCTACTGTGAAAAGGTCAGGATAGCATTTGTGCGCAAGGATTTCAGACTGAAAAAAAATTATTAAGAGGATCACGTTTTACAAGCATCGCACTAGTTTACGGAAGTAAGAGCATTTCCACGGCATAGTCGAGATTTGCTTGAGGCTCTGTTATTGCCATCGTAGGTGGTGGAACGGAAGAGCGTGCATCGAGGCCTCGTAAAACTCGATTTGCCGCGTAGCGTATAATTTAAACATTGCCTTATTCTGCAATAAGGGTACCACCCGCACTCTGAACTTTTAAACGCGTGCATATAGATCAAAAAATTCGACAAGCTAAATTGCGAGATATCGGGGCTGCCGGAGCAATTATAATGACTGCGAGAGAGATAAATTGTTAAAGAACTCGAGTATCGAACGCGACTCGCTAAACCTGATTAGATAAACGTTGCCCGCGTGGTATCACTACTTCGCCGTTTCTTATACAACTTTGTAATTGAAGGATTTGTTAACATATCTATAACGTATCTATCAATTAACGCTGTTTACATAGGCGATTAATCTTAATCTCTTCGGGTGACGCATACGCTAGATGACTCGAACAGCCATTTGTTTCTTCGATCAACAAAAAGAACATTAAACTTTTAGACCAGCTATATTTAGTGTTAAACAGCATCGACTCGATTCTGTTATAAATGCATAAAATAAGATTATTAATTATCGTTAAAAAATTCCCGCTTGTGATAAACGCTAATCAGCAGTTTGGGTCAATCACTGCGAATAAACTAGAAACGTAGAAACACGGGATGAGAGAAAGACAGAGTATTAAGGAAGTTGCGCAATAATTTCATGGATCTCGAGCGGAAGTTTGATTAATTATTATCAAACGCTTTCCATGAACTTGATGCGGTAATTCTGACGGATAGGGCAGAGATCGAGTATCCGGCATTTGTAAAAATCGCAATCTTCGTTACTAAAATAAATAGCGTCGTAAGCGTTTTCGTGGCGGGTTATCGGAGTCAATTTTTTCGACGTAACGACCGAATCGGAGGAAGCAGCGCGACGAGTGTACCGCGCACAATTTCAAACCATCAACAGTTTTATGTGGATAAGTATGAAGGAACGCGATACGAATGATGCGCGGACGCGGCTCGGACCGCCCGACAAGAAACAACTTCTGGTGCCCCGACGCATTCGTAAATCCTTGCAATTAGTGGCTCGTTAACGGATAACGAAACCCGCAGTTAATCCTAAATTGTAACAAGTGGAACATAACCTTCCCCTGCGGAGCGACCATCGTTGAAAGGATACACTCGGCCGGAATCAAGGCAGATTCCTGGGAAACCGGCGCGGCGCGGCGCGGCCGCGGTGATTCTTACTAATAGTTGCCGAGAGCATCCACCGAGAGTAAAACCCGATGATTCTTAATATTTATTAAATCTTCTTTCGATTGCAACAGCTCTGTTGTCTGTATTAACTTTTACGCTTTCAAGTAGAATATAACCGCGCACTTAAAGACCTCTTTACATTTCGTGCTGCCTTTTATATGCCTGATAAATTATATCGTTGTCCGGCCGCTTATCTCCCGCCTGTTTCTCACGTGGACACAAACAACTGCATTTTACGATTCTGTTATTGCACCTACGGGACGACTCCGATACAACCGAATTTGTCTCTCGAACAAAGTGTACTTCTTCGCGACCTGCACTCTCGTCAACCATTAACATTATTGATAGATCAACCCATTCAACGATATTTTCTGATTTTCAAACAGTGTTGCGTTGGTTGCTTCACAAAAATCGTTGAAATATATTCGACAATATCGAGTATGCATTCTTTTCGCGAGATTTTACACTGTTATTATTATACAATGAATTTACGAGTTACATTTGTAGGCTGCTGACATTCAATGCACGGAAATACATTTTACGATTCTTTTGACTGCTCGCGACAGCCACTGGTCTCTTGCAGTTACTCCAATAGTTCTATAAAAATCTTCATAAATCTTCATAAATTTCGTAATAAATTGTTCCGTAATGGTCAAATGTAATTTTATGAATCGCAATAAGAATCGTCGCAATCAAACAGATTAAACAATGAAGAAGCTTTAAAATGATGTTTAACAAGCTGTTTCGTCGTAAAAACCCTCTGCGAAGGGACAATGTGCTCGACTGAAGGCCAGCTACCTACTTGGAAAAGGACGAAGACACGGTCAAAAAATAGCGTACCGAGAATTTAGAGTTTTATAACCCTAGCCGCCAGCAATCCAGATGTACCTCTACTCCTTCTAATTTTTCATCACTTCAACCACCTTCCAAAACACGCCCTGCAACCAATCAAACACTATTTTCCAAGACCACATCTTCTACTCTAATTTTATGCGAGCACACCAAACTCAGAACTGTTTCAACTACCGACCCTCTATCTACTGCAAGCACAGCCGAGTCTGACTTGAAGACAACAAGCCGAATCTTGTATTTTTTTACAAATAAAGAAACGTGTTCTCCGGAGTTTGAATAACTGCACTCATCCGTCGTCAACCCAAACGTGATCCGACACACAATCGATATACATATAGACTCTACGATTTATTAACCCGGCTACGCTTATTGGGTCCATTTAGACCCGAAGCATTCTTTGCGCGCTTGTAACTTCCAAACGGAATGGCCGATGAGTCTGAAATTTCTTGGCGGAGAATAATTTATTAAAATTTTTCTTCCACTTAAAAAAAAATATTTAAAATCCTTTTTGAAATACTTGTAATAGAAATTGTTACACGTATGGCGTTAGGGGTCCATTTGGGGTCTATACGTGTTTTTATTATGGTCACCACATTGACAAGCGACGAACAAGAACTGAAGATATTGCACTACCATAAAAAAGGGTCAGAGGACGGTGTACTTTTTGCAGTGAGACCAATAAAAAAGATCACAGATACGATGTTATTGTACCAACTGTTCAAAATTCATTTGTAAAGAGCACAGAGCCTCGCTTTGCATTTATTGTACAAGAGACTCCGTATAAGTTACTTTAATTACGTATGTAATTTACGTTTACGAATGTAATTTTTAATTAGTATGTAATTTACGTTAATAACAACAGATAAATAAAAAATTTAAAAACATTTTATAGCTAAACATTAAATAAATAGATATGGGTCCAAATGGACCCAAAACAACTTATTAAGTGCCTTTTTTTTTTAAGTGTAGCCGGGTTAAAAGAATTACTTCCAAAACGTAAAATTAAAGGCTATTATTTTTATATACAACCAGCCTTTTTAAGGTTGAACCAGATATTTCGTCAAGTATACTACTATTTTTAATAATTTGTTCAATTGACTTGTATTTTTAATTACATCAAATTACGACAGAAAAACAGAGAAATAAAATATTTTGCACTATCCAAACTAGAGAATGATTACATTTTTACCAATTTCAAGACAGTATTATTTTTATCAAAGCTATTAGAAGAAGAAAGAAATTTCTGAGTGGTTACTCTGCTACTTGCAATCGACTTGGACAATTTAAATTTTGCATAGAATCCGCATATATGTTGCATATAAGTCTGCGTATGACCGCGATCTACGTATGAGGGTTAGTAGCCTTCCGGTAACAGAAGTGTGTATAACAAAAGCGTTTTTCAGGAGCAGCGTTCGCGATAATCCGTTTCTTTATCGTCGAGCCGCGACATACACGGTGTCGATACGCGATGTATAGCGTTTGCGTAAGGTGAAAGGGTGGCAATAGCAGGACCGAATTCGCGTTATCAATTTGCTCGTAAATCGTGGAACAATGATCGGCGAGGCCGCCCTTGTTCGAAAGCGGCCGTATCTCGCGGTGGACAGAAGTCGATCGGGCCGATGGCCTGTAATCGGTAGTCGGACGGGTAAACCTGTCAGAAAACCAGACGAGAATGCATGAAACTGAATTTATCTCGGGCTCGGCTCGGAGCCGAGGACTGTTTTACCTCGTCCTCTGTGCCCGAGACGAGGCGAGGCGAGTCTGTGCCCGAGAGGCCGAGAAACCGGCGACAGTAAGTGAGCACGATTAACAAATTGTCAGAAAAAGTAACCCCGCGGACTCGCCGGCAAAATCGACGGCACCCGATGACGTACCGATACGTGGCCGACATGTGTACGTTACGCCTGTGTACTGTGTACCTTGTCAACTGGATGCACATCGACTACCGCCTACCACGCTCGACCTGTCACGTCTTGAGTAATTTTATTGGAAACAGCGAAAAAACTCGTCGCGGAGAGGAGAAACAAGGGGAACACGACGCGCAGTGCTACGAAATCGCAAAAACCCGGACCAAATTCATAAATCTCTCAATCCCACATTTCGGCGGCTCCTATTCGTACGATGCTATATCCCGGGGGAGGGAAATCTAACACCGAACCTACCAATCTGCAATTTACATGTTTATAAAATAATGTGCACACTTTCGCGAATCTGTAACCACAACTTCCTTCGTTGCGAAGGAAAGTTGAAAATAATTTGCGACGGAAGAGAACGGACATTCGGTTAAAATAGGGACTCGGTGTTTGGTAAACATGACCTCACGATTTCGATGATCCAACCCGTTTGATTACCGTCGCTTATCGGCCCATGTCAAACAGATTATCCTCGCCGATCTTTTATCTCGCGCATACAAAGTGTTCCAGATTTCGCGGTGAACGCCCTTGTGCGCAGAGTCTTTCCTGAATTTTTCTTCTCCACAGGATTCCGCAGAAGACTCTACCAATCCTGAACGAAATGTAAAACGGATTACATATTCGGAAGATATTAGGTCGTTCAGGATGTTTCAAGGATCGCTCGTAAACAGCTCTGGCCGACGTTGCCTTTATATCCTGCGGCCGCTATCTTTTGTTTTTCACAAATTAGATACTCTGGAATAAATGAACAGCGTACGGTTCTCGGTAAAAAGGCACATACATATCCGGTATAGCATTCCGCTGGCCTTCAATTTGAAAGAAACTGCGCGGCAGAAACATAGCGATTTCATTAAACCGCGGATCTTCGTGTAAACTAAATATTGTCCGCATCAATTGCAAGAAATGAAAACCGAATAAAAAATTCGTTAGATATAAGATGTTGAAATTCTTTTAACTTTCCTAATGTCTTAAATTCATTCTAACGAAATCTTAAATATATCTTAAATATAAATGCAGTGTATTGAATGTGTTGCAGTGCCCCGAGTTGTATGCATTGTTGCATTGAACGGAAGCTCTGCTTAATTAACACATGAGCTTGCGTGAAATTGCCTGCAGTACTGTTTGAAAAAAAAATATAAGCCAAATATTACCATAAAATTTATTCAACGTAAATCTTTCTGAAGAGAAAAAGCGAGAGTCCAATGAAATCGCAGAGGCAATTATATTGCAAAATGCAGCGATTTCGTAGCAATTTCGTTCTGCCAATCATCGGATCGGCCAGTTTAGCAACAAAGGGCCCACATAATGGCGATCAGAGTGTTTCGTCGTAAGCAGTCTGGGTAGTGGCATAATATTTTCATTTCACGGTGGAATGGCCGTCTGTCGGACATAGTATGTCCAGTGAACCCTGATGAACCCGAAACCACAATGGAGTGCGTGTCATCCTTAAATCTGTTTTTTATTGCTGGCTTGCGACCCATAAAGGGACTCGAATTTAGCTTCGGTAATAACTCGTACCGTTCGAATTCATCGTTTAGTCGACGACGACGACGATGAGGACGACGACGACGACAGACGACGACAGACGACGACAGACGACGACGACGACGACCCTTTGGACTATCGTTCGTTTATTCGTCCGTCTGTCCAGTCCCATCGACAGCTATCGAATAAACTATACGAAATAGTTTTTCGTTATACTATTTTCTATAGAAGTGAAGGGGTCGCTGCAAGGACACGTGATTGGTGCAATTTCGAATGGTTTTCTCGCGACCCTACCACTATCGGAATGCTGCGTGCAGTTTCTGCCCGCGAAAATTCGTCGCTACCTCTGATAAACTAATCCAACTTAATTAAGAAATATCAATTTATCTGCCAAACTGCGAGTCTCAATTTTGCGAAGTCTCTAATCAACTATGGTAGAAATGCATAGACGCAACGTCAAGTTTGCCGCAACCTTAAGGAGATAGCTATCCATTGATTTCTCTTCTAAACTAATTACGACACATGTTTCACTTGCATCATTAATAACGATAACCATCCAAACAATTGAAGGATCGCTAAATTCTATCACAAAGTTCTCGATGTTTGAACTCCTGTAACTTCATGTAAAAAGATCATACAACATTCTGCCTGTGCTCGTTTTAAAGGGTGAAGTCTGCTTTCGAACCCCTTGAGCTTAGTTTTTCTTTTCTAAGAGTCGCTTTTTTATCGTGAAACAATAACACGCACGAGTCTTGTAACTTTTGACTACAGCCGATCTTTTCGGGCACGATCGGCGCCATCGCGATCGTACGATCGTTTGTAGGCAGAAGCGAATGCCATCCGCGAAGTACGAAGAAGTACGATAAATCGTATTGCCTGTAGGCCGTGTATGTCGAACGATCGCTTTCGAGAGGATCAGTGAACTTTTCCCGTAGTCCGGTCGCGGATCAGCGAAACCGTGTGGTACGCGTGCGCCCAGGAAGACGACAAACCTTCGTCGACATCTACATCGTCGTCATCTCTCGAGATCTCTCGTCTTCGTCACTTCCAGTAACGTACGAGACCACCTCCTGGACGTACGAGTGTTTGATAAACCGGTTAAGGCCCATCCCCGGATCTGTTTGCCTTTGGCTTTTGTAACTTTACTAGTGTTGTGACTCGGGCTCGGAGCTAACACGAAAAAAGGGTCTGCGATGGTACCCCGAGAGCAAACAGTCGATGTGTGTCCCGGATCAACACGGCGCACGCCTCTCTATCGGCGAACGGAGCCTGCAAGCCGAAGAGAACACGCGGATATTATATGTATGTGGAAGGCAACGCACACCACCACGGAGCCTTTTCCACGCAATACATATTAGATCGTAATCATGGAAACCATGAGCACGAGCATTGCTCGTCTTCAAGGGGCTACGGGGTATAATCGTTACATTGCACTATATAGCCGATGCTCTTTATTAACAATCGTAGCGTTAGGTGCAGAAACCGCGAGCTTCGCTCGTCTTCGAGGGACCACGTTGCAGTCGTAAAGCTGTGTCCACACCGAAGCAACAACGAGCAACTCTTTTTAGTTGTTATATAATATTTCGTATTTGGCCTTGTCTAACGAAAAAAATTTGATAAACTAACTGTTCGAACGATCAATTTCAGCAATTCGTCCGTAAAACATTGAGCTCATCTCGGAGATAAAAAAGAAAGGAGGCTATCGACGAAGAGCGCAACTGGCAGCTCTTTATGCAAATGAAGAGTCTGTTACGCCCGGTAATAAAACCAAAAATGGCCAAGGAAAATTAGAAGCGAATTAAGAATCTCATTAAGCCGCCACCCGGTCTCTTACAGTGTGCATGCTCGCGATCGCCATAAACGCGTAAAATGCACGAGATCTCTGCCCTAATAACGAGCCCCGATCATGTTCAGCGAGAAACTCGATATTTGTGTAACGGTTGAAGCAATCAGCGTCGAATTATGAGATCAACATCTCGGTGAAATTTTTTTTCCAGCGAAAGACAATTGCACGTAATCATACCGTTACAATTATTTTCTAATTAAGAACAGGGATCGTCCGCCACCCGTGTGTCCCCGACGACGCGCCGAGCCGCGCCGCGCCGCGTCGGTTCCCGGGCGAGGCGAAAGAATAATAATTCTGAAACACAAGACCACGGCGGGTATCGCTTTACGAAAATTTCGATTTGGTCTCGTTTGAAATGCGCGGAGCAGTTTCTCGAGGCTCGTTTCTCCCGGTAGTTAATTTATTTTCCGCGGCGATTTGTATCTCGGATTGAATTCCTACCCCGTGATAATTATACGATTGGTTTCTATCCAGGCACGATGGTAATTTACGGTCGCGCAACTATAAAATTCATTTCAATCGGACGCGAGATAGTTCGCCGTGCGCTCGACGATACACGATTTATCCATAAGGGAGTCCCGCTTGTAAAATAAACACACGGTGCCGATATTCGGACGACGGAAAGAAGAGAGCCGGGCCCGCGATAACTTTCCTCTCGGGCATCGCTTCAGAAGCCAAATAAACACACGGGGAGCATAAGCTCTCGTTGATTCGGCCGGCCGCGACGCTTAGTCACTCTCTCTCTCCTTTACTAATTTTCCCTATAAAGGTCTCCCAATGATTGATGAGGCGTTAGAGATATACGCCTCGGCACGACGAAAGCGTTGTGTTACGCGAGAACCACAACAAAGCGACACATCTCGCCGCTATCTGACGTGGAAACGTTATGCACGAACGCCAAACGCGGCGTTATCGTCGTCAGGGAACGACGCCACAGTGTTCCATGAAATAGGCAGAATTAATCTGAAAATTTTCGTTTCGTGAAATGGGAATAAAAAATCTGTAATTCTATCGTGGTCTTAGAGCGTTGTTTTGTAGAACTTTAGAATTTCTTTTATAGAATATTTTCTATTATTTGGACTGTACAGTAGAATTTTTTCAAGCAGAAATACTTAAAATTATTGGTTACGAACAACAAATGAAGTAGCGTTTTAATTACTGCGAGCATAGTTACGCTGTGAACCAAAGAAAATTGAACGAATTGTGTCCACGTTCTGGTCAAGTTCCATCCCCGAATTCGAGTTGTTGACCGGGTTCGATCGCTATTAATCGATAGTTTTTAGCGCGCGGGCGAGCTTTCTTCGATCGAATGTCGTGTTAGCGAAAACGAAACGCGTTCCGATACCATGAGCAAGATTAAATATCTGGCTCAGACCGAGTATAGAGTACTGATAAATAGCGTTTAAGCTTTCGCGCATGTCGAAACAATGACGCAAACAAAAACGCGAGTACAATCCAGGGAAAAATTTTATCGAAATTTCGTCGGCAAACACAATGAGAGCCTCTCCCTCGACCGTGTTTGCCATGGCATTGCCGAACGTTGCTCAAACGCGAACAGGTTCTTGCTGGTTGCATGCGCCGCTGATAATAAACCGCGATGAAATAATTAATTTGACGATCTTCTATGACGATTCTCAATGACAGAGATAAAATTAAAAAGAACGTTTACTTAATAGAACGGAAAGTGAGAAGACATTTGTTCTTCGGAATATGTATTAGTAAGCTGCGAATAATGTAATCGAGTCTTAGTTTCTGTTTTGTGTTTCGTGTGCGCATTTTTTTTCATAAACGCGTAAGATCCGCGGTCTAAATATTAACTATGTATAAAGGAACGATTCTCGGACGTAAAATGTTCGGGACAATTCATAGTTAATACCGGGACGAACAATGGTGTGCCGAGTGAAAGAAAGCACCGATCCGAGGGATCCTCGTCCGACTAACAAAAATGAGACGGTTCGCAATCAGTCCGTCAGACTCGTTCAGAAAACTGCAAACAAACGTCGCGCCGCGTCGCGGCGGGAGAAAATAGTATATGTATGTAATTGTCGCGCGGGCAAAGCGAGCGAAAAGAGGCGTCTGAAACAGCGAAAGGAATCCTCACGTGTCACTGCATCATTATGTACATTACGGCAAAACTTGCTGTTGGCTTCGCCTTGCCGTTAGTTCTTTCCTGCAATTGATTCCACGAAAACCTCGCGATGGGAATAAATGGCAATTACGTCGGCGCGGTGGAACAAACACGAACGCGACTGCAACGAAAAACAATTCTAAAAAAAACAAACAAACGCGAAAATTGTTTCTAATACCGTTCGAGAGTGCTGGGGACGAGCATATAAAATTGTCCGGAGGAATTGTCGGTCGTCTAACGAACGTCCGGGAAGTTGAAAGAAAAGAAACGATATTAGCTTAAAGAAATATATATATGTATACATATATATGTATATACATATGTATATGTATATATACGGAAAGAGGTAAAAACTATAGAGAAAGTGGGTAGGATTTAGCAATGTACACACACCGCCTTAGTGTGGCGAGGGCGAAAGCTCCGGCCACCAGCAGCTCGAAGATCATCTCTTCCTCGTACTCCTGCAGGAGAGTCCTCGGCGTCTGCCGTCGATTCCGCTCGCTCTCGCATCCACTCGCGCACTATCAGTTCCGAAACGATTTGAGAGATTCCCGGAATCGGCGTGTGTTGGTCGGTCTCGATGAAATTGTTCTCGCCGATCGGTTCCCGATCGAGTGAAGAGACCACGCGACAGACGCGACGACGACAACTACGACGGCGACCGAACCGTGGGCAACAAATTGATTTCAGATCGATGTCAGCGTGACGTAACAGCGCACCAGGAATCTCCACATCGTGCGATCGAGTCAGCAAGTCCCGTGGCCGGTCCCGGGAACGATTCTCAGCCCCTCGTGCTCCACTAGTAACGATAGACGGACGACGACAACGACGACACCACTGTTCGACGTTCGAATGACGCGCGTCCGCGAATTAGCCGAGGAGCCGCTTCGCCCCGTTGACATTCGAAACGGCAACGTGTCCCTGTTATGTTAGGGTCCCTTCGGGGCCTGTGCTGCGACTTCCGAGCGGGAGAACCGATGCGGTTGACCATTCGGCTTGCCGATCTCGTGGTGACTGAGTGGGTCCTCGGTCGCGGCTCCCAGTTACTCACTCGGGCTCACGGACTTACTACTCACCTCGTCCTCTCGCTGTTGCTGTTGCATGCTCTCGCTCACCGGCACTCTCGGTCCCACCTCCTTCCCTCCTGCCTGCACCTCCTACGACACCACACCTCCTCCTTCCTTCCCGGCGAGCCAAGACTCGATTCTACTCCTCCGGCTACCTCTCGGTCTTCCCCGCCCTCCCACCGGAGAGCGCACACACCACCCTCGCCGAACCTTCTTGCCACTCTGTGCGCTCAGCGCCGAGCTCTGTGTGGGAGATAGATACGCGTTCTGCCCCCCCTCTCTCCCTGTGCCCACGATTATTTCGTTACCCGGCTAAGCTACCCTCCCACCTTCCACCAATTCCCCCTACCTTCGTTCAATTTTGAATTTTCTTTATATCGTTTCGGAAGATCCCGAGATGAAGATTTTGCGAACACAGTGTCACAAAATAGTAGACGCTTTTTAGCTTTTGTTAAATTTCTGCAATATTTTTATTGTGTCAACATTGTAGGGCTAAACTCCCCCCACTGTGCCACATTTTGCTGCAGATTCGCGTTTCGAAAATATAATTTCAGAATATGGTTCGCAAGCTCGTTAAATTAAAAGCTCTCTGATGGCTTTTCGTAAATTCTATCCACTCTTCTGCACTTTGTTGCAGTTTTTCAGTACATAAATTAATATAATTTCGAAGCAGAGTAGACGAACTCGTGAAATTAGCAACCCCGTAAGCATTCAAACGAAACAGCTCCCGCCCCGTGAAACTTTGCCTGTATTTTTAAAACTCGGTTAATTTGAATAGAAATTATTTTCAGTTTTACGGCGGAGGCTACCAACCAAATCAACTTCAATGAAAAGAAAAAATTTCTTGTCAGATTTGCATTTTTTTTTAAGAAGAGCATTAATTTTTCCCTTAACTTTCTAACGATCTCCCTTACTCTGTAATAAACCACTGTTTGCTTCGAAATTCACGCATTCTTCCGAAGGTGCTTTTCGCACGCCGGAAACAAGCGAATGCTCGGATGATGCAAAGAATTCGAGGTAGACTGCAACGATAAAATGAAAACGCAAATGCGCAACTTTCCATCCGCCTGCCATTTCATCGATGAGTAAGTAGAGTTAGAATATCAGATTAAACGGAGCGATAATGTCAAGAGAATCCGTGGACGACGACGGAAAGTCGGGGAATCGGTTTATGGTACGATTTTAATCTTCAAGCAAGTTTGACTCATCAACGAATTTACTGCCGAATGTTAGTCAATGTTCTTCTGAAAAGAGCATCATTGTGTGCGAACCAGATATCTCGGACAAGAGCACTCGAGATCGTTACGACTAATTAATTAACTAACCAAACAATTCGTTCAATTATGTTCCGAATTTTTCGGACAGCTCTGGCTTAAATCAAGAACACTTGACGCTTTATCGAACTATCGAAGAGGGACATGCTTGAAAAGAACGATGACATCTCTCGAGGTGGGACGATACGGTTTCGCATACGTCACTGATAAGACGTTACGTCGACGATTAGGTGCGTCGCGCGACGCATTTAACCGGATGCGGGGAACTCCATACCTACATGTATACGTTGCTACACGCTTGACAGCTGGCGATATCATACAGCACTGCACGAAAGTCTAAATGTGTTTTATCTTTCGATGTTCCACTGTTTCAAAATGTATATTTACCAATAAATTGCGGATTTTACGTATGCAGGGCTAAAACGAATGGGTCTGATTTCAAACTGAAGAAAAAGAATCCAAGAATACAAACACGTTGCTTGAAATTAAAAAACAAAACTACAAAAAAAGAGAAATCTATACCTACTTGTTTCTTATAACAATTGTTATGTTGCACAAAGATTCGTAGTCCAATTATGAACGTATTCAATACACAGTATAATAATTATCATAATAGAAAGCAAAATCATGAAACTTTGTGACTAACGTTATAACACTTTACTATGTACATAGTAAGTACTACGGAGAAGTACCCAATATAAATACTGGTTCTCCGTTGCTTACTAGAAAATGAGGAAAGATTTGCACATCTTTTACCATGGAAATGAGACGAGAATAGAAAATGCAAACAATTAAAAGTCCAAGTTTATAAGAAACGATCATGTGCTTCTATGAAAGAGTTGAACTATAATGTCTGGCTTTTACGTCTTCGTATAATTTTTAACAGCATGCCGTGCATGTGTGCATGCACACATGCACATCTTTTACCATGGAAATGAGACGATGATATAAAATATGCAAACAATTAAAAGCCTACAGTTACAACAAATGATCGAGTGATCCTACGAGAGAGTCGAGTAGCAGTATGTGAACAATTTTTGACAGTGCACCGTGCAATAATTCGGGCAAGAAAAAATCTGAGAAAAATAAAGCGCACTATTCTGCACTATGTAGTGTTCCAGTACTCTGACATAGTATAGTTCAACAGGATTGACGCGATTGTCACGATGAATTTTGCATAGAAGAATTTGCTGAAGACTCTTTAAGAGCGCTACATAAAAATATTTTGCGCAGACTTGCGCAATTCAAAGTTACAACAATAAAATAGGTAACGGCCCAAATCGCCAAAACACAAGCTGTACTCCAATTTAGTTAAAAGTTAATTTTAATTATTATTGTCAATGTCTGTTCAATTGCAGTAATAAACATTACATAATGCTGAGGGGTAATAAAAATATATACTTTCTAAAATAACCACACCGATTGGGTACTGCCTGCTACCATTTGGTTCGACGGTCGTGGTTTATAACATGGTTTTCCCGAGTCTTAAAAAGGGTAATTTACCCGTACCTCGGTCACCGATGCGGCAGTCAAATAATAAAAACCATTGTGTATTTGGTGAAAAAGAGAGCAGTTCGGAACATAACGATTGATGTATGAAAAGAAACATACTGTAAAGCGGTTTAGTTTATATCTCTAGCAAGATATAGCGATAGCGGGACGATAGCAACTTTTAAATATAAGAATTTTCTTGACTGTTTATGTGTGGTAAGTGTATATCCAAATACAATATACAGTTAAATCAAATTTTTCATTTTTGCGTTTTAAAAAAGCTATTATAATTTTTAATTTTGACGTCAGATTCATAATCATCGACTCGAAAAACCCAGGAGTATTAATTTTTAACTAAATTGGAGTACTGCTTGTGTTTTGACGATCTGGGCCGTTACCTATTTTATTGTTGTAACTTTAAATTGCGCAAGATATTTTTATATAGCACTCTTAAGGAGGCTTCCGCAAATACTTCTATGCAAACTTCACCGTGACCTCGCGTGACCTCCGCGTTGTAATTGTCATAAAGATAAAAAAGACTGGAAAGTAGTTGTTTAGGAAGAGACAATTTTCAAAGTTATAAAGTATAACTTTAACGCTATGTAGTTAGTCTTTCTAAAAATATTACTCATAAAAAAGTATGATGAGGTAAACAACATCAATTTCGGGAAGAAATGCGATTTTCCTTAGATTTGCATTTTTGCTTGTTTTCAAACTGCTCTCGAACAATAATGGATGACTTTTAGCAATTTATATTTATGCTACAACTTAGTTTGAACATTCAAGAAGCTATTGGCAGAAATTTCATTAATTTTGGACGAAGTTGAAAAAGTGATTTTTGGCCACGTTTTGGCGATTTCGAACCACTGTGCGTGTTTTCGCGGTTTTCGGACTTGTTTCTGCGGGCCCACGGCCGGGCCGGTCCCATTAGCGCGTGCAAATTATTCGAATATTATGCGCTGCAAATTAGAAAGCACCGGGCGAGGTGGCCCGTTTGCGGGGCCCCGGGGACTGTGCCGGTCGCCCCGGGATTTTAATTTAGCGGTTTTTTTAACGCGCTGGGCCCCCGGGAACACGTGAAGCTCCTCGGTGGACGCATCCACAAGGGGATCAAATTACCGCGTCAATTACGGTGTCACGTCGTTAATTAACCGGTAGTCTGGCGAGTCGCGGAACA
The DNA here is from genome assembly GCA_028454225.1 of Lasioglossum leucozonium. Lineage (NCBI taxonomy): Eukaryota > Metazoa > Arthropoda > Insecta > Hymenoptera > Halictidae > Lasioglossum > Lasioglossum leucozonium. The sequence goes on from CM052215.1 coordinate 9,496,639, forward strand.
CATCCTTCCGAATAGCGAGTCATTTCGCAGGTGAATCATCTCGTTGCCCGTGTGCCGTTGAAAAGAATGGTTACACGTAACAGTACGATGCCCGTGTTCAATTACAGCCTTGCACGTTGATGACGGCGGTCGCGAGCCAAATCACTTTTTAATACCTCGCGTTACGTTAGATCGCTATAGGCGAACGATAGCGTCGCGACGCCTTCGCGATTCGCAATCGTGTGCTCCTTTTAAATCATGCTATTTATTATTTTTCGAGTGTTATTTAACACCGTTCGTTCGCGACATAGAAATAATTTCGTTTGGTGACATTGCTGTTACGGTTATAGTCTATTTAATTTGATTAATATATTCATCGTTCCATCGGTTTCTATTATGCTATATTAAGAGACCGTGAATTTTCGAGTGAAATAAAAATTGTTCGACTGGCTTGCACCAAATGGAAATTAACTGATTTTAACATGCGGGAAATAGTACAACCATGTCCGTAAATGTTTCCAACATTTTACTTGTAAGTACAGCGGGGTTATTAAAAAAAAAAATGTTCGTATTATGTGCAATTTTGTTGAAGCTTCGAAAAAGATTTATGGAATGTAAGTGTGTTATTTGTTGCGGTGCAGTCGCGTGTCAATAGCGATAATGTTTCACCCAATCGAGTTTCATTGTCCGACCAGTTTCCCGATAAGAATCAACAGCGGCAGGTAATGCCGGCAGGGTTTCCCCGAGTTCTATCGTCTTCATTATGTAATGCCGGGGCTTTTTCTGAACGGTTCGCGTACTTTGACAGGAAAGATGGAAAATTCTCGTTACGCAAGGCTGGCTTAGGAAAACGCCCGAATCCCGGCGTTATTTCCAGTTAGCAGTTCTTGCTAATCATTAGAACGCGCTCCGTTGCGCGGCTAATTTCGTCGCTCAATGTATTTTATCAGTTTCGCACGTTTTTTCTTCGGTTCTAATGAGGAAACGAAATTTTCTGAACGTTAGCTGTTATTTAAATGGACCTTCGGAATGTACTTTGTAAATGCAACAATTCAATTAATGTATGTAATATTTAAATAGAAACGCGAGATAGTGAAATTTCATCTAAATCCATAAATAATTATGTCATTAACAGTTACACATTAAATGATTATTAGCATTCTCAATGGGACTGTATCAGCCCCAATAGTTCATTTAATGGTTAAAGGGATTGAGGTACACTATTTTCTTTTTGTTTAGTTTGCTTTTGCTGTTTCAACTTGATACCGAGGAACAAATCACATTGAGATAATTAGGGATGGATGAGGATTAATATCTCGACTAGAAAGTTCACTTTACTCGTGATTTATTTACGGTAGAAGCTTCCCATAAAACAATCTACTTTGTAAATTATCGCCTGAGTATGTCTAAATGATGAATAACTCCGGTGTATCGTGTAATCGGTCGCACTAATGCGTTGCGAGATAAAGTCGATACACGGTAGGCAGCGATCGGTGTTAAATAGGTGGCGTCAAAAATGATTCATACTACAATAGATAAATTCTCGTCATTCATCTTTAAATAGTCCATCGTCCATTTCCAAAGTGGCTGCTCGATTAAAAAATGTGTCGCAACGTTCATTTTCATGTTTCGTCGCAAGATTTGCTGCGTATGTTCTCTGTCGCAATCATTGCATTTGACAATTAAGCTAGAAAATTTTTGTTTTGCACGAGGTTCCACAGTTTAGTGATACGAGTCGTATGAAAATGTATTGTACACACATCACTCGCGTTTGTGTTGAAATCTTTGCATTTTTCTTTTCGGTCTAGCGACACCAAGTCTGTCGACAGAATGAAGTAGATACTTTTGTATTTTCTCAATTTTAATGTGACGTTGCAGACTCATAAAGTCACAGGCTGTATTATGCACTTTACAATACGTGCAAATAAAAATTCTGTACATTCTGGTTAGTATAAAGACGTTTTGTTGCAACAAGGCAGCCCGGTACAAAGATTTCGATTCTCGTTGAATAAAGATCGCTGAAATAGCACAAGTCACATCGATTACCGGACAGTCCCGCATTCCAAATCGCAAAACCGTCGAGGAAGCGCCGGTTCTTTCATTCACTTTCGAAGATCGAGGATAAAACGACCGATAAAAAAGTTTACCGGCTTCTGCCGATGTGAATGGCGTTCGGAGCTCGTTGCGAGGAGCCGTGGCACACGAGCGATTTGCTACGGGCAAGTTTGCGCCTCCTTGATGCGAGGAGAAGCTTGAAATCCATTAGTTTCGTTAACGATAAGGATCAGGATCCACCACCACCGCCGCCACCGCCGCCGCCGCCGCTGCCGCGCCGACCACGAAAAATAAAACCTAACCGCGCCGGTCTCGGTCTCGGTCCCGCGTGCTCTCCTTCGGCGAGGAATTACTCGCACGACGACAGAACGCAACGGGAAAATTGATGTCCGCGGGAAAGCAAAAATTATGCTGGGCTACGGGCACGTGATTATGTTGCAATTGATGGAACCGGCGCGGGAATATCTTCCTTAACCGATCGTCGGCCGGTTAACATCGTTTTCTTCGATCTTTATTGCACTGCGATATTCATGAACGCGAAATAACAATTTTCTACCTGAAAAATTCATGCTCTTTCTAAATACGTTTAGTAGATTGAAAATTACTTTTATCATTTGAAAATAGAAAATCGACGAAATTTCATCCGAGTACGAGATATGTAGTTTCGAGCAGCGAAACTAAAAAATGTCCGTGGGAAATTGATCTTTTATGCAGGCAGCTATTTTCAGTATAGAACTCGTACATTTTGTTCGATCTAGAACGTCTTCGTGACGGACGATGTTATCAGCCATGTTCGTCCGAAAGTTCACGTATCCTCCGATACTGTACTTTTAAGGCTTTTTCGATCGAGTTTACCGATAAGTAGAGCATTTCATAATGTCTGACGAATCGAAAAGCTGGAGTTAAAAGAAAGCGGTAGTAAGAATCAGGTTGCCGGCGTTCCAAACGGAACACGCTCGCCCCTTAATTCCCGGGAAAGGAGGATCTTCGGTATCTAAAAATGAGATCGAGGCCCAATCGAGAAGTTAATCCTCGTTAACTGGTTCCTCGGATACCATGCGACAGAAACGGAACGATGAAATAGAAAAAGAAGACACGCGCGCGCGCGCCCGAAGATTCTAATTGTACGGTGAAAAGCAGGGCACCGTGTTCGAGGGATGAAGCAAAAGAAGAGACGCTATTTTCCCTTGCTAGGGATACGTGCAGAGCGAACCGGATCGATTTTTCAGTGGCATCGGCTATTTTAAACGGAGCCACGCACCGCACCGGCGTGTTTGCCGGTAAAACGCCTCGCTTCCTAGAAGGTTCGCATGAAACCGAGACTGATAGTGAGTCATTCTCACCTATTCGCATTCTCCGTGCTCGATGTTAATCCACCTTGTCGACGAGCCTGTGCTTCTCGATTTCACGAGCCTCTCTCTGTCCCTCGGCCTTCTCACTCCCCTATCAACTTTTCTCTTTCTTGCTCTCGGTCTCGTAGGACGGGTAACACAAACACCCACACACACATACAGAAAACACGCGTGAGCGCGAGCGCGAGCGCGAACTCGAAGGGGGTCACTCGAACGATTGAGAATCGTGATCAGCGCACGCTCTGTAAGGACACTCTCGCCGTATCGGATTAATGAATGACTAGACAGGAGTGGAACTATGAATGAACACCGCACAGCACACTGGAGTACTATATAAGCGTACACATTGTGGGCGTCCTCCGCTCTCGGCCAATAAGATTCCCTTGCAGTGACTTGCACGCGGTTTAATACGATTACATCTCGACGCGTCGCTTATTTTCGCGGAAATTTACTGACGCCGCCAGATAACCAGCGCCGAACGCTACCGATCCCGTCGATCGGCGACGTCACTTCCGTCTATCGAAAACCGCGGTCACGGAATTCGCGAGCCAATGATTCATTCGACGCGACGCGCGCGAAACGACGCGACGGCCCTTCTCGGACCGTGGTGGCATCGCGAGCCGAAAATACGGGGAACTCGGCTATTTGTTACAATTAGGTCTTTAGAAATTTCTTGCACGATCGAGTGATGTCACCGCTCGGGACTTACGTATGTACTCGTCTGATCCCGATGGTTATAGCTGGCGCATATTGTTGCAATTTCTATTTTAGCAGCCGTGTTCTTTTGTTTCGCGTATGCAGTTGCTTCGAGTGAACCGAACGCGAATTGTTCGAATTTCAACGTTTCTTGTCGCGAATGGTATTCTTATTAAGTTAACGATGCTAATGCGACTTATTTGAATTCGACAATTTTTTGTAAAACGCGAGTGCTTTATGAACACTGATTAAATATCTAGATTAAAAATTGCTGTCACAATGCAAACGATAAGATAATTCAGGACTCGGGTAGCACATTTTTTCTAGCCTCAAAGTTTCAATAATTATGTGGGATACTATATTATTTATTTAGAAATACAATAAAAGAAACACGGCACGGCTGACGGACACAGAAAGACGTAGCCCTAACAATTAAGTTCGGTTCGGTCTTGTCTCATACATCTAAACATTCATACACACATCCATACATCGTTCGTACCGCTCTTCATTTCGACCGCTAGGTGACAATTGGCGAGTCGCGGCTCCGCGGCCAAAACATATAACGGCCGCCGTTCACCTTCCGCGGATCACACACACATCGCACGAACATCAACACATCGAACATACATCCACACATCAGACATACCCACAATTATGTTGTTATGATGATGGTATTATATTATAATGTTATGTTAAAAATCAAGGTATCAGTAACATGTGCCGTTCGATCGGTTTTCAAGTGTCCAGAATGAAAATTGCACCTGATGTACGACGAGATAATTCTGGCCTTGACAATCGAATTCCGCCATCTCACATACCAAACAGTTCACAGTTTTGAATTTCGATATGTAATCTCGTTGAATTTACTCACCTGGATTGGGAAGAATTGTAAAAAGTAGCTTCGTCTTCACGTGATTCAGCTCCATAATTGACCTTGGTTTTGAGCAACCAGCACAGGAAGAACTCCTCGGAAATATTTCGAACTTCATGCTCGTATCGTACGCTGCTCAGACGCTTGCTAACAGTAAGAATAATAAAAGGAAGTCGGCGCGGACTGTCTTGGTAATTCGCATCAAACATATATATACGTGCAACCTTAATCAAAAGATGTTGCAGTATCGCGGGCAGACACGCGTATGTAATAGAGTAGGAGAGGCGGTCTTTCTCCTGTTATCACCAAATGACTCACGCCCATTGTTGACCGAAGCGTGTTCAAGTCAGCAGATAATACTTATCAATTACATCATTATTCAGATATTCACATTAGGTTTCCTGTTGATTTCACACATGTCGGTCGCGTTCCATTCTCGAACGCTATCTTCCTTCTGTCTAATCATTTTCGGTCAAGTACTTTGCACAGCAAATCATGCGCGAATAGACGTTTCAGACGTCCCCCATTAAGTGTGAAATGTATGGACGTCTCGATCAAACTCTCCCAATGAAACAATAGCCCCCACACCTCGATCCCACACCGACATGCAAAGTTAATAACGTTGCACAATGCCGGCGTAAAAGATTGAAAATACGTGTCCCCGACTTGCATAATAATAAAAAATGCGACGATCAACCCTCGTCGAAGATTTGACATTCTATTTTACTTCAATCACCATACGTATCGCAGATTTACAACGCCGTGCAAAACTATTTCTTGTAATAATACTTGATTTATTTCTTGTTTGTAATCGTTTCTTTAACTCAATTTATACATTATTTTCGTAAACTCTAGAATTCATTCGATTCTCCGTATTTTCTTCTGAAAGCAGTTCGAATGTCGACTATCTAACTTTAAGAAAATTATTCTGTATTCACATTGCTGTGACAGGTTCTACACGACACGTCAGTATAACGGCTACGGCGTTGAAAAGGTTCGCGTGATTATACCACTGTCCAATGAATAAATAAAGAAAAGCGATAAAAAAAATGTTCTTCATGGTGTTGAAGGATGTCTCTTCGCATCCCAAAAAGGTTTATCCACCTCTCGTTAATAGTTTTCTAGCAAAAAATGTACAAAGATCACCTGCTTTTCTAACTGTTACAGACGAGTCTCGCTGAATTTTTCTTCACCTCATTTTCTCGAAGTTTCTTCTTTATACGCTAGTGTGCTAAAGTGATTTCTCACTGCTGGCAAATCATCGATTTATTGTCCACGATGAAATCCAACCCCGTTAGTTTTGATTATTTTGCAATAGTCTTTGGAAAGAATTCGAGAGCTCCGTTTATTTTTCTCTTCGTCGGGGTGGTCTCGATTTTTAATACTCGCCGAATGCCGTTTGCCATCGACACTCGTTATTATATCCGCGCGTGCAATAATTATTACCGTTGCCGCGATAAATCACAAACGTTCCCCGCGCGCAGAAATATTTTACAACTGTCATTTGAAATGGTTCTAGCAGGGCAACTGCTTATTTACGCTCAAAAATCGGAGCAAGGAGACATTAACCGGAGTATGGCGACGTCAAGAGAGCCGGTGACGCAAGCGCCAGTGAACTTTGCGTGTTCTCCGCGATGCGAAGAAAGAATACGAGAATAAATCCCGGGAGATATGAAATCGTCGGGCGGATTTATATTTCGAGTTGGATGGCAGGACGGGGACCGATCTTTTCGCAAATTATTATTGGCAACATCGGGCCGGACGGTTTCGGTCGTCGCGTGCCAGGGAGCCCTGGAACACACTCGTTGGTCAAGGACTTTCGGGGTCTCCCACTGGTAATCCAGCCGAATCGGGACCGGTTGGAAAGTTAATTAAATCATTTGGCTTGGCAATCCCCTCGCGGTTGGCTCTGTTGTACGCGCGCGCCTTACAACTGATCAAACGCGTCAAATTATCTAAACAAGTTCCTTCGCGCGTGCGAAGATTCAATTACTATGGAAATTCGCTGAACCTGATGAATTTGCTCGGCGAGCGCCCCGAGTATCGCAAGTTTCGTTGTGCGTGTGCACGTTGATGCTGGGAATATCAGGTTTGATCATAAATAATTTTATCAAATCGACTTTATTTGTTGGTCGAGTGAGCGATAGTTGTTGCCACCTTAGCAGTTAACACAAATATAAGCCAGTGAGTTAATAAATTACATTAAAATTTCTTCTAGGAAATTATCGCTCCTATTAACTACATGTTTTAACGTTTAAAAAACTGAAATAAGCCTGAGAATAGTTTAATTTTAAACTATACATGAAGGCGGCGTATCTCGATAACAAAAGTAAAGTAAAAAAAGGAAAAGATTACAGATCCTGGAAACCGTGCAACATTCGTTTGGAAAATGTTTTTAAATAACTCGTGAGTTATTTGAAGTCGTCGAGTGTTACGAGGCTCGCCCTGTATATGACCGACGCGACGTGGCACTCGAAGTGTTAAAGAATAGTGTCCACCGTATATGAGGAACGTGGCAGTCGTTAAAGAAACGAATCTAAAGAACTATACCCGGCCTGGAAGGAAAGTACTTTCTCAACGTGGGCCGGTGAATCGGCGCAGCGGCAGAGTTTTTGCCTGTGTTACGGTGCACATACATGCATCGAACGCCGGGCATTCTTTATAAAGACGTTCCCGTTTCTCGCGGAATTCTCTCCTGACAAGAGAGCAGCGCAGGATGTTTCCTGGAAGGTGGACCTGCACCTGTCGAGAATACTCCACAATGCCATGGGGGCCAGCAGCGCAGCGGCGTGTTCGCATCTCCTAGTCGCGTTCCTCGGTCTCTCTCCACGGTGTTCCATGGGAGCCGAGGGCCTCTGTTCCCACGGGAGTCCGCGGAAATGACAGAGCTGTTGCTTGTTGGCGGGCCCTCGCCTCGCGTCGCCAAGGATTTGCCTATGGCGGGACCTGAAGAGGAGTCACTTTCCTCCGGATATTAATAAGTTATAGCGGGTCGATCAGGGTGTGTGTTTCTTTTTTTTTTTCTGGGAAGGCGGACCCCGAACGGGGCCAACAATGGCCGAATTCGCCACGGGAGACCGGGTCTCCCGAAGATGCGCCGGGATAGACTTTGACAACGCGATCGCCAGTGTTTCGTATTATATGCCCCCGGGCCCGCTGATCAGATAAGCTCTCGTTTGAAGCACCGACCGACGACCGACTTCTTCGGCATGATCTAGGTTCGCACGTATTTTCCTCCTGTCTTCGAACCACCGTGCCTGCCGTGCTTCGGCCCACAGTCATCGAAACCGCCCACACAATGCCAAGATGAGCCGAGGGAATCGAAACACGGAAACTAGCCAAAACGTGAAAAGGATTCCCAAATTCTAACGGACCCCCCCGGCACAAACAAATCGCGGCTAACATCGCTGTAAGGGCTGTGCGGTGTCCCGTGGAATCAGAGATGATGAAGGAGATGAAGGAACTGCGTACAATAACACAGAGGAATCGGTGATAATGCGGCCCCCAGTTTTAAATTCGTTTGAATTTTTCCTGAACATATAGACAAATAAGATTGCATAATTTCATTGAATTCAATAAGTATTATGAAGATAAGTGATTTTTGGACTTCTCACAAAAATTACCCAAAATCATTGTTTCTGATAGCATTGCAACATCAACAGGAAACAAATAAAACAAATTTATTTTCTTCATACGCAAAACGCGTATTCTTCTTTCTCGTAGAATAAAATTACGCGAGTGTCCGAACTGCGCGTGGCTGCGCCATCTTTTCAACATAACGGGTTACTCGAAAAATGTGGGAACTATCGCGGATCGAGAAGAATTCGTCACCAACCGAGACGTACAAATTAAAACAAATTATAAATAAAACAAAAGTCGAAGGCGAATTGTTTTCCGATCGAGCGCGACGACGACGACAACGACGACGACGTTGCCGCACGAGCGACCGTCCCTTTTAATGGTGTTTTCGCGTTTCCTTTCACATCGGTGGAAGGAAAAATCGAGAAAGACAGCGGCCGCTTTCGGTCCAGATTTGTGCGTATGATATAAAATCCGAGTACGTAATAGATTCCACGAACGGACATGGTAGGTGATACCTTGCTAAAATGGGTACATCCCGCCCGTTTACGTGTCGTATAGACAGTCAGGTTAAGACATCGTCCGGTAGCTAGACAGGTTGACAGGGGCTGAACCAATTACGCGGAATATTATCCTACCGACGATTTACACTCCCCTGCAATCACCGTGATTAGTGTATCGCCGACACTCGTGTACGGGCATCTCGTAACCACAGCTAATTTGTAAACTCTGGCGTGTATTATACTCGCACGCATGCTTCTATACGTACATAAGTATACACATATATGTGTATATACGTACGTGTATGTATGTGTATATAAATATACATATATACATATGTATACAGTATATGTATGTATTATACACGTATATACATATGTAGCGGTAAGTTACATAATTAGATAGGATCGTTCGACTGGATGCGGGAGAGCTGTCGTGGCTCTCGAGCGCAGTCAGTGCGAAGCGTAACTGTATCCCTGATATGCCGGGCGTCGTTCATAGATTTAAACCTTGGATAAGGAGACTCAATCATCGGGTCGGTTGTCCGTTAACGGCAGCCATCGATGCTCGCATTCAAATGCACCGTCTTCCCTCCTTATTAATTGTCTACGTTGTGATCGCGCACGTGCGCGCGACGTAATCCACGCCGAACCCGCCGGTTGCACCTTGGCAACGATCATCCGTGTTACAGTTACAGCACTTTTCTTATTGATGCTTCGATAATCCGTCAAAAACAATCGTCGTTTCGAGTTTATTGCGTCTCGAATGTTGTTAATACTTTGAATGCGGAGACTGGGTCCATTTTGACCCGGAATATCGAAGTCGTCGTTTACTTGGTTTGAATTAGACCAGCAGCTGTCTCATTAGAAACAACAGAAAGACTGACGCGTCTACGAAGAAGTGTCACGAAAAATATTCTTGAAAAGATTGATAAATGTTCCAACGATTAATCCAATGTTTAAAAAATGATCGTTTTTTAGGCTAACTTTCTATCTGCCTGTAAATCCTGTGCACGTCACGAGTGCACAAGCATCGATGATCCGGTAATTATCGAAAATCGCGTCGGAACGATTGTATGCGTCGATGTCGCAACAATTTCACGGTGCTCGCGCCGTGTTTCGACTGGCGATGTTTCACACCAAGCAGGCAGGCGGCCGCGCCAGGTAGACAGATACCTACCTGGAAACTACTTATTGTCACCTCTAACGAGGCCGTGACAAAAACTCAACAATTCGCAGGTGGGAATGCTGCCAGGTTATGAAAGTATCAATTGCGTTCTACGCCCAGCTTCTTAATGAGGGTAACAGAACCGTGAATCCGTTTCGATTTTTTCCCTACGTTCTACGTTGCACTACATACGCTACATCGGCGGGGGGGAAAAAATCGCGGCTTCTACCGCACAACGATTTTGCACTTTATTTTTGCACGGCAGTGTCGGTTTCGCGCCCGGTAACAGTTCTTTCTCGTTTACGGAAAAATGATCCGCAATTCACCCACCGTTACACGGTTTTCATAATTTATCGACCACCGCGAACGGTTTTATGGATCGTAAGGTTCCACGGTCGGCACGGTGTATCGATATTTCACGCAAGAAAACAAAAGTAAACGTTATAGGAACGGTTGTATTTACGATCCCGTAAATCCAATCGAACCGCATTATGCAGTTGCTCGTTTGTAATTTCTACTCGTAACTCGGCGGGCCGGCGCGGCACGGCGGTGTTAGGCGGGCAACGTATGTGGGCAAGATCCGAACTGCCAACTTAGGATCCATAGAAGGTGTGATTCGGTATCCAGTGACGTCACTTAGCAGTTCTGGTGTTTCATTGTTTAAAGATAGACGTGTATCACTGGACGAAGGGGAGCCGAGTTACCGAAGTTCATGTCAGTGGGACGCAGTGCACTATAAACGCTGCCAAACGCGTTGGTGTTCGAACCTACCACCTATCGAGCATCGCACTGTAACAATTAGCTAGAAAGTTCGTTGAAACGTTCGCACGAAAAGAATTGAAGAACCTCTGAACTTTGCCAATACAGAATACCCGATGCCAGATGCTTGCCAAACGCGGAGGAATTTAATTTGAAATTTTGTAGAAGAAATTTGACTTAATATCTTCTTTTAACTCTTAACAGCATTTAGCCGGATTACAAAATATCATACTAGGAGCTTTCTAAAATTCTGTACAAATCTTCGCAGACTGAGATTTTCGAAATCCTGGAGAAGTGGAATTTGCCTACATCATTTAGCCTACGGTGACGGATTCGTGAAATCGAGGATTAGTATCACTGCACATCGAAAGAAATATGATTGTTCTAAACGTTCAGGAATCCCGGGGAAATCCTTTGATCTAATCTGTAATTATTGCGTAACGAGATACGCATCTCTCTGAATTATACGGGCGAGTCAATAAATATGTCCGTAGTCTAAAAAAAGAAAGATTGCCCTTCTGTTCACGTTCCAACCGATTTTTTTCTTCCAGTGGTGCAGCAATCGAGCAATTTTACCGAGATTACAGTGGGAATCGTAATGATTAGAAATGATAACAATCTCTCCGTGACTCACTAACTTACGTTGTTGCGTTTTCTACTTTGAGATGCTCGAGTAGCTATTGACCGTTATCAATGGCTATGATTCAGTGCTGTTTACATATGTAAGAACATCGTACCGCTTCGAACGATCAAATTGCCGTTTGCTACATAGAAGAGCGTTGAATTCACAGTTGCGACAGGCAGAGGATGAGAGGAAGGTTCGCATAATGTGTATGATTCCATTCGGTTGTGTTTTTCGAGAGAGACAGACGATAATGAAAAAAAGAACCTAGCCGAGGCGTCGAATATACGCGGTCCATTATACTCGTATCATCAACATTCTTGAGCAGAAGTCATTACCGGTCTCTTTTGTATCCGGTGTTCATGATATTTGTACCAATAAGCGATGAGTAACAAGACGACCAGAAATCCCCGCGAAATGACGTATCATTACACGCGTGTACGCGTTCGCACGGAGGCTTTGGAAATATGAAAGTATAAAACGAGAAACTGCCGAGCCAGGGAAGAGAAAGAAATGACGGACGACGAAAGAAGGGCAAATATCGCGTTTTTCGCGATTTTCTCACGCAGATAATTTCGACGATTAGCGCAAAAAACGGGGTCCACGGCGATGCGAGGTGATGCGAGGCGATGCGAGGCGATGCGATACGGCGGGCAACGTCTGTGCGAGGAAACGGAGAGACAGAAATTGTTTTGCTGGTGCCGTATAATTTGCAGGGCCGCGGCCATCATGTATCATTTGCGGAAATTATAAATTCATTATTTCACAATTATTGTAATGTATTTGCGAAAACGCCGATCCCGACGGAGTCCCACGAAAATGTCCGAGCCCAAAAGAAATGTGCACGCCTCCGCGAGTATTATACCTCCGGGCCCGTGCGAAATGCTTCACGTGACTCGCGTCAGGTAGCTAGAATTTTTCGTGCAACAGTTACACTATCAGCTCGTGAAATATTCCACGTTGCTCGAAACAATATGAATGTTGTATTAATTATGTTATAAATATATTATAAATATCAACAAAACTAATGCACCACAAATTTGTTCTTCGAACAAATGTCAAACAGAAAATTGTGTGTACAAATGTACGGTGCCACATGAAACGTATTAATTGATGCCACGAATTAATTTGTGCAGCCAGCGCAATGGCGGTGGTACTATAATGAAACAAGCATTACAATGGGGAATTCATTGACCAAGAAGGACGGTTCTGCGGAAGGCTCGACCAATTGTTAGGATCGTGAAGGATTGCAGTCTGTTGTATGCAGTCTGGCGTTATCGGCGCGACTGGAATTAATTCGTTTCGCGCTGCGTGAATGCGCGCACGCACACACACACACACACACACACACCTTCGCCGATGCGTTATAACGTTATTAGACTCGTAAAAGCCCTTAAACGCGCGTTTTACGAGACGCATTTACGTGGTCGGTTTTACGAGTGACCCGGTGCATCGAATCGAAGCTTACGTTAACAACTTTCATCGAAAAGTCACATCGACGCGGCGTTCAAGTGTGTCCGCCACTGGACAACAATACTTTCCTACCGCGCCTATCTTATCTCCGTGAAATCCGGCCGGCCGAAAATAATGCTCCTTGTGCAGCCACGCTTTATTGATTTCGCGTATCGTCACTCGCCTGTGAATTTCGCACGAGACTTGCCACACGTCTCGCCTCTATCGCCTACTTCGGCACAATGCTCGCCGAATCCGCGACACAGCTCGCGAAACCAGTGCACCAAATCGCATTACACCCGAGGAATGCGCTTTCGATAATGCAAGTGTATAATTTTCTAGCATGAGGCGCCTCTGCTACTTACGGATCGACTCTGTATTTCTGACGAAAACGAGTCGAGCGAGTGTAGGCATTACGTTGTTGCACGTGTCCGATTTGTAACAGGTCCGGACAGGACCTCGCGCTGGCCGGCCGGATGGGGGTAACTGATTCTACGTGATCGCGTCTCGGCCGGCCAGCGCGAGTCGGCCTGTCCGGACCTGTTTCAGCCGATTCTACCTCATCAACTCTCGGAGTACTGAATACGAAAGTCCCATAAAAAAGTGAAAAAGTTTTGTAACGCAGTAGAAGAGATATTAGTTTTTCTTAAATCGTACATTTGCTGTATTTCTGTTAATATCTCGGTAACTGCTGCTCCTTGAAAATGATATAAATCATTTTTATTTTGTGTTGAGTTGCATAGTCCGTCTACAAATCTATGAGTCAATCGTGGAATTAATAATACACGTGTCAGAAACATTGACTCAGACAATGTTATCGCGAAGAAATGTGGGTGTTGATAATAAGATTTTATAATTTCGTAGCATTAGGTGTGTTGCTTCTCTGAATCATCGAGATTTCGAATTGCTCGGCTTGCGCACTTTGCTTTAGACGCGTCCATCAAGTTAGTGACGCAAGTGGCAATAACACCTAAACAATATTATCGCGTGGGAATCCGACTTTCGATAATAGAATTTTGTAACTTCGTAGCACACCAGAGGAGTCGCTAACATGTCCGCCATTGAATCGTCGGTACGTCGATTATTCTGCTTCTCGTTTGTTTACTCTGTTTTTTTTTTCGACGTGGGAAATTAGAATCTCGAATAATTCACCGACCGAGATAGAAATATAATTATTATATCCGCGAGGGAAACTGGGCGAGCGCTGTGATCTCACCGCTTGTTTAATCTACCTGGCTCGTCGGTGCTCGTGTCACAACTATAATTCACGCGGGACAGGTTGACGCGGGCCAAACCTTACGAATTTGAATATGAAACTTACGACTGTCTACGGCCGGAATCTGCATTCATATTGCTTGCAGCGCAGCTTGCAGGCCGAGGGGTATCATTGTGACAATAAAATTGTCGTTTGAAGAATTATACGGAGATATTATTCTCTAAATTATGGAAGAGGCGGTTATTTAGCACGCCGGGTCCTTTGTGAATGTTTTGCGGGCTTCGCGAACGATGTCGTTCCGTAAATTGCTGGTCGTCTTCGGTCGAACACGTTCTTCCTTACGAGGTTGGACGAGTCCAAAATCTTGCTCGATTTTCAATTTGGTATGTATTATACATAGCTCCCCAAAAGGTGTGGGATATGATTAGTACTGTTTACTCGGTGGAATAACTTTAAACTTTGTAATTACAATAAATCTACGTTGTAACATATGCGAATACTTGACGGCGACTGAATTCCGATCTACTTTTATCTTAACGCATCTACCGTCGATTATTTCATAATTGTAATCAATTTTGCCAATTTCTGCAATCGTCCTATACAATCGGGCCGATCGTAACAGAGCCGTGTGAATTACGCGATTAATCGACGCGCGTAGGTTTCCCCGCGCGGAAGTTAGTCATCGTGGATTTTCGGTTACGTGTGCTTAACGGGAACGATCCTAGATAGACGATAGAGCCCGGCCGGAGTAGAAGAAAAAAAACTCGGAAGTGCCGCTCGCGGAACGAGAACTATGCCATCTGGTTTCCGGTCGACGTTCTTTCAATAAAGCCGTTGTACGCTTTACGCGGCCGGAATCGCTTCTCGGAATATATCGTAGTCAGCCGCGGACAAATATTTAGACATGGTCTTGCAACGTCGTCGCAACGTCATCGTGACGTCGCCGCGAATCGACGATGACGCAAGGTCGTTTCATTGAGCAGGGAGTCGTTGATACGCGCGTTAGGCAGTCCCCGCCGCCCCTCGCTTGTAAGCGTATACATGTATTTCGGAACGGTTGTCGTTAATTTTGTCTATTTTTATCGGTGACGCGAGTCACGCGGCATTTGTTGTGGCGAGAAACCGTAAGACATAATACATATCAGGATGACCTTAACCTTGCACATGCAAACGCCTTCCTGTGCACACGCTGATAGCGTCGCCGGGGACGCTGTCTCGTGCGAACGCTGCCATCCGGAGAGCTGCTTTCTCGCGCAGAAATTGGATTTTTTCGACTTGAACGTTTTCGAACTTCCTGATCAGCATTAATCCGGGTAAATAAAAATGTCAACCAATGATCCGATCACGCGACGATACAAAAATGTCCTAACGCATGATCAAATAATGTAGACGTACGAGATTTTCTATAATAAAAAATAATATAGATGATCGTAAACGAAAATGCTCGCTAACAAGCAGACATCGAGCGAACAAGTTAGAAAGAAATAAAAGAGGATCGATTCGAGGACTGTGGTCCGGTCCATTTCTCACCGGTAACCTGGTGGTCAGGTGAATTAATATTCGCGGACAATCTATTATCGAGATGCAAACGGTTTAAAGATCGATGCTGCTGGGAAGCACGCCCGAAGAAGGCTCGAGCATAACTCGTGCTGCTCGGCGGCTAATGGACGTGTCGTCTCGTTATTAATTGCGTCCACTCGCGACCTAATTCGACCACATAATCGGTGTCCCGGTCAAGTTTTGACTGGTGACGTTGATAATTGCGGGGAGGGTCCGATTAATACCGACCATTAGGCATCGGGGAACGTTGAACGACGGATACCGATGGTATTCGATGTAATCGGAGCCAGTGAAACAGCTCTGGATACTTGAAAAGACCACCGAGGCTACGCTGATAGCGGTCTTTTTATGACAAACGTCAAATTGATCGTTCCCGCCGAACGGTACGGAGTGAATTTATTAAACGCATTAGCTTGGAACGCGATTAGGGGAAACTTGTAACTTTTCGAGCATATTTTATCTATCTGAAAACAAGTACTTATGACACAGCAAAATTTCGGAATAGTAAAGTACCGAAAATAGAATTAATTTCTTCCTGAGAACAAAAAGATAATTTCAGGTACGCTCGATTGTTTTTTACCTTAATAACGGACTCTTTTTGGACTTTCTTCGCGTTAGAAACGCGTCTCCGACCACTGTAGAGCCCAGCTGCGTGTAAAAGCTCGCGGAAGGGAAAGTCCTCGCCATGACATCATCGCCACGGCTATGATCTCCAAAGAATCTGGATCAGAAATTCGTGGTAAAAGTTCCATCGAAACTTTCCATGAATCCGGTATAACAGTTGTGGTAGGAACGAGTACGGAGTGTGCTTCGGACGTATCGTTAACATGCTCGAAGAAGAAATATATTTGTTTAAATCGGGTGTGTAAAGCGTTTCGTATCGCCGCTAATTTATTTAATTTTAAACCGCGGGGAGCAGCGATAATCGGTCGATTATCTTTAAGAAGCTCGAGGAAGGAGTCGGATATCGGTGGCACGAGTGGATATAAAATTATACGATACTTTACGATGTTACCGGCGCGGCTTTTGTTGCCCGGATGCGTTCTAAACACCTACACTCGCGGCGGCGGCGTGCTTAAAAATTCAGGAACGGGTAAGCTTCGGCGTCCGCTTGCAATTTAATAATCCCCGGCGAGATAAAGTCCGCGAAATACGAAGGGGGGGAGGCACTTTGTATCGTTGATAGAAATTTAAACTGGATTCTACGGCGCGTGGAATTAATGAATGCCGCCATTTAGAGGGAACAGGTGGAAGATAGCGGACAGGAGGACCTTTTTATCGTGCAGGTAAACCCGATTAAAGCAGTTCAACGTGTCGTTCACCGCTGTTCTACGTCAGCGAACTATAGCAACTTTATCAAGTAGCAAATAACCGCGATTTTTGGAAACTAACAAGAATAACAACGCTTTGGCCGACGCGTCGTAAATTCGTCTAATTTGTCGACTATTTGAAATTGTACCGTCTCCTTTTTGTCATATATAAATATATAATAATATCAATTTTCAATGCAAATTTACAGGACCATTATTCAAAAGAGATAAAAGATTCGAAGTGGTTCATTGTGGCTTCCCCGACGGTTTTCGCTCTATTGTTAATTGATTAGGTAGCCGACAGGTTGACCAGCGTTTTCTCTGCGGACTTTCGTGTTCCGAAATGTGAACCGCTGCTAAAAGTATGCGATCGCGAGCCTGGGTAGCAGCATTGATACAAAGATATGTAAATTAGGCCCGAGGTTCTGGAGCATAGAGCAGAATGGCCAAAGAGAGGACGTCGCGTCGCGTTGGCACGACATCTAGGTGCTCTGCTTGTGCGAAACAGGACCCGAAGGATGAGCTCGGATAAGAGCACGCTTTATTAGCGGGACCGGCGCGGCGCGGCGCCCACGCGGACTTATTAATTCGCCAGCCGTGACGTCACTTCATTAACGGTTAGCGGGGATACCGGCTGATTCGTTCACTTTGTTTCCTTCGCTTCTCGTTGATGGTACCGATGAGAAATTGCCCCTGTTGCCGATTTCGACGGAAATATATCGTGACATTTTTTATATTTTTATAGCAACAAAACACTTGAAAAATATATTTCATTTAATTAACACGAATACGTGTTCGCTCGGTTGAGGGTGTATTTTTGCGGGAAAAGAATCGCGGACTTGATTTCCTGCTGACAGGAGAGAAAACGCGAAAAAGTCGGTTGTAGAGTAAAAGATCGGAAGAGAAATGAATCCTTTATGGTTCCGTAAGCGATCTCTGAATATAGGCTTGCAGTCTTATAATTAACGAGCCAGTGCCACGAAGTATCTGTTATTTGGCGTGGCGAGGGAGGAGGGGAGCGGGGCAGAGGAGAAAAGAGAGGAGGAGTTGGTGAACGCGCTTGTACACACCCTCTCTCGCGGTCCCGTCGACATTCTAGAAATTCTGCAAGGCAAACAAACGCAGCCTGCGCGGGTACAAGCGAATTGCGCTCTGCCACCGAGATACAAACGTACAACACCGCGAGAGGGGCATCTTCGTTCCATCCGTTCCGTTTCGCGTGGTTCTGTCTCTCATCTTCTCTCATTTCTCCGTTTTATTCCGGCGGCGGAGGCTACTCGCGAAACCCTCGCGATTACGTTACGGAGCCACGCAAACGGGAACGGTGATTTATCTGGCCGGTTTACGGGGACGCGCGCACGTAATTTACCGCGACTTAATTGCATTTAATTCAAGCGGCGCAATTGTAAATCACAAAGCGTCTCGCTTGTTGCGCGTTGCGCGGGTCAGTCACGCCTTCTGTCGATACGATGTAATTACGTCTATCAGCGAGTCTCGAGAATATCGCGAACCGCGTCGAGAGAAAAGTCCGAGGCGAGTCGATTGCAAAATATAGAAGCAGCCGCCCTGTAAACCCTTCGATTACGTTCCCTCGTCTACGCGCCGAACTTGCACTAAAATCGCAGACGATCCACCGATTTAAGCAATTCTTAAAAATTTCATTCGGTTAGGAATAGTTTATTACTTTTTGCAAACACTGTACTGATCGACGAACATTGAATCTGTACAGGTTGAAACTGTTCAGTTTGGATAATCGAGGCTCTACTGTTTTATGAACTAGATACATAATCACGATGTCGTCGATATGCCAACATTTGTCCTCAAACTGTCGACAGGTGGAGGCAGTGGGCGTTGGATTCGACGATGATAAAAATTGCAGGAACGGCAGGCTGAACGAAGCTGTAAAATTCGATAGTGGTGCACTTATGATACAAATAAATACGTAGTTGCGCAGACCGGCAGGATTGAGTGGCTGCCGGTTGCAAAAAGGAAGCTCGCGAAGTCCGAGCGTCGACGACGCGACGGCGAACGTGCGTCTATTCGAGCGGCGGTTGTCGACGCGTGCATTCACGTGTGTTGCCACGGGATTGGTAACGCCCGTGAAATCGCTTATTGGTTGCCAATCTCTCTGGTTTTTGCCCATAAGAGAAATTCGCTCGCACGGAGGTGTGGTACCAGTTTGTCGGCTAGATTTACGAGGAGACCGCCTTGAAATTATTGTCGCGCAGCTCGCCGGCAGAGAGACCGTGTCTCGCTGAGGAACCGCGAATAATGCGAGCCCCAGTGCTCGTTGCTAGCAAAAAGAAACGCCAATAACGATCCTCTCGGCTCGCGCGGCGCGGCGCGGCGCGGCATGGCGCGCGGGTTTGCTCTCTTTGGTCAACCTGTTCTCATCGAGTGGCCCCCTTGAACACCCGGAATTCATTCCGGATTTTTTTTCCGGATGGGACAATACTATCGTGATCGAAGATGGATGCCCGTGGTTCGTGCTATATATTGCAGTATGCAAATTTAATAAGCGCGCGCGGGCGCGCGTTGAGTTTCATCGTTGTTCAGCTACGTGGTTTCATCGCGCTCGCCCTGGCCTCGCCTCCGACCGTATCGGAACACCGTCCACGGCGAATCTTGATGCGTTTATCGCAAATGAATAATATTATCTACTTGTTAGCATTATCATAGTCGGCCGCAACACGCCAAATAAACGCCGTCTCGCGACCGGGTCCCAAAGTTCATTTAAGATTGATGCTCCATCTTACCCTCCGAGTTGTATTCGTCCGTGGCTGAGCTCTTATCATTCAAACGCTAAACATTGCTACACTTGGAATTAAATAACATCGTATTTTATGAATCGATAAAAATTCTAAAGTTCGCTCGCACTGAGAGTGAACGAGCGTAAAAAGTTATTTGATATCGGTACGAAACAAGTAGATACAACGAACGCCAAAGCGACAGTTAACGTCCCTTATGCAAAAAGCTAGCAACGAAATTAGAAAGTGGACTTCGTGCACGCGTTCTCTCCTGTCCGTGAAAGGGTTAAGTAAAGCGTACACTTTGACAATGAATCGAGCTCGGACTGGATGGCTTTAAATTGTCCTGGCCGCCACAGTTTTTCCGCGACCGTTGTCGCGGCAGTTTGTCAGCAGCGTTAATTTGTTCGAGATTTGTGCTCGGCGTTTGGGTTCGAAGGAGAGTAAGTACCTAGCGTGTTAGCGTTAACTGCCGAGCCATGAATAATATCTAGAAGTGTGCGTCTGTCGCGTTACAACAGTTACTTCGCTCTTGCCTACGATTTATGCTGAATCTCAATACATGACATCATTCCGCAGACAGCTCAATTAGTTGCATCGGTTTATAAATACTTGGACACCGTGTTCGAACTTGTCGTTCGCTGTTCGAACATTTATCACCGCAGTTAATCGGTGGATAAGTAGCTTTCGCGAGATCGTCACGTAATTTTTCTTTGTAAAACACCATTTTCCTCCACTCTGTCTCTCTTTCTCTCTGTCTTGAGAAATGCTTATTAATTCTCACTCACGATGAGAAAATCATTGTCTCACGAATATTTGGTCAACAGAGATAATTTCATGATAAAAGTAAGAAAACATCAAGTTGCAACTAGTTTTACGCGAATTTTCCGAGTCTTGACATAGTTCGGCTTTGAGACTTCCAAACAGGGCTTGAACAAAAATTCCGACGTGATTGCGTACCGGCATAATAATCCCGCATTGTGCCTAGCGACATCGTAATGAGAAAGATAAATAAAACGTCTGTATTAGTTCATCATCTATTAATATTTCGCTACACCGAGCCAAAGGCTTCTTCTTGACACGAATCATCTTTCTAATTTCTTCCCCTTCACTATTACGCTCCGTCTCGCGAGAATCATTCGCCAGAGTCGCATTATTTATGATCGAACATGAAATTGCCAGCATCCCACGCTTTCGTATAGATTCACCTTAACGCCGTCATTATTGTCACATAACTCGTTGCGTTAGCTCACGTCTCAATGTATCCTCTGCAGCAACTGTTACGGTTGCCCTTAACGCGTTTTTAATCCCCTACATTTGCGGGACGCTGGCGAAAGTGCGCAAAAAACGCACGCGTTGCAAATGTCCGTCAAGAATTCTGTATTCCTTAAACAGGTCGGACTGTGCGCAACTGTTGCCGAACTTAGGGGATTCTCAACCCACAGGGAATTTTTTTTTTTGGTGAAATTTTTTAAAAACTGCGTTTAGTAATTATTCGTTAAATATAGATGTTTTAACGTTTAGATTGCGATTAAAAATTTCATATCCCCTTACTTCGAACAATTCCGAAAGTACGACGAAAACGTAGTAACTACGCGAACATTATAAAATTCGTATTTGGTAAACTGCTTAATGGCATTGCGGTCAATTGAATTTTTCAATCAAGTCCAGTCGTAAATTTGTTCTTAATCTCCTTAAACCGAGGCACTTCGCACTTTCCCGGGACGACCAAACGAATTAGCGTCTTTTACGACAGCGATTCTCTTTTTTTTCCGGGCAACAACGGCGAGAAACGTTGGAAGAGTTACGAAGGCCATCAGATTTATTTCCCCCCTTTGGATGTAGTCACGATGTTCGAGAGGCCCGAAACAACTTGGGTTAGGATTGACCTCGTCTACCTGCCAACACGAAATTGCTTGTTGACCAAACTAGCCTATAAAAAGGAGTCTATTAAACCGATGTCGAGGCGCGCACCAAATTATCATAGGGAGCCTAAACTGTTGTAATCACCTGTCAATGTAACCGTATCTTCATCCGTTGCTTCTCAGTTTCCACTTTCGAACATATTAATAACCGTATCTATCTTAACAAATTAAATAAAAAGTTATTACATTCAAAATTCAAGATCTTTCTCGTTGTACGATCATCGAGCTATTTTAATTCAACCGCTTCTGAAAATTCCTGTGCAAAATGCATTTTGTCGCTCTGGAAGAATTGCGAACAGGACGCGCAAGAAATTCACGATTATTTCTCGTTCGAGTATTCCTTTTCGAAAATGGGCAAGCCGCAACAATCGCGCGCGGTGCATTCCCCGTGGTTGATGCACCGCACCGGTTCGCGCGACGCGACGTTAGACGGTGCAGTCAGGGTCGGCGCAATTTTTCATTCCGAGAAACACCGTCGAGGTGACCTGTTTTTGCGAGCCGGCTGCCGTTCGTCGTTTATCGAGATACTTTAAAGCCTGATTCATCTGCGGATGTCAAAATTCGCCTACGCGACTCAACCATGCGTGTTCGGAATCGCGCCGTGCGTCTGCTGGTTTCGCGAAACGCCCGAGCTCGAGCACCGGTTTCCCGTATAATTTAAAAGCGTGTCCTCCGTGTATCATCGATTTAATTCTTGCGACGGTGATATCGTCGCGTGCTGTCTCTGAACTTTCTCTCTTCCTCTCTCTCTCTCTCTCTCTCTCTCTCTCTCTCTCTCT